>ML058528.1:600000-1030801 GCA_003013855.2 Liriodendron chinense | reverse complement strand
ATCCGATGGGACATGCACGAGGGAAGTAATTTGCATTGTGATCGTATGAGATCTCCCCATTAGAGCGTTGTACGTCCATGGCTGGGATGGTAGGCTTTCGATGGTTGGATGCTTCTACCATGGGAAATTGTTCGGGATCGGTAATGATGGTGATCGCCCTATCTCTGAAGATGTGCTTAACCTTTTGGTGAAGATTTGAAGAGATGACACCAATTTTGTGAAACCAGGTCCGATCGGGAAGGAGATGGAATGAAGCTGAGATGTCCAAGACCTGAAGAGTGATGGTTGATATTTTGGACCGATCATAACCTGGACATCAATCTCCCCTTCGACCTCCTCGATAGTGGCCACATAATTGAAGTTGGGTCTCAACTCTGTTAGGGCATGTGGCATGCTGTCCAAGGAAGGGTCTTCTTACTTGGAGGATGATGGCTGAAGTAGAAGCCAGATAGACAGGTGCGGTGGGCAAGTTGTGCCCCTGGTTGCTTGATGGAGAGATGGGTAAGCTTTGCCCCTGGTAAGCTGGAGTGGGCAAGCTGTGCCCCTGACTGACTATTGCTGAGATGGGCAGGTTGTGCCCCTGGTTTGCTGATGCTACGTTAGGGAGATTGTCCCCTTGATTGACTAAGATGGGCTGATTGTGCCCATGGTTAGAAATGGGTGCGAAGAATGAATCGACTGAAGGTGCCCCTTGTATGATGATGGGCTCTGGGATTGAAATAGTTGAGGATGTTCCTTGTAGGATAAGAGGTTCGAACTCTGAACCAGAGTCGATGACACGGATAAACTAGAGAGGAGGCTCTTCTTGGTTGATGAAAGCTGGATAGGCAGGAGGTGCCCCTTGCATTGCAGAGACTGGATCGACTGGAGATGCCCCTTGTAGGATGAGGGGTTCTGAAACCGGACTGGTTAGGGGTGCCCCTTGCTGACCTTGATTAGGAAACTGTGAGTTCCATCTCGGTTGTTGCTGTTGCTGCGGTTGTCCATGCTGAGGGAGGAATAGTGCACCTTCGGTAGAGGCGACAAGATCATCTTCTTCCATTGGATGGGAGATGGAAACACAATCATTATTGCTTTCGTATCCGGTAGGCTCACCTTCTACTATCGGTTGTATTTGAGAAGCCTGATGAGGCCACCAAGGGGAGATCATCCCAGCCCTTATTCTGGCTTCGACTTGTTCCCCGGTGCGGATGAGTTGGGTAAAGTTGGCATACGGATATTGTTGAGCTCTTAATTGTGCATATTCTAACCCCAACTCATCACTCATTGTGCAAGGTTTGTATGGTTTGTAAGCTAATTCAATGCATGTTTTGTGACTACAGGATTGAGGGTGGACTCTACTCAATTGAAGACATAAAGAGCTCACTTGGGATCATTCTGATGAAGAATGTTTGAGGACCAAAGAAGAAAAGAAAGAAAGAACTAAAGAAGAGAAGAAAGCAGATGAAAGAAAGGAAGAAAATAAGAAGAAAATGAAGCTGACCGGTCGTGACCGGTCGGCCAAGGAAGCCAGACCGGTCAGTGACTGGTCAGCCATGTATGTTGGGCACTACTGAAGAGGACCGACCGGTCATGACCGGTCGGTCATTGTTGCTGGAAAATTACTGAAGAGGTCCGACCGGTCATGACCGGTAGGACATGCTTGCTGGACCAAGGATGAATAGGCCAAGGTCTTGACCGGTCGGGCATACTTGCTGGAATGATTCTCTATTGAGGCCGACCGGTCATGACCGGTCGGCCATGCGTATGAACTTAGAAACTTCTAATTTCTTCCCGATTTTCTCTGCGTTGCGTAAGACTTTCGCAAATTCTCGATTATTCTGACGTTGTGGAGCCTCCAGACTATAAGAGGACACCTAGGGATCGTTCCTAGGGTATCCTAGAAGGGTGTAAGCGAGGTTGGAGGCTGTGGAAGTGAAGATTGGAGTTTCACAACTCCTTTTGGTTTGCTTTGCTGTTTTCATGCTTTTTGTAGTTGTTTCATGTTTCCTTGGATCATGAGCAGCTAAACCTCTTAGCTAGGGCTAAGAGGTGAAGCTTGTAGTGAATCCAAGATGTTTCAATTCGTAGTTAAGTGGTTTTAGTTTGGAATTCATGATTATGAACTAAGGTTTGAAGTTTATACAAGTTTTTAAGTAATTTTTCTTAGTCTTGTGATGACTCATGGATGTTTGGATGAATTACTTATCTTCTTAATTTGTTTGCAACGGTATAGACCTGTATAATCCAAGGAATCGAAGTGCGCTCTAGTACTAAGCTCTTCATAAAGGGACTTCAGGCCAAAGTTCTATTTTAGTTGATTTTCTGGAATATGTAAGGACTGTGCTGGTGATTTGAATCTAGTTCAGATCCTAATCTATCCTTGTCTTGTGAGAGGACTTGGAGGATGGTTATGATTGAGAACTGGACCTATAGGAAAGGGGAATGACCTATGCAATTGAGCATGCTCAGCTCAGCCTAGATTGAGTGAATCTTATGCATAGAACTTATATATTACAGACTGTTTGGTTTAACAGTTCTATCATCCGACTGGTCGGACAGGAATGTCGATTCTAGTTGAGAGAATAAGAAACCACAGCGGATTGAACATCAAGGATTGCTACAAGTGGATCCTTGATACCCTAGTGCCCTCTTATAATTAATTACTTTCAATTTAATTTAGCTTTTGTTACTCACATCAACTTCATACAACAATCTGATTAGTAGACTTCAATAGACACTTGTGGATAAATTTGTGAGATCCTACATAGTCCCTGTGGATCGACCTCGGTCTTACCGAGTTTATTACTACATCGCAACCCTACACTTGGGGAAGCGAACAGATATGAGACGAGGTATCCAGAGATACTCGAATTTGCCGAGTTGATGATCATGGAGATTTGCTCCTCATCGTCGATGTGTGTCTTCATTCTAGCGGCCATTGCCCTCCACCGTCCAATGTAAGCTGATAACGATTCATCATTCCCCTGCCTAAAGGCTGTAAGATCCGCCCTTCCAGGTGCTGAGCTAAGATTGTATGCGAATCTGTCAACAAAAGCCTGGGAAAGCTGTTCCCACGTCCTGATGCAATGGCAGTCCAATGATGTATACTAGTTTAGGGCATCACCCTTCAAAGATTTTTGAAATAGGTGGATGAGTGCTCCATCCTTGCCCGCCACGGCATCAAGCTCTCCACAGAAAGCTCGTAGGTGGTCTACAGGACACCCTGTCCCATTATATCTTTTAAATTTTGGTACCTGGAAGCCTTGAGGTACCATTGCATCGGGAAATGGACACAGGTCCTTGAACTTAGTGGATAGAAGATCCACCCCATTGCTGCTTCTACAACTTTCTCTTCATATCTTGAATCTACTCTCGGAGTTGTTCGATTTCAGAGGGACTAGATGAGGGAGATTTTGCCCCTTGCCAGGCCTGAGCTGGTCCCCTTTCATAATAATTGGTGTCATTGATGCTCCTATGATTCCTGCTTGAAGGAGGTTGGGCCTGGTAATTACTCTCATTATAGGGACTTTGTTGAACTAAGGCTGGAAAATGAGATTGCAGAGGAACCCCGACCATATGAGCAAGTTGAAATTGACTGGAACTCTTATCAGGGAAAGGATGTTGGAATTGGCTAGGAGTCCGGGTTGTGGGATGTGACTGAAAGTGGCTCCCATTTGCAGGAGGATACTGGAAGAAATGCCCTAAGGTTGATGGTTGTTCTGATTGAAGGCCCCTATTAGGAGGCTATAGAAAGTCCTGAGCGAACCTTGGCGGTTGTGGTTGGGATGAACTAGATGGTGGTTGTTATTGTTGCAGTAGAACAGCCTGGGTGTTGACTGTTGAAACCTGGGCTTGTGTGAATCAGAGGAGCATTTCCTGCATCGCCTTCATGCTTTGTTATAGCTCTTGGATGTCAGGAATTGGCATGGATTCTGTTGGGCTTAACTGTGGAGAGCAAGCCTCAGCTATTTCGAGGGCAGGGAATTGGAGAGCCATGTAGGTTTTGTATTGGACGTGGCAGGGTGATTTGGTTTGGAGGGGTAATGGTGGGGAAGTATGCTCTACTTTTTTTTTGAGTTTTGGGATTTTTTTTTTTTTTTGGTTTTGGGTAGAATGCTATGCAGATGAGATTGTATGAGGACTAATGACTTTCAACCATAGGAAGGATTCTATTTTTCAAGTCGGATCACGACTAGTGGGACTAGCATATCCCCAGTGGAGTCGCTATTTTGTGGACCCTCACCGTTTCGCTCTCCCGTACGTCGTTCTCCCTTTCCTTTCGGAAAAAAGAAGAAGGAGTGCGTGCGCGCGAATCACCGTTTGTGCCACTGGCTTGCCTCGTTCTCGAGGGCTTTGTTCGGTAGTCGTGTTAAGTTGGATGTGTTTGGATGAGTTTATATAAGACCAGAGTCACCACTAGTTAGTTACTTCGAATCTACAGTCGGCTAGACCCCATAGAAACGTTAGAGAAGGGGATCTGAAGATTCTTTCTTTAAAATGACTCCTTTTGATCTGCGGCTAAAGATTCGAGGTAAGGGATCACGGTTACAAGGTGGGAAGAGGTTAAGCACCCCACACACTGCCCGTACCGGAGTACGGTCTCTACTTCACAAAATCGAACTAATACTTGAAAGTTTGTCTTAATCCTCGTACATTCTCATAGATGACATGATGCATGAATGCAGGTCTGAACAGTAAGAGTTTCTGATGGGCAGGTTCCACTAATAGGCAAGCCCAGAGCATACGCTCGAACTGACAGGTGCTTTATGCGAGATGCATGCAGTGTGTTTGAATAATCAAGGTGCTTGTAGTGACTGATGCATGAATGCAGGTCTGAACAGTAAGAGTTTCTGATGGGCAGGTTCCACTAACAGGCAAGCCCAGTGCATACGCTCGAACTGACAGGTACTTTATGCAGAATGCATGCTATGTGTTTGAATAATCAAAGTTCTTGTAGTGAAGAAAGGGGGTTGGAAGAAAAGTAAATGTTGCACTTATGCTAGATGCGAATGAGATGATGCTGGTGAAAGAGTAGCTAGGTGAACGGAGGTGTCGCAAGGTTTGCTTCGAGTGGCTGGATCAAGACTTGGATGGCTTAGGAGACTTGGACCAGTGGTCAGGCTGGGCTGGACCAGGGCTAGGCTCTCCTCACTCGGGCTCTCTTTGGTGGAAAAATGGGCTAAAGAGTGGAGATGAACTCGGAACGACTGGATCGCACTTGGGATGAAGGCTTATTGAAATGAGAAGGGGAGGGGGATATTTATAGCAGCGGGTAGTGGCAGTTCCCGTAAATAAGTTTGGGCGGCACCCAGGGGGCCGCCCGTACCGACGTTCTCGGGATCCCGCGGGGAGTACGGACATGTTTCGGGGCTGCTGCTTGGAACTAAGTGAGTTGACTCTATGGGTCGACTCAGTGGGTTGACTCGGTGATTTGACTCGGTGGGTTGACTCGGTGATTTGACTTGGTGTTTTGACTCGGCGGTTTGACTCGGTGGGTTGACTCGGTGATTTGACTCAGCGGGTTGACTCAGTGAGTTTGACTTTTTTAGGATTTTTTGACTGATTTTTCTTATGTGGGGTTTTTCAGGCTGATGTTTAGGGGCGAGTTGACTAGGTTCAGGCTTGAGCTGGGCTATGGATTGGGGCTTATAAGTGTGAGTTTGGCTGAGTTTGGACATGAGATTTGGGGGTATAGTCCTCCATTCATCCAACTATTTCTACCAACAGTGTAGCCGAAGGTGGGGTGTTTACAATTGTCTACTCCATAATAATTTAAGTTGGTGAAAAGATCTTTGTCGATAAAATTAAAAGAAAAATGGACTACGCTATCATTAAGTAATATGTAGAACGAAGATATCTTACTCATGAAAAGTTTTCTATCAAAAGACTTGTAAATTGTTGTGTTAATATCCACAATTCTTACATGATGCATGTTACGTATTCATGCAAGTCGAATTCCATCAAAGAAGCATAAATGATCCTTAATGGCAGCAAACCATGAAGGAGTAGAGGGGTACACTAAAAAAGAATGGCACGTAAGACCTAGTTAAGTGTTTAGAGGGAATGAAGTTTTAGTTACAAGTGAATATATAAAATGAAGAAGAAGGCTACAAGTGAAGTCAAGTATTACAATGCATATTTGATGGAAACTTTTTCTTATAATTATGAGGAATGCTACAATTGAATGTATCGTCCCACAACTAAAATCTTAAGCATGCGTATTTTATAGCTTTAATAGTTACAATGAGTTGGATGCTTCAACAAATGGACATAAAAAATGCTTTTTTAGACAATGATATTGATAAAAAAAAGTGGATATGAAGCAACCCAAGGTATTTGAGGATCTTAAAAATTTGAGGCACTTGTGTAAGCTTAAAAAGACACTTTATGATTCAAACAAGCATGTAGAGTTTAGTTTGTAAAGGTTAGAGAATTCTTTCTTTCAAGTTATTTTATTTCCACTTTTACTAATGTATGTATTTTGTGAAGTACTCTACAAAGGAAATAATTATGTGTTGTCTATGCAGATGAGTTGATCATCATAGACAGTATTCTAAAAAGGGGGAAAAGTTAAAACTTTTTATCTCCCAAAAGTTTGAGATGAAGGATTTGGGAGACCTTCAATATTTTTTAGGTATTAATGTGATGTGTGATGTGTCATAGATGTATTCTTAGCATGATTGGACTAAAAGAACTCTAAATGAAAGCAAAAGTAATATGTCAGAATTGAACCCAGTTACGTCATGCCCTATGTAGGACGATGTCCAACTTAACGGATTACTTTCACTTTCATTTGGCTTTTTTTGGTCCATCCATGCTAAGAATGCACTTGTGGCATGAGGTCATGACATTTTAGGGTAATTGAAGTTCTAGAGGGATGGTGACCGGCGACCAATCAAGATGGGGCAATTCATGCTCCAATTGCCTCCATGTTTCTGGGGAATCTCTATCAAGGTGAGGCTGGGCTGGTGGTTTGGAGTGGCAGGATTTGGGCTTTCGCATGGGCAGACGATTCCTGCACTAACAAAATGGACTGGCGGGAAAGGCAAAATTTTAAGAGCCACCGATCTAAGGAAAATCTTCGCTTCGATACCAATTGACGCAAGGAATGTCATGATGAAGATGATCGTCGTCTTCCACGATCGATAAATACCTTGAATGGACAAGATGTTCTTGAATCCACGAGAGAAAATTGGTAGAAACTAAAAATTTATTGATTGTATAATATAATGATTAATGCAAAATGAGTTTTAACAACCTTATATAACCCTAAACAAAATCCTAAAATGTAATTACAAGAGTCATAAACAAATAAGAAAAAAAAAATGCCTAAGTTTTCGTCTTCGGTCGATCGATCATTGACTGGTCGAAACGGCCCAAAATCTTCTAGAGACTTCAGCATAATTTTTGGAATATTGCAATCAGTTGACAAGATATTTCGGCTAGTAGAAAAATCCAAAAACTGTCCAAAGACCAGTTAGAATTTCTGGAATTTTTGGGTAGGAGTTCGATCGGTCAATTGGGCTGTTTGACCCGTCAAACTAAGTAAACTTTTACTGATTTCTCCTGGGCTCCTTCCTCCTGTCCATCAAGGCTTTACATAGGAGAGGAGTGACTACTATTCATGGAACACGAGACATAAATGCAAGTCTAAAGTATGAATGGCATAGATAAGCCTACTCTCGTGGGAGCTCTTTGATAGTCTGGTTGCGTATGATAGCCGATACGCAGGAACCTAGAAATCATATACTTTGGCATAACATAACTCAAACTAAACCAACCAAAAATCAGATTGGGCGAACAATCATATCCTACTATTTGTGGAAACTTGTCTTTTGAAATAAAAAGATTGGATATATATATATATATTTTAACTGTCCAATAAATGTCCAATAATCTGATATTTAGATTAGTAAAATGAGAGTAATCTTTGGTTCATGATGCATCTAGGGGTAACCATATTTTGGACAGTATAATTTGAATTATTTGTTTTCCACGTAAGCAATTTCTAATTGCCTGTGCATCGTCTATAACACTCCCAGAGTATAAAAGTATTTGTATATCCAAATCGTGGGACACGTGCATGACTCTTATGTGTCGTTCGGTCAACACAAGCAGTTACAGAACATAACACCGGTTGGACCACCGAATCATCACAATAAGTGAGTGGATTTTGGTTGATGGATGTGGCCTATTGGCACGTCTATTCTAGGGAGGTGATAAGATTATTGTAGAGCCATATATCCTTAGGACACGTGGCAGGGTGAGATATTTACAGGGTCCACCCGATTGATGGCTGTCGTTTAAACAAATAAAACCGACTTGACAGTCTTTTTCATTACTTAATTTATGAAATGCTAACACACAACTAGTTAGGCCGTCCAACAACTTGCCTCATTTAAGAAGAAATTAATGTGAGTAAATGTTTTCCGATTATAGTTAATTTTTTTATTATAGAGAAAATGGATTTGTCAGCTTGGGTGGGCCCCAACATAGCATTAATGTGAAATCCATCCAGCTATCAAGTGAGTCACCCCATGATAGACCCAAGACCCAAAAATCAGGCCCATCCGTGTTTCAAATTGACCACATAATTGGAAATAGTGTACATAGAAAGGTTACCTTTCAAACTGTTTCCCTTGGTGTGTCCCACTTAAATCACTCATGGGCCTGAATTTTGGGTCTTAGGTTAATATTTTGGTGTGGAATCTAATGGTTGGAGTGGATTTAACATTTTTATTACGATGAGCCCCCGTAAAAAATCAAGGTGGACGTGTCTCCCAACCGTTTTACATTAGTATGGACCACTTAAAACACAGATGAGCTCAATTATTTTTCTCTGGACCCATCATCGGATAATTGGAATGGATCTCATGTTAATCTGAACAATATACGGAATAAACGGATCGTCTATGCATCAACAATGGAGATTCCATACTGTAATCTTAAAGCTATACCTGATTGGGAAGACATTCCCGATGCCGCCGTGTTGTCGAGAAGAACTCTTGGTCTTCCGCACCTTACACCTTTAGGAGAATCACTCAATGGGACTAGGGTTTTCTCTTGTGTGTTGGTGAGGGGACCAAGACGTATATTTATAGGAAAGAGGGCCAGAGAAGCTTACCCATCACACTTCTCTCCTCTAGGGTCTCCACACCGTAGGTTTCCATATCAGGCTTAATAACTGCGTATAGGGAACACGGTTCAAGCGTCCCGCCCCAAACCTATTTGCAATGATCACAACTATAGTGGGGCCCACCGAATCGCTCAATCTGAATAATCCAACGGTCATGATCTAAACCGATGATCATGTGTGGCCCACTTAATGGAGTCTTACATTCTCCCACTTGGGCTACACTGATCTCTGAAAGAAGACAAAACATTTTATTTTATTTTGTGAAAAAATAATTTTATAAAACATGTTTGTTTCAAAGTTCCTAATGGGCGCCCTACTGATTTCAAAACAATACCGTTGGATAATTATGAGCAACGCTTGTCAGATCCGGTCCATCAAAACCACTGATATTGAATCATGGTAGTCAACATAACATTTAATATTTTTGAAGTGTGACGAATCACGATCACGAATACCAATAGCCTTAACGACATGGATCAATGATATGGGGTGTGGTATGAAGATTACACGTCTTATGTGATCATACGTGCTTATCTTCAAGTGGTCCTATTGAACGTGTCTCCAAGACACAAACCAAAGTCTTGCTTACTCAAAACTAAATGTGCACACTGAAGGAGAAGCAAGATATAAACTGAAAAACAGAATCATCAATGCATAAAAGATATCTCTAAAAAATGTCTGGACATAATTGGATCATACATGAAAACTCCCACTACTGAAATATATCCTTAGGATCAATAACTCCCATAGACGTCACATGCTCCTTAAAGAGCGTGATAGGAAGGCCTTTAGTGAGAGGATCCGCTATCATCAGCCTTGTGCCGATGAGTTCCACAGACACTTGACGATTCTGAACTCTCTCCTTCACAACAAGATATTTGATGTCAATGTGCTTTGACCTCGATGAATGCTTGTTGTTGTTGGAGAAGTTAACTGCAGCTGAACTATCACAATAGATTTTCAATGGTTTCGGGATCATCTGCACAACCCGTAAACCAGAGAAAAAGCTCTGAAGCCAGACCGCTTGATTCGTGGCTTCATGACAAGCTACATACTCTGCTTCCATGGTAGATGATGCCGTAATCGACTGTTTTACGATCTTCCATGATACGGCTCCACCAACCATCATGAATACATAGCCCGAGGTGGACTTCTTGCTGTCGAGACAACCAGCAAAATCTGCATCTGTATATCTTACCAACTCCAAATGGTCGGATCTCCTGTATGTGAGTTCGAAGTCCTTTGTCCTTTGCAGGTAGCGCAACACTTTCTTTACAGCTATCCAATGATTCATTCCTGGATTGCTAAGGTACCTGCCCAACATTCCAACCACAAAAGCAATATCTGGACACGTACAGACCTGAGCATACATGATGCTCCCTACTGCTGACGCATACGGAATAGCTTTCATCTTGTCCTTTTCTAGGTCATTCTTAGGACACTGAAATTGACCAAATTTGTCACCTTTTACAATAGGTGCTTGGCTAGGAGCACAACCTTGCATGCCAAACCTTTCGAGAACCCTATCAATATAGGCCCTCTGCGACAAGCCAAGTAATCCACGTGATCTGTCCCAGCTAATCTGAATGCCAATGACAAAGGAAGCATCACCAAGATCTTTCATCTCAAAATTTTGAGATAGAAATTTCTTAGTCTCACGCAATAATCCAATATCACTACTGGCCAATAAAATGTCGTCAACATACAAGACCAAAATGATAAACTTACTCCCACTGATTTTCACATATATGCACTCATCCACAGTGTTTTCAATGAAACCATATGAGGAAACAACTTCATGAAACTTTAGGTACCACTGTCGTGATGCCTGTTTCAACCCATAAATGGATTTCTTAAGTTTGCAGACCAGATGTTCTGAGCTTTTGGCTTTAAAACCTTTTGGCTGCAACATATATACGTTCTCCATTAGATCTCCATTGAGAAACGCAGTTTTCACGTCCATTTGATGTAGCTCTAAATCCATATGAGCCACAAGAGCCATAATGATCCTAAAGGAGTCTTTCTTAGATACAGGTGAGAAAGTCTCCTTAAAGTCAATGCCCTCACGCTGAGTGAAACCCTTTGCAACTAGCCTGGCTTTATACCTTTCGATATTGCCCTTAGAGTCCCATTTGGTTTTAAATACCCATTTGCAACCAATCGGCCTAATCCCTTCGGGCAATTCAACAAGGTCCAAAACTTTGTTGTCCTTCATGGATTTCAATTCATCCTTCATGGCATCGAACCAATGAGAAGAATCCGTACTTTGTTCGACCTGTGAAAGGGATACAGGATCCTTTTCAACCCCAATGTCGAACTCATACTCCTGCAAATAGACGACGTAATCGTCTGATATTGCAGATCTTCTCTCTTTGTGTGATCGTCTTAATGGCTCATTATTCTGAATTGGGTTTTCTATTTCCTCATCAGTGGGTTGTATTTGAGGTTGTACATGGTCGTCCATAGGGATCTCAAGGTCCACTACTGGACGGACAACCATGCTACTCTGAATGATTGTGGTGGGAATCACAATCCGCTCTTCCTCAAATACAATATCTCTTATATTTGTGCTCCCACTATCTTCAGTGTTCTCAATAAACCTAGCATTCCCAGTCTCAATTACTCTCATGGAATATGATGGACAATAAAATCTGAATCCTTTTGATCTTTCTGAGTATTTAATAAAGAAGCAACTAACAGTTCTAGGGTCAAGTTTTCTTTCATGCGGGTTATATGGTTTGGCTTCTGCAGGACAACCCCATACATGAAAATATCGTAGACTAGGCTTTCGCCCTGTCCACAATTCATATGGAGTTTTCATTACAGCCTTACTTGGGACCCTATTAAGGATATGCACAGCTGTTTTCAACGCATCACCCCATAAAAATTCTGGCAACGTAGAATTACTAATCATAGATCGCACCATGTCCTTTAGGGTGCGATTACGCCTTTCCGCTACACCATTCTGCTCTGGAGTACCAAGCATGGTGTACTGGGCGACGATGCCACAATCTTGTAGATATCTAGCGAATGGACCTGGATTACGCCCAGATTCGTCATACCTTCCATAGTACTCACCACCACGGTCGGATCTAACGACTTTGATCTTCCTGTCGAGTTGATTCTCGACTTCAGCCTTATAGATCTTAAATGTATCCAGGGTGTCTGATTTTTCGTTAATAAGGTACAAGTACCCATAACGAGAGTAGTCATCTATAAAAGTGATAAAATACTTCTGCCCATTCCAGGATGCTGTATGGAACGGTCCGCAGATGTCTGTATGAATCACTTCTAAGAGTCCTACGCTCCTAGTGGCACCCTTTTTCCTATTCTAGTCTGTTTACCTTTAATGCAATCAATACAAACCCCAAAGTCTGAGAAGTTCAGGGAGTGAAGAATTCCTTCACGCACAAGCCTTTCCAATCTCTCACGAGAGATATTGCTTAATCGCCTGTGCCATAACATGGAGGAATTCTTACAATCTAAACTTCGTTTGATGCCTTTAGTATTTCCATGTGAGGAGTTAACGCTGTATACATGTGAAACATCCAAATCTAGCTGATAAAGGTTATTAACTAAAGTTTCAGAACCAATCACAACTGAATCATAGTAAATGCTTAATTTTCCATTTGCAAATTTAAACTCATAACCAAATTTGTCCAAACGAGAAATGGAAACCAAATTGCGCCTTATAGAAGGCACACAAACAGTATCTACTAGATCAAGAAAGTGTCCTGACGATAACCTAAGCCTACAGACTCCAATAGCTTCCACGTTTGCTCTAATGCCGTTCCGCATATAGACTGATCTCTCTGCATCAGTTGGCGTCCGGCTTTGGAGCATATCCTTCATGGAATTACAAATGTGAATAGTTGCACCAGAATCTATCCACCAGGAGTCTGTGGACATATCAGCTAAATTTGATTCGAAACAGACTAAAATATGGTCTTTACCCTTAGAAACGAGCCATGCTTTAAACTCTTCACAATCCTTCTTCTGATGACCAGGCTTCTTGCAGAAGAAGCAGCCATCATTAGGACCTTTCCTTTTCTTCTTAAATGTCTTTTCAGACTTAGGCTGATTGCCACCCGCAGGACCCGTAGAACTTTTTCCTGAAGTGTGCTTTCTTTTCTTATTTCCTTTTCGTCCTTGACCAGATGTCACTAGGTGTGCACTTTGTGTCTTGTTCGACCTTCTGAGTCTCTCTTCCTCCTGAACGCACTGAGATATCAGTTCATTCAATGTCCACTTTTCCTTTTGAGTATTATAGCTGATTTGGAATTGACTGAATTGTGGAGGGAGGGAGTTCAGAACCAAGAAAATCAGGAGTTCATCCTCAATCTTAAGGTCTAATGCGCGGATTTTAGCCATCACATAAGACAATCCACCAATGTACTCCCTGATATTTCCTTGACCGTTATAGGTGGCTTGAGTCAATTTATGTAAAAGTGAACTCAGCTCAGCTTTATCCGATTTCTGAAATCGTTTTCCTATTTCAGTCAAGAAATGTTTAGCTTTCTCAGTGTCGGGCATGACACCCTGCATGGTCTCAGAAATCGAGTTCTTTATAATCTTGAGACACATCTTATTTGACTTGGTCCAGGCCTTATAGTGAGCCTTTGCTGATTCCGTACTAGAATCAGTTGGAATAGGAGGTTCTACTTCCTCCAGGGCCAAGTCCAAGTCCATGCAACCTAGGACTATTTCAACGGACGACTTCCATTTGGAATAGTTGGACCCAGTAAGCAAAGGTATGGAATTGAATTGGGTTGGAATATTGGAAACAGTTATAGCTGGACATTCAAAGCATAAAACTCACATTAATAAACAAGTACCATACAACAATGCATAAACATAAACCACAAATATCATGCATGTATGTTCATTCGATTGATTTGGGCCTTCAATCAAATGACCCAGAATGATGATGGGCCATAATCATCAAAATCTGGCAAGAGCCCAGCGTATCATCACAATTCCTCCTTTGGGCGAAATTGTAACATACAGGAGGTTCTTCTGAACATGAAGCTGACCAATGTTGGTGAAATAAATCTAAGACGCCCATCACCTTTGGGTGAAATGAATCTCTCAGACCTATATCACCATCACCAACCACTTCATCCCGCTCACATCCAGCTAAACGATGATACTTCTTTGTTCTGACCACCGCTCGCCTGAATATGAACGCAACTGAATGCAATCCTATAATGGAGGGTCACTGAATTCCAAGTACAGAAGTCTAGAGGTAGAAATCTTCGCCAATTAAGGTCACTTTGGTGGCTAACACAACCAGCTTCAATCCCTATTCCCAGACTCAAGGATTGCTATATGGTCCTGCCCACAACGAACCATAACATAGAAGTTTTGATTCGGCCCAAACCTATATGGGTAATGGCTCCATTTTAGGCTAAATCAGAGCTTTATATGTATAACCATGTTAACTGAATTAGTTAGGCTATCTACAAAGCAAAACCCACAAACCATTTGCATTTAATTTAGGTTTTATTTGTTCTTAATGGGCCCAAGTATAATGACTTCCAATAGTTAACATAATCAACATTGGACAAGAAGCCCAAATAACCAAAGTGAGCTCCATAATGTCCATAGGAAAAGTTGCAATAGCCCAAGGATGAGCCTAGAATGGGCATCAAGTACCACTTGAAAATTGGGCTTTGATCAATAGGGTGCAGGCCCATAACTCAACCCATAGAAAATGCTTTAAGTAGCACGAATTAGGCTTAATTCCGATATAAAACAGGCCCAATTCCTATTTGAAGTAGACTATAGCTAGTCGTAATATACAGCCCATTTCAAACATTCGAGGAAGTCCAGTTCAAGTGGCCCATAATAGTCAACAAACGAACCCTGAAAATGGGCCTAATATCAGCTTAAGAATGGCCCCATCTGTAGAAAACTAACACAAAAACCCAGCCCGTTTAATACCTTTTAAGCATTCCCAAAATGAGTCCAGAAAACTAGACCCAACAGGCTCAAGGCGGAGGCCCAACTCGCAACCCAACCTGATCAAAAGCCCAACTCAAAAGAAAACCCAACACTGCCTCTCTTCCAAAAAAAAAAAAAAAAAAAAAAAAATTTAATACACAGCGACTATGTATAGCAGCCACCGACATCACTCTCACCATCTCCAGCGGCTGAAACCCAAGCTGTCATCTTCATCAGCGCCGACAACGGCACTACGAATCCGGCAACCTTGCCGGAATACATGGAAACCAGCATCGCTGCCACCATCTTCATCAGCCCTTGCCGTCAGCCGCTGCTGAGAACGGCTGCCTCTGAAGAAGAAGATGATGAAAAGGGGGCGGCCGGTTTTCATGGCTGCAGCGGCCGGTTTTCATGGCTAAAGAAGGAGATGAGCAGGGGGCTGCGCGGTTTTCATGGGTTTGGCTGCAGCGGCCGGTTTTCATGGCTGAAGAAGAAGATGAGCAGGGGCAGCGGTGTCGCGACCGTTAGCCATTATGACCGGCGGCGGTTCAATACATGGATCGGCAGCCATGGGCGATGATCGCAGCTGTCGATCTCCTAAAAGCTGGTTCCTAAACAAGAAACCCTGTTATGCCTAAAAACCCTAGCCGCCACTACTTCACCTGCGCCAACATCTTCGCCGATCTAAATCCGACTGTAGTTCGGCAAACCTTTGACGGCTGTGTCGCAGATGGCCAAGGCTAGAAGGTGTCCATGACTGCAGGGCCGCGTTGCAGATCCTGACGATGTCACCCAATTGGGTGCTCGGAAAATCTCAGATCTGGGCACTCAATAGAATTCACGAGGGTTCAAACATCTCCATGAACAGAGCTGCCTTAGCACAAATCAGTTTCCAGATTCGGGTCCAACGCGTATCATACACCCAAAATTTTGTTCCTTCATGTGTATAAATTTGGGCAACCCGAAATCGGACTAAATATGACATCATGTTAGGGTTTCTAAAGAGACTTGGAATAACCCCAAGATTAATGCATAGTCTGCTCTGATACCAACTGTTAATCTGAACAATATACGGAATAAACGGATCGTCTATGCATCAACAATGGAGATTCCATACTGTAATCTTAAAGCCATACCTGATTGAGAATACATTCCCGATGCCGCCGTGTTGTCGTGAAGAACTCTTGGTCTTCCGCACCTTACACCTTTAGGAGAATCACTCAATGGGACTAGGGTTTTCTCTTGTGTGTTGATGAGGGGACCAAGATATATATTTATAGGAAAGAGGGCCAGAGAAGCTTACCCATCACACTTCTCTCCTCTAGGGTCTCCACACCGTAGGTTTCCATATCAGGCTTAATAACCGCGTATAGGGAACACGGTTCAAGCGTCCCGCCCCAAACCTATTTGCAATGATCACAACTATAGTGGGGCCCACCGAATCGCTCAATCTGAATAATCCAACGGTCATGATCTAAACCGATGATCATGTGTGGCCCACTTAATGGAGTCTTACATCTCACGTATATATCAGAGTGGACCTGTCAAAAAGATGAACGGTGAGCGTCCGTCTTCCAAGAAATGTGTTGCCGTACCAAGAACGGTGGAGAGTGGATTAGGTGTTACCCAGGTAACAGGGTAGGGGTGCTTCCCTAGCCATGGGGCCCACCTTAATGCATATGTTGTATATCCGTGCAGTCCATCAATTTTTTAATGATTATTTTAGTGCATGATTTCAAAAATGAAGTAGAACCAAATTTCAATTGGACCACACCATAGGAAACATTAGACATTAAATGCCCACCATGAAAAAGTTCTTAGAACCTACTGTTATCTCATTTTTGGGCTCATGCTCTAACACAACGTATAAAAATGAATGGTCGTCGTGGATAAAACACTTATACCATGATGGGCTCACAGACCACTGAACAGTACGTACGTCTGTGCTAGAGAGGAGTCATTGCCAAATCCGAGTGCCCGGCTGGGCTAAAACTCCATCCGTTTTGCAGCGGATGCGAATGCCTACCAGAGCCCCCATGCGAACTTCTAGTGACGGGAAGCTAGGTGGGGCCCACTGTAATGTTTATGACAAATCCTTACTACCCCATCCGCTCTTCCAAATCATGTTAGGAAATTGGCCTAAAAATATGGCAGATCCAAAACTCATGTGGGCCGCACAATTGAAAAAAGTGAGTAAGGAATGCCTACCCTTGAAACCTCCTTAAGTTTCACTGTGATGTTTATATGTCATCTATGCTGTTCATAAGTTCATTCATACTGAGATGAACTGAAAATACAAAAATATTAGCCTGACCAAGATCTTCTATGGCTCATGAATGTTTCAACCGTGAACGTTTAATCCTCACTTTTTCCTATTGTGTGGTCTACTCAAGTTTTGGATCTAACTCATTTTTGGGCCCGTCACCTAACTTGATCTAAACAAACTGATGGACGACCTAGATTTATCACAAGCATTTCGGCAGGTCCCACATAGCTTCACAAGCAATCCCCTACGTTTTAAGTTGTCAGGAGAGAGTATGAAATGAGAGGAGTGTGGGCATTAAATGAAGAGAGAGAGAAGAGTGAGGTTTTTTTCCAAAGAAAATGGGATAATTGGAGAAGCCGTACACGTGTGGTATATTTATGCGATACACCACATGTGTAAGAATCTACTCCGTTAGTAAGGTGGGGTACCTTGTAACTATTTTCAGAATATAAAATATTATTTTTCTATGATTAATGGTAGGATTTGGCATATGTGGCTTCAATTGTGAGGGCTATTTATCGATATTTTACTGATAAAATTTAATTAGCGAGCTCTATTTAATAAACGAGTTGGATATGTGATGCATATACTCATCTTACCTATTTTGGACTTGATGTCATGTAGCCTTATATGAGAAGGAATTACATGTGGTTTAATAGAGTTATTTTGGATATTTAATGCAAAGCTAGCTGTACCAATTCAATTGGTCCAACGAGTTGTCTGTGAGCATCTCTCTTATTTATTATCCCCTTTCTAATCGGATATCCTTTAGGGCCTGTTCGGATACTACCAAATAAGTTGCTTTTCTTGCTGATGGCAGCAGCTAAGTAACTTATTTGAGATAAGTTAGTTTGGTTAATAAATAATGATCATTACTTATTTGCTGAAAAACAGTTAAGTATTTCAGCAATTTTACTTTTTTACTAAAACAACCATAGCTGTAAATAGTGCTGACTTTCGTGGTAACTGCCCAGTCCACATTGACCATCCAGCTTGCTGGGCCCATTGTGATATATTTAATCTGCGCGGTTCATATGGTTTGGACGTGAGTGGGGCTAGCATGTGTGGTAGATCTAAACCTCAGGTGGACCCCACATCAGAAAACAACAATGATAATGATGACACCATTGAAACCTCCCTGAGCCTAGCGTGATGTGTTTTACTCATGCCATTCATCTATTTTTCCAACTATAGTTTTGAGTGGCCCACTGGGTAGTGGGGCCACATGCTATACACATGAAATCCACACTGTCTACCCTTGTTGGTCCATCCAAAAATGAAATAGAATCCAATGTCAAATAGACCGCATGCACCTAAGGAAATAGTGGTCAATGATGCCCACCATTAGTCAACCCTAATGATGAGTGGCCCATATCCAAGGCGGGCCCTGCATGAAGGATGACCCGCATTTGGGACGATCCACATTAAAGGTGGCTCCACATGATGGGCAATGGATATTGATGGTGGGCCCACTTGATGGATGACCAACATTAAAGGTGGGCCATACATAAAGAACGATGCAAATGGCCCACATCCAAGGTGGGTCCCATAAGATGTATTGCCAACATCAAAGGTGGGGCCCACACAATGAACAATCCACACCAAAGGTTGGCCCCAAATGATGGATGGTGGATGTACAGGGACCAAACAGACTTGAGGAATGATGTTGGAAACAAACATGCTTTTCTACTTTTTGGTTGATAAGCATGTTGTTTACCAAACATACTTATTTGCTAATTAAGTAGAAACCAAGATAAGTTATTTATCTGATAAGTAACTGTAGACACCCCACCTTTGGCTACAAATTTAGTTGCGAAAGCTGAATGAATGGATGTCCATATCCCCAAACCCTATATACAAAACTTGCCAAACTCACCCTTACAAGCCCCAATCCATAGCCCAAGTCAAGCCGAAACCCAGTTAACTCACCCCTAAAAATCAACCACAAGAAAAACTAGTCCAAAATTTCTAAAAAAGTCAAACTTGGTGAGTCAACTCGCTGAGTCAAATCATCGAGTCAACTCACTAGTTCAGTCTAGTCAATACACCCAGTCAACTCACCTTGTTAGTCCATCTTTCAAACCCAGTCAACTCACCTAGTTTTGAGCCACAGCTTCGGAGCAACTCAAACCTGTAGCTTTTTTGCTTCAGGTTCGGAGTCTGCACGCTCCGAAGCTGAAGTAAGGCATCCGTACGGGCGGCCCCCTTGGGGCTGCTCAAAATTATTTACGGGAGTTGCCACTCTCCGCAGCTATAACTCAAAATTAATTATGGGAGTTGCCACTCTCCGTAGCTATAAATACCCCGTCCCTCTTTCGTTTCTATCATCTCTCAACACCTAGAGAAAATTCAAAATTTCAAGTCCATCTCCATCCCTTTAGCCCATTTCTCTACCAAGGAGAGCCCGAGTGAGAAAGAGTCTAGCCCTACCTGATCCTGGTTTAAGCTTCTCAAGCTATCCAAGTCCCAATCTTAGCCGTTCGAAGTCAATCCTTGCGATACCTTCGTCCATCTAGCTACTCTTATACCAGTTTCATCACATTCGCATTTAGCATAGTGCAACATTTATTATTCTTCCAATCCCCCTATTTATCATTCCATTTCGAGCACTTGATCAAGTCTTAGCGTATGCTCTGAGGTTTACTGGCTTGTTTGAAAATTTTCCATCAGAAACTCTGACCGGTCAAACACACATCACGCATCTCGCATAAAACACCTGTTAGTTCGAGTGTATGCTCTGGGCTTGCCTATCTGATTGAAACCTGCCCATCAGAAACTCTTACTGCTCGGACCCATATTCATGCATCATATCATTCATGAGAATGTACGAGGAATAATTCAAACTTTCAAGTATTAGTTTGATTCTATGAAGTAAAGACCCTACTTCGGTACGGGCAGAGTGGGTGCCTAACACCTTCTCACCCTATAACCGTGATCCATTACCTCGAATCTCTGACCGCAGATAAAAAATAGTCATTTTGGAGGAATGAATATTTATATTCCCTTCTCTAATGTTTCTACGGGGTCTAGCCGACTGTAGATTCGAAGTAATTGGCTAGTGACGACTCTGGTTTTATATCATCTATTCAAACATATCCAGTGAAACTCAACGATAACACGACAACCGAAAGGCCTTCGAGAAAGAGGCGAGCTAGTGGCAACGATGATTCGCGCACCCTTACGAAAGGAGGGTGGAAGTGCGGAAAGGCAAGCGTTCATAGAATGACGACTCTGCTGGGGAATATGCTAGTCCCACTAGTCGTGATCCAACTTGAAAAATAGAATCCCTCTTGCACTTGAAAGTCAATAGTCCCCGTACAATCTCATTTGTATAGTATTTCATCCATAACAAAAAAAAGAGAAGAAAATCCTAAAAAAAAATGGGTAGAACATATTCTTCACCATTGTGCCTCCTTGGGCTCAACGTCCTTGGAAACAGTTCCTTACCGCAGCATAATCCTCACCAGAGCTCAATAAGCCATCTCAGATCATGAAGAGGAAGGTCACCTCTTCCCTGTCCTTAACATGATCGAAGTGCAACCTCCAGCACAACAACCAATTGAGAACACGCCAATCATGTAAGAATTGACACAAGGAATAAGAGTAATGAAAGAAATGTTCTTGCAATTCATGCAAGCATAACCTACCGTAGAAGCCAGCAGTCAAGTTGGCCCAGTCCAGCAATCTTAACAGCTATGCCGAGCCCTTCTGGCCTCAGTTCAAATCAAGCACAACCGTCGGAGTTTGCCCAAGACTACCGGCAACAGCTATCTCAACCTTCTGTTATGGGGCATCCTTCTCAATACCTTCCTACGGCGGCAAGACCGTCTTAGAGTATTCCTATCGTAGGGACTTCCAGTCAATCTCGCAAGCAATGATCTCAGTAGATTTCAACATGTTCCTGCCGATGGGACCCTTTTTCTTTCTCAGCATGTCCCCGTCAATGGGACCTTTACTCAATTTCAGCACATCCTCGCCGATGGGATTTTAATTCAATTTTCAACAGCAGGGACAACACTAGCGAATGCCCACAATGGGGGTTAGTGTCAAGCCCACATCAAACAGAAGACAGTGGCGAATACCTAACAAGGGGGTCACTTCCTAATATCTCAGCCTCTTACAAACAGGAGCACTTTTCAATTCCAGCACATCCTCGCTGATAAGATTCCAGTTAATTTCCAGCAATCTTCAATTTAGCAATCTCTAGTTAATTTTCAGCAATCTTCAATTCAACAAGCTCCAGTTAATTTCCAGCAAATTCCAGTTCAACTTACAGTTCAATCTCCAACTCAATTATAGTCATTTCAAGCACAAGCTCATTAAAATCCAGTTTAATCATCAAGACAAATTCAGTAACCTATAGTTGCTTTCCAGCAAACTCATAGGGTCGAAGACATTGACCACTATGCCGAAGAAGAACGTGCCTTGATGCCAGAGGCACCAATCTCTCAAGTAGATCATACGGGACTGGATAAGTTGCGGGAGCAGTTTCAGACCTTTCAAAATCAACTACAGCTACAACAAGGGATCGATCTACCCTCGACCAAGTTTAGAGACTTGTGGCCCTTTCCAGATGCTCACCTCAAAACTTTAAGGTGCCAAAATTTAAAAGGTATGACAGTAGCGGTTACCCCACAGCACATCTCAAGGCTTTCTGCGGAGAGCTAAGCACGGTTGTAGGAAATGAAGGGGCCCTCATTCGTTTATTTCAAAAATCTCTGAAGGGCGATGCCCTAGACTGGTAACATCATTAAACTGCCATCGCATCAGGACTTGAGAACAACTTTCCTAGACTTTTGTTGATAGATTCACATACAACCTCAACATGGCACCCAGGAGAGCAGACCTTGCAGCTCTCAGGTAAATGAGTGATGAAACATTGTCAGCTTATGTGGGGCGTTGGCGAGCTATGACAGCCAGAATGCGAATACCCATCAACGACAATGAATAAATCTCCATGAGTTTTCATTCAACATATCTTAACATATCTGGGTATCTCATCTCGCATCCATATGCGAATTTCTCGCAGTTGATCCGTGCTGGAGAGCAAGTCGAAGCAGGAATCCGGGCAGGGACGATCTCCCCATGGCCTCACCAGGCCACTCTAGTCAAACGGAACAGAGTGGAAGGAAGACCTATCGGATACGGGAATGGAAATCGCATCGGTTCTCCTCCTCGCCTGATAGAGGTAAACAACATCATCGCCATTGCTCAGGGCAACTAGTACATTCCCCCACAGGGACGTTAACCCTATCAGTGGAATCAGTCTCAGCATCAACCTCAGAGGTACCAACCACAACCATCCCCACTGCAACCAAATCCTAACCACAGCCACAGCCACAACCACAACCACCTTGACAGTAGCAGCAGTTCAGGAGGAATGACCAATACTCATATCAGAACATGTAAAGTTATAGGGAGTTCAGGAAATTCACCCCGCTCACTCAACCGCTCACTCAAGTCATGACTATGCTAATTTAAAAGCGATTACTCACTCCAATGGCACTCGGGCCTCCTCCAAACCCTCTGCCTCCGAACTACCAAGAAAATGAGTATTATACCTACCATCAGGGGTGCGCCCACACCATTGACCGATGCATGACCTTGAAGAATGCCATTTAAAATCTGATCGACCACCTCAAGATCGTCATCTCAGTCCCTAGAACTTCTTCAGCTGCTCCCACCAACATCCTTTAGAATCCTCTGCCTCAGCATCCAACGGACCCCAATTCATCCGCGGCTCTGCCGTCAACAGCATAGAAGAGGGAGAGAGCATCGATTGCTTCTTCTCCCCCATCCAATCCATTCATGCCTACACTTATGGGCCAACAAATTCTCCTCCGATCTTGCAAGGGGAAAACCCCTTCCTTCCCTTTGTCTTTGAGCCATTAGTACTCAAGGGAGTGCCTCCATATGACGCACCAGTCATCCAGTCACAGATAAGGACAGCTCAGAGACTTGCCCTTTTGCAAGGGGCGCCCTACAATCATCAATGTTGGGAGCCAGTCATCTTGGAAGGAGTGCAGTCATACACTAGGCCCGCATATAAGCCTGTCATCTTGCAAGGGGCAGCTTCAGCTCGGGAACAATTCAATCCCCAATGGAGGGATTACACTTGTCAGCATCAGGAACCTATTATCTTAGAAGGGACTCCCCCAATCGAGCCAGTCATATTGCAAGGGGTAACCCCTACTCCCGAGCAGCAAAGATGTCATGGAGGCGTGTCAATCAGCTAGGTCGAACAGAAAGACCCTTCACTATATCTTGATGACCAATGTTCATCCCATGGGAACCTCCTACTCCAAGGAGAGTCAAACCAAGGCCACGACCTTATGTGATCTATGAAGATAAGCCTTAACATTATCACTTCAACAATATAGTCCTTAAGGCAAAAGCTCCATATGAGGAAGATTTGGTATCCCCACCAGCACAGCTGCAAGAACCAGTGGTCCTAGAAGGCAAAGGGGAGGAGAGTTACAAGGAAGTCCCATGGCACTACCTACAATGTGCAGATGTCAGAAACATGAATCCTAATGGGCGTTGCATCCGAAGAGACGATCAAAACAAAGCAGATCCGAAAAACACCCTCGCAGGCCTCGGCAACAAAAATGAAGCCGCGTAAGATGTCACAACTCAGCTCAAGTCAATCCCTGCCCAAATGTCGGTATGGGAACTACTTTGCACATCTTGCATACACCGAGAAATGTTCACCAAGACACTGAGCGATGCCCACATCTCCTCAGACACGACACCCAAAATGATAACATTGATGATCAGACAACTCCTGGCTCTGTGCACCATCACCTTCACTGATAATGAGTTTCCACCAGAAGGACACAACCATGGGCGGTCCCTCAACATAGCCCTCTGATATAAAGACCTCCGTGTCCCACTAGTCTTTATCAATAACGGCTTAAGCTTAAATGTCCGTCCGCTCAAGATTGCATGCGGAACGCTTGGGAATCAGTCCCTCCTCATTCCGACCCAGCACCATGTACGTCAGAGCATTTGACAACACCCGCTGATCAGTGGAGGGAGAAGTCGACATAGAGGTATAGATAGGTTCAGAAGTCTCCACTATCACATTCCAGATCTTTGACATATCAGCCTCTTTCAACATGTTGCTTAGACGACCTTGACTGCATAGGGTCAGAGTCGTACCGTCAACTTTGCATCAACGGGTGAAGTATATCTGTGGGAACTAAGTGATCTCTGTCCATACAGAGAAAGAGCTCATTATTCTTTCCAATATTGCTGCCACTAAACCAGATATCCCTGTCATCGACATCCAACACTCTGAAGAAGACATCCTGTATCATAGTTTCAAGTTCGAGATTGTGAACGCTATCGCCAATCCAGAACCAATGAGTGTGGACTGTGTTTTTTCACCAGTAGAACGTCTGAGTCTCAAGTGTCGCATGAAGAATCATTTCAAGTTAGAAAGATGTCGTTGGTATATAATCAATGCAAATGGGGACTCGGATACAGGTCAGTCATCATGGACAAAAGAAAAAAAGAAGTTTCGGTGCTTACCCATTCAATTCATCAGGCATGGAGAACCTTGCAGAGATCCAAGAAGAAATATACTAACCACACTACATAAAGGCCTCCTGATGACCCTGACATGGGCCATGTGGCCTCCCATTCGATGGGACTAGATTCTCGAGCCATTTAAGGCTCCAAAAGAAGAAGAAGAGGATATAAATGAAGAAGAAGATCAAATACAGCAGCTTCAGGATCAGGATACTTTGATACCTGCCCTCACCACATCACCACGAATCAACCAAGGGTACAACTTGTCCACTTCAGTTCCAATCAACCAGGGGCACAGCTTGCCCACTTCAATTTCAGCCAACCGGGGGCACTACTTGCCCATCTCAACATCAATCAACAAGAGGCACAACCTGCCCATCTCTGCAGAATCAACAGCATCAACCACTAGCTAGGGGCAGAAGCAGCCTGTCCATTGGACCAAGAAAGGGAAATGATCAGCCCTGGATTGGTCCGATGTCGAAATTCCAAGCCAGTATCTCACCATGGAACTAGAAGAATACAATGTGAGGTAAGTGATTCGGGATAGACTGAGTATGACTCAGATCTTGAACCCGACCAACGAGAAATCATGGTCATTGGGCCAGACCATGATTCCTCGCTTAAATCATCAACCCCCACCTTTTTAGGGGAAGAAGTGTGGGGTCCCAAATGGTCATATGTTCCCCTAACTTCTGAATCAGCCAGAGGGTCATCTGAAAGCTCTGAGTTAAAAAAAAATGCCAATTTAAGTAACGGTCGGCACCTTGGGGCAAGCTGGGATCAATCATGATTTGCAATGCGCACTTGTTCAGGGTCCCTTGGAGTTTAAAAATCTAAAAAAAAAAAAAAACTTTCAAAAGACAAAAACTTCTAGCATTTCAATTCTAGAAAATTCTTAAAAACCAAAAAGCATTTCTTTTCCTGCATTCAATAATGTGCCAAGTCCTTCTGAAGAGTCACATGAGTATGAAGTAGAATCATATGACTTTGACATCGAATTAGACTTCGAGCTCATGGGTCTAGACGAAGCTTGGGATGGGGAAGATGATGATCCAGCTCCTGAACTAAAGGACCTCAAAAAGTTCAAATCCAAAGCCAATGTTGTAGTCGATGATTTTGAGGTAGTAAACTTGGGGACACCCGAGATCCTTAGGGAAGTACGCATTGGGAAATCGTTACCACCGAAATTCAAACATAGAATGATAGAGTTCTTAGCTCCAAGACTGTCCAACTTTGCATTCTCCTACGAAGACATGCCTGGGCTCGTTGTACACAATCTGCCAACCAAGCCGGATATGAAGCCAGTTAAGTAGTATAGACACCCCACCTTCGGCTACACTGTTGGTAGAGAAAGATGGATGAATGGAAGACCATACCCTCAAATTCCAAGTCCAAACTCAGCCAAACTCACCCTTGTAAGCCCCATTCCATAGCCCAGTTCAAGCCTGAACCCAGTCAACCCAGTCCTAAACATTAGCCTGAAAAACCCCCTATAAGGAAAGCCAGTCAAAAAAATCCTAAAAAAGCCAAACTCCAGTGAGTCAACCCACTGAGTCAACCAGCTGAGTTAACCCGCTGAGTCAACCCGCTGAGTCAACTCGTCGAGTCAAAACACCGAGTCAACCCGTCGAGTCAACCCGCTGAGTCAAATCACCGAGTCGACCCGCTGAGTCAACTCATTGAGTCAACCCACAGAGCCAAACAGCAGCCCCGAGGGAGCGACCGTACCTCGCTGGAAATCGAGGAACGGCCGTACGGACGGCCCACAGCAGGCTGCCCAAAAATATTTACACGAAATGCCACTGCCCGCTGCTATAAATACCCCCCTCCCCTTCTCATTTCAACACCCCTTCAAGTCCATTCAGCCCGAGTGCGATTCGAGTCCTCCTTCACCCCTTAGCCCATTCCTTCACCAAGGAGAGCCCGAGTGAGGAGATCCTAGCCCTGGTCTAGCCCAGCCTGACCACTGGTCCAAGTCTCCTAAGCCATCCAAGTCTTGATCCAGCCACTCGAAGCCAACCCTTGCGACACCTCCGTCCATCCAGCTACTCTTTTTCAGCATCATCTCATTTGCATCTAGCATAAGTGCAACATTTACTTTTCTTCCAACCCCCCTGCTTCACTATAAGCACATTGATTATTCAAGCACACTGCATATGTCTTAAATTAAGCACCTGTCAGTTCGAGCGTATGCTCTGGGCTTGCCCGTTGTTGGAACCTGCCCATTAGAAACTCTTACTGTTCAGACCTGCATTCATGCTTCACTATAAAGCACCTTGATTATTCAAGCACACTGCATATGTCTTAAATTAAGCACCTGTCAGTTCGAGCGTATGCTCTGGGCTTGCCCGTTGTTGGAACCTGCCCATCAGAAACTCTTATTGTTCAGATCCGCATTCATGCATCATGTTATCTATGAGAATATACGAGGATTAAAACAGACTTTCAAGTATTAGTTTGATTCTGTGAAGTAGAGACCGTACTTCGGTATGGGCAGTGTGTGGGGTGCTTAACCTCTTCCCACCCTGTAACCGTGATCCCTTACCTCGAATCTCTGGCCGCAGATCAAAAGGAGTCATTTTAGAGAAAGGAATCTTCGGATCCCCTTCTCTAACGTTTCTACAGGGTCTAGCCGACTGTAGATTCGAAGTAACTGGCTAGTGGTGACTTTGGTTTTATATAAACTCATTTAAACACATTCAGCTTAACACGACAACCAAACAAAGCCCTCGAGAACGAGGCAAGCCAGTGGCACAAACGACGATTTCGCACTCACGCATCCTCCTCTCCTTCTTTTTCCGAAAAGGGAAGGGACGAGAACGTCGTGTGAGAGCGCGGAAACGGCGAGGGTCTACAGAATGGCGACTCCAATGGGGATGAGCTAGTCCCACTAGTCGTGATCCGACTTGAAAAACAGAATCCTTCCCGTACTTGAAAGTCACTAATCCTCATACAATCTCATCTGCATAGCATTCTACCCAAACAAAAAAAACAAAAAAATAGAAAATCCCAAAACCAGAAAAAAATAGAAAATCCCAAAACCCAAAAAGAGTAGAGTATAGTCCTCACCATTGCGCCTCCTCGGGCTCAACGTGTTCGGAAACAACTTTCCTTCCGCAGCATAATTCGCTCTCGGGCTCAGCAAGCCATGTCCGACCACGAAGAAGAAACCCATCTCTTCCCTGCTCTTAAGATGACCGAAGCGCAACCTCCAGCGCAACAGCCAATTGAGAATACGCCAATCATACAAGAATTGGCACAAGGAATGAGAGCAATGCAAGAAATGCTCTTGCAATTCATGCAAGCACAAGCCACCACAGCAGCCAACAATTAGGGTGGCCCAGTTCAGCAATCTCAGCAGCCATGCCGGGTCCTTCCGACCTCCAGTTCAAATCAAGCACAACCATCGGAGTCTGCCCAAGACTACCGACAGCAGCCATCCCAGCCCTTCGCTATGGGGCATCCTCCTCAGTATCTTCCTGCAACGACAAGGCCATCTCAGAGCGCTCCCGTCGTAGGAACCTCCAGTCAGCTTCTAGTCAATCTTGCAAACAACAGTCTCAGTAGATCTCAGCATGTCCCCGCCGATGGGACACCTTTTCAATTCCAGCACATCCCCGCCGATGGGATTTCAATTCAATTTCCAGCAACAGGGACAGCACTGGCGAATGCCCACAATGGGGGTCAGTGTCAAGCCCACACCAATCAGCGGATAGTGGCGAATGCCCAACAAGGGGGTCACTTCCCAGCATCTCAGCCTCCTGCAAACAGGAGCACTTTTCAATTCCAGCACATCCCCTCCGATGGGATTCCAGTTAATTTTCAGCAATCTTCAATTCAGCAAAATTCAGTTAATTTCCAGCAATCTTCAATTCAGCAATCTCCAGTTAATTTCCAGCAAGTTCCAGGTCAACCTTCAGTACAGTCTCCAGTTCAGTTACAATCCTTTCAAGCACAAGCTCATCCGAATCCAGTTCAATCATCAAATCAATTTCAGCAACCCGCGGTTGCTTTTCAGCAAGCCCACAGGGTCGAAGACATCGACCACTATGCCGAAGAAGAACGTGCCTTACTCCAAGAAGCACCAGTCACTCGAACGGATCACTCAGGACTGGACGAGTTGCGAGAGCAGTTCCAGATCTTGCAAAATCAGCTTCAGCGACAGCAAGGAATCGACTTACCTTCGACTAAGTTCAGAGACTTGTGTCCTTTCCCAGACGCTCAAGTACCTCAAAACTTTGAGGTACCAAAATTCAAAAGATACGATGGCAGCGGGTGTCCCACAGCACATCTCAAGGCCTTCTGTGGAGAGCTGAGTGCAATCTCAGGAAATGAAGGGGCCCTCATTCGCTTGTTTCAAAAATCCCTGAAGGGCGATGCCCTAGATTGGTACACCTCATTGGACTACCACTGCATCAGGACGTGGGAACAGCTTTCCCAGGCTTTCGTCGACAGATTCGCATACAACCTCAACATGGCACCCAGAAGAGCTGACCTCGCGGCCCTCAGGCAAAGGAATGATGAAACACTATCAGCTTATGTGGGACGTTGGCGAGCTATGGCAGCCAGAATGCGGACACCTATCGACGACGAAGAACAAATCTCCATGATTGTTCATTCAACATATCCGGGCATATCTGGATATCTCATCTCGCATCCATACGCGAATTTCTCACAGTTGATCCGTGCTGGAGAGCAAGTCGAAGCAGGAATCCGTGCCGGGACAATCTCTCCATGGCCTCATCAAGCCACTCCAGTCAAAAGGAACAGAGTGGAAGGAAGACCCATCGGATATGGGAATGGAAATCGAAGCGGTTCTCCTCCCCGCCCGACAGAGGTAAACAACATCAATACCACTGCTCAGGGTAATCAATACGCTCCCCCACAGGGACCTCAATAGCGTTAGCAGAATCAGGTTCAGCACCAACCTTAGAGGTATTAACCACGACCAAATCCGCAACCACAGCCACAACCACCTCGACAGCAGCAGCAGTTCAGAGGAAATGGTCAGTACCCATACCAGAACAGGCAGAGTTACAGGGAGCTCAGGAAGTTCACCCCACTTACTCAGCCACTTAGTCAAGTCATGACTATGCTGGTACAAAAGCAGTTACTCACTCTGATGGCACCTAGGCCTCCTCCTCATCCTCTGCCTCCAAACTACCGAGAAAATGAGTACTGTGCCTACCATCAAGGACGTGGCCATGCTACTGATCGATGTTTTACTCTGAAGAATGCCATACAAGATCTGATTGATGACCGCAAGATCGTCATCTCGGTCCCTGGAACTCCTGCAGCAGCTTCCATCAACATCCTTCAGAATCCTCTACCTCAGCATCAGACGGACCCCAGTTCGTCTCGAGGCCCCACCGTCAACAGCATAGAAGAAGAAGAACGCCTCGATCGCTTCTTCTCCCCCATCTAATCCATTCATGCCTACATTTATGAGCTAACAAAACCTCCTCTGATCATGCAAGGGGCAAGTCCCTTTTCTCCTCCAGTCCTCGAGCTAGTAGTACTCGAAGGAACACTTCCATACGATGTGCTAGTTGTGCAAGGGGCATCTTACGGCCCCTCATGTTGGGAACCAGTCGTCCTGGAAGGGGCACAATCATACATTGAGCCCACATACGAACCTGTCATCTTGCAAGGGGCAACTCCAGAACAATCCAATCCGCAATGGAGGGATTATACTCATCAGCAGCAAGAACCCATTGTTTTGGAAGGAGCTCCTCCAGTCGAGCCAGTCATATTGCAAGGGGTAAATCCCGGGGGCGTGTCAATCACACTACGACAGCTGGGACGAACAGAGAAACCTCATGCCATATCAAGAGGACCAGTATTCATTCCATGGGAGCCTCCTGCTCCAGGAATGGTCAAGTCATGACCGCGACCTTATGTGGTCTATAAAGACAAGCCTCGATATTACCCCTTTAGCACAGGCAACAATGTAGTCCTCAAGGCAAAAGCTCCATACGAGGAAGATCTGGTACCCACACCAGCACCGTCGCAAGAACCGGTGATTATAGAAGGCAAAGGAGAGGAAAGTTATAAAGAGGTCCCATGGCACTATCCAAAATGCGCGGAAGTAGGGAACATGAATCCCAATGGGCGTTGCATCCGAAGAGATAATCAGAACAGAGGAGATCCCAAAGGCGCTCTTTCAGGCCTCAGTAACAAAAATGAAGCCGCATACGATGTGGCGACTCAGCTCAAGTCAATCCCTGCACAAATCTCAGTATGGGAGTTACTCTGTACATCTCGCATACACCGAGAAATGTTTACTAAGACCTTGAATGATGCTCACGTCTCCTCTGATATGGCACCAGAAATGATAGCTTTGATGATTGGACAACTCCTGGCTTCGCGCGCCATCACCTTCACAAATAATGAGTTGCCACCAGAAGGACGGGTTCATGGGCGATCCCTCAACATAGCCTTACGATATAAAGATCTCTGCGTCCCACTGGTCCTTATCGGTAATGGCTCAAGCTTAAACGTCTGCCCACTCAAGACCGCGGAACGTCTGGGAATCAGCCCTTCTTCATTTCGACCCAGCACCATATGCGTCAGAGCATTCGACAACACCCGCCGATCAGTGGAAGGGGAGGTCGACATAGAGGTACAGATAGGTCCAGAAATCTCTACCATCACATTCCAAATTCTGGATATATCAGCCTCTTTCAACATGTTGCTTGGACGACCTTGGCTGCACAAGGTTGGAGCTATGCCGTCAACCCTGCATCAACAAGTGAAATACATCTGTGGAAATCAAGTGATCTCTATCCATGCAGAGAAGGAGTTCATCATTCCTTCCAATGCTGCTGCCACTGAACCAGACATCCCGGTCATTGATATCCAGCATTCTGAAGAAGACATCCCGTTTCACAGTTTCGAATTCGAGACTATGAACTCTATCGCCAATCCAGAACCGATAAGGGTGGATCGTGTCTTTTCACCGGTAGAGCGTCTGAGCCTCAAATACCGAATGAAGAATCACTTCAAGTCCAGAAAGGTACCACTGATATATAACCAACGCAAATGGGGACTCGGATACAGGTCAATCTTCATGGACAAAGGAAGGAAGAAATTTCGGTGCTCGCCCATCCAATTCGTCAAGCCAGGAGAACCTTGCAAAGATCCAGGAGGGAATCAACCGACTGCACTACACAAAGGCCTCCCGATGAGCTTAACTTGGGCCACATGCCCCCCATTCGATGGGATCAAATTCTCGAACCATCCAAGCCTCCAGAAGAAGAAGGAGATGAAGAAGGAAGTCAAATACAGCAGCTTCAGGATCAGGTTACTTTGACACCTGCTCCCAACCAGGGGCACAACCTGCCCACTTCAGCATCAATCAACCAGGGGCACAACCTACCCACTTCAATTCCAGCCAGTCAGGGGCACAACTTGCCCATCTCAACATCAATCAGCAAGGGGCACGACTCGCCCATCTCTGCAGAATCAACATCAACAATCACCAGCCAGGGGCAGAAGCAGCCCATCCATTGGACCAAGAAAGGGAAATGGCCAGCCCTAGATTGGTCTGATGTCCAGATTCCAAACTTGTGGCTAGCCGTGGAACCAGACGAACTGCAATGCGAAGTAAGTGATCCGGGAGGGACTAAGTACGACTCAGATCTCGAACTCGACCAACGAGAAATCATGGTCATTGGGCCAGGTTGTGATTCTTTGCCCGAATCATCAACCCCCACCTCTTCAGGGGAGGAAGTGTGGGGTCCTGAATGGTCATCCGTTCCCCTAAGTTTTGAATCAGCCAAAGAGCCATCTGAGGGCTCTAGCTTCCAAAAAAACGCCTGTTTAAGCAGCAACCAGAACTTTGGAACAAGTTGGGCTCAATCATGGTCTGCAATGCCTGCTTGTTCAAAGTCCCGTGAATTTCAAAAAGCCAAAAAAAATAAAAAACCTTCAAAAGCCAAAAACATCTAGTATTTCCATTTCAGAAAAATCTCAAAAACCAAAAAACATTCCTTTTCCTGCATTCAATAGTGTGCCAAGTTCGTCTAAACAGTCACGTGAGTTTGAAGTCGAATCATATGACTTTGACATCGAATTAGACTTCGAGCTCATGGGTCTGGACGAAGCTCAGGATGAGGAAGATGATGATCTAGCTCCCGAACTTGAGGATCTCCTCAAAAAGTTTGAATCCAAAGCCAATGTTGTAGTCGATGATTTCGAGATAATAAACTTGGGGACACCTGAGATCCCTAGGGAAGTACGAATTGGAAAATCGTTGCCACCTGAGATGAAACAGAAAATGATAGAGTTCCGAAATCCAAGATTGTCCAACTTCGCGTTCTCAAATGAAGACATGCTGGGGCTCGATGAAGAGCTCGTTGTACACCATCTGCCAACCAAGGCAGATATGAAGCCAGTGAAGCAAAAACTTCGAAGAATGAAGCCAGAATGGGCTCTGAAAGTCCGAGATGAAGTCATCAAGCAGTACAACGCGGGATTCTTGGTAGTCTCCAATTACGCGGAATGGTTCGCCAACATCGTACCAGTACCAAAGAAGGATGGCAAGGTGCGAATGTGCATCGACTTCCGAGATCTCAACAAAGCCAGTCCTAAAGACGACTTCCCTTTGCCACACATCGACACTCTGGTCGACAATACTGCTGGATACAAGGTCTTCTCATTCATGGACGGGTTCTCAGGTTACAATCAGATCAAGATGGCAATAGAAGATCGTGAGAAGACATCGTTTATCACTCCCTGGGGAACCTTCTGTTACAGGGTAATGCCGTTCGGTCTGAAGAGCGCAGGAGCAACATATCAGCGAGCAATGACAGCACTATTCCACGACATGATGAACAAAGAGCTTGAAGTATATGTGGACGACATGATCGTCAAATCTCGCACAATTGAAGGACACTTTGAAGATCTAAAGAAATTATTCAACAGATTAGAAAAGTACAAGCTCCGTCTCAACCCTCAGAAATGTGTCTTTGGTGCAATGGGATGCAAACTCCTCGGCTTTATGGTGAGCGAGGACAGCATCAGGGTCGACGAGACCAAAACCAGAGCAATCATCGAGATGCCCCCTCCTAGAACAGAGAAAGAAATTTGTGGCTTCCTCGGCAGAATTCAATACATCAGTCGCTTCATCGCACAGCTCACACCTATCTGTGAGCCCATTTTCAAGCTCCTCCGAAAAAAAGTTCCAAAAGAATGGAATGATGATTGCCAAGTCGCCTTCGACTGCATCAAGAAATATCTCATGAATCCTCCAGTCCTAGTGCCACCCACTCCCGGACGACCACTATTTTTATACATCTCGGTAGTAGTAGAATCCATTGGCTGTGTCCTCGGCCAGCACGACGAGACCGGGAAGAAGGAACAAGCAATATATTATTTGAGCCGAAAGTTCACCGACTACGAGACCAGGTATTCCCCGATCGAGAAGACTTGCCTCGCCCTAGTTTGGGCAACTCAGCGACTCCGTCAATACATGATTGCATTCCCTATTTTCCTCCTCGCTCACATGGATCCGCTCAAGTACCTGTTCGAGAAACCAGCACTCACTGGAAGGATAGCTAAATGGCAGCTACTCCTGTCTGAGTTCGACATCACCTATGTCACTCAGAAGGCAATCAAGGGACAGGCCCTCGCCGATCATCTTGCCGCCCACTCCCTCTTGGATTATCAACCGCTCAAGACGTTCTTCCCTGATGAAGATCTCTTGCTTATTGAAGAAGAAGAAAAGAAGAAAGATGAGTGGACGTTATTCTTCGATGGCGCAGCAAATTCTAAAGGAAGTGGTATTGGAGCAATCCTCTACTCTCCAGATGATGTCCCTATTCCTATCTCAAGACGCATAGCATTCGAGTGCACCAACAACATGGCAGAGTACGAAGCATGCATCACCGGCTTAAGGGAAGCCATGATCTTGGGCGTCAAGAGGCTACGAGTGTTTGGAGACTTACGGCTTATCATCAATCAGACCAATGGCGAATGAAAAACCAAGGACGAGAAGTTGATACCATATCATGTGTATCTTGAAAATTTGATCGAAGAATTCAAAGAAGTCACCTTTTCATACATGCCCAGAGCCAAGAAGCAGTATGCCGATGCTCTTGCCACACTTGCATCAATGCTCGAGATACCAAAAGGAGCTTCAGAATGGGAGCTCACAGTCGAAATTCAAGATGAACCTGCTTTCTGCCTGCAAATAGAAGGAGCCGAAGCTGTCCCTAACAAACCCTGGTATGCCGACATCAAGCAATATCTCGAAACCCAGGAGTATCCAGAGTCAGCAACAGCAACAGATCATCAAACCATCCAGCGTTTGGCCGGCCAGTTCACCATCAGTGGCGAAGTTCTTTACAAGCGATCCTATAATCACATCCTTCTTCGATGCGTCGATGAAACAGAAGCTGTAAAGATCATGGAAGAAATACATGAAGGAATCTGTGGCCCACACATGAACGGGCACATGATGGCAAAGAAGATTCTACGACTCGGTTACTATTGGCTCACCATGGAGACAGACTGTTGCCAGCACGTCAGAAAATGCTTCAAGTGTCAGGAGCATGCGAATCAAATCCATGTCCCCTCATCAGAATTATACAACCTGACCACCCCCTGGCCCTTCTCCATGTGGGGACTCGACATCATCGGCAAGATCAGTCCCAAAGCATCAAATGGTCATGAGTACATACTTGTGGCAGTCGACTACTTCACCAAGTGGGTAGAGGCAGCCTCCTACACCACGATTGCAGCATCTCAGGTGATCAAATTCATGAAGAACAACATCATATGCCGGTATGAATCCTTAATGCTATCATCACAGATAATGGGACCCCGTTCGTTAACAAGAAGATGGATGACTTCCTCAGCAAATTCAAGATCCAACGTCATCGATCAAGCCCCTACCGTCCCCAGATGAATGGTGGGGATAGAAGCCGCAAACAAGACAATCGTCAGGATACTCGAGAAGATGGTCGTGACCTATCGAGATTGGTCAGATATGCTCCCATATGCACTTTGGGTCCTATCGAACGTCTGTACGGTCTGCTACCGGCGTTACTCCTTTCGAACTTACTTATGGAATGGAAGCAGTTCTACCAGTCGAGGTGGAAATACCATCACTACGAGTGTTACTCGAAAGCGGAATTGAAGAAGGAGAATGGCAACAGGCCAGATTCGATCAATTGCAGCTAGCAGATGAAAAGCGCATGCATGCACTAAGTCATTCACAGTGCTATCAGAAAAGGATCGCTCGGGCTTACAACAAGAGAGTCCGAAAAAGAAGTTTCAAGGTAGGCGACATGGTCATGAAGAAGATTCTACCGTCGCACCTTCCGGATCCCAGGGGAAAGTTCAAACCCTCGTGGGACGGGCCACTAATCATCAGAGAAGTACTTCCCGGAGGCGCCCTCAGACTCACCAGCATGAGAGGGGTGGATCTTCCTGAGCCAACCAACGCCGACAACGTGAAGATCTTTCACGGGTAAGTCATCCTGACCTTATCAAGAGTTACTTTAATAGAGCTGAAGTCAAGAGGTCGAAGCTAAGACCTCTGAGAAATCATTCCCGTCCACCAATAAGTGTTTCAAATAAGGGGATTCAAAAGGAAAAGACAAAAAAAAAGAGAAAAAGAATACAAAAGAAAAAGAAAAAGAAAAAAAAAGAAGAAAAGAGAAAGAAAAAGGGAAGCCAAAGCAAGGCACTCAAGAAAAAAAATCAGCCTAAGAAGAAACACAGTCATCCATCCATTCATCTCAGAAGGGTCTTTAGCTAAGACCAATAGCTCTATCATTGTAACTTAGGATAAGGGCTGAAAGACTGCCATCGGCCGGCAACGACGGATTCCCGACCTCTAGTTGTCGCAGTTATCCAAAGATCCAGAAAAAAGAAAAAGAAAAAAAAAAAAAAAGAAAAAAAAAAGAAAATGTGTGCCTAAACAAAGAGGGCGGAGTGAAAACCCGGAAGGGCGCTCCGAGTAAAAATAATGGGCATACAACGGACTCGGTGAAAACCCGAAAGGGCACCGAGGGTAAAAACAGCATAGCTGCCAAGGGGCAGGCAAGATCAAATACCCGGGACGTAGTGAAAACCCGAAAGTAGGGCTGTCAACGGATCGAATTTGGAGCGGATCGGGGCTGATCTGAATCCGACCCGATTTGTGATCCGGATGATCCGACTCCGACCCGAAATCCGACGGATCTCTAAACATTTGATCCGAACCCGACCCGATTGAGATTCGGCTGATCCGACTCCGATCCGACCCGATCCAAATACATGTGGGTACCATTCAACAGGTTGGATGGTAAATACATGTGGGTACCATTCAACACACCCACCCTGTTAGCTGCAACGCACACACCCCATTAGTCACACGATGCTCCCACGGTCTCTCTCTCTCTCTCTCTCTCTCTCTCTCTCTCAGCCACTGTGAAGTAGGTTTTTTTTTTCTTTTTCTTTTTTTTGCAGTCACGCAACAAAAAAAAAAATAGAAAGAAAGAGAAGAAGAAGAAGAAGAAAAGTAGAAGGAAAAAATAGAAAGAAATCTTGCAAAAAAGAAAGAAAGAAAAGAAGAAGAAGAAGAAGAAGAAGAAGAAGAAGAACTGATCGTGATTGTCTGGTGCCTTGCGCAGCTAACAGGGTGGGTGTGTTGCAACTAACACGCCTCCCATCTCTCTTTATCCGGCTGTAGCAGCCGCTGCGGCTTGTGAAGACCCCTCTCTCTCTCATTGCAATCGGGTAGATAGGGCTTTTTTTTTTTAATGTTCCTTTTATACCCGGGTAATCGGATCGTTAACGGGTCGGATCAAGGTCGATCAGAATTCGACCCGAATATTAAACGGATCAAAATCTTCGATCCAAATCCAACCCTGCTAATCCGATTATTGATCCGAATCCGATTAAATCGGATCGGATCTAGATCGGAGTCGGATCATGATCTGAGCCATTGACAGCCCTACCCGAAAGGGCGCCACGGGCAAAAATGACGGGAAAAGGCCTGCTGTGGTGAAAATTCGAAAGAGCGCTATAGGCAAAAATGGCTCAAATGAAAAAAAAAAAAGAAAAAAAAAGAAAAAAAAATGAAAAGTGTAGGTACCAGGAAATCAGACAGTCCAGATCGGTTCAAGCAGTCACAGTTCAAGAACAAGAAGAAGTGCAGTCAAGAGCGAAGAGCTCTGCAAAACTCTGACAATCTCAAGAAGCAACAGTTTCCATTGCCAACACCTCTAGGGAACCAAAGGAGCACACAAGTCAAATCTCGAGACATTGGTCAAAGCATTGGCCGAGCCCCAGTTCTGATTCCTATATCCCGACACAAAATCCAGACACACTCACAAGACAACTCATGGCACAATAGATTCCCAAAAAGTTTTCTTCTTTTTCATTAAAAGCATCATATTTCTTTTATACATATCATATCATCTTTTTCAAAAAAGCAAAAAATTTCATCATCATCAATCATATATGCAAAAAAGAATGTGCAGGTGGCCAACACAATCAATCTCTACCCTCCTCCTCGGCCACATCAGGTAAGTCCTCTGACTCATAAAAAGATAGCCTCTCTCTCAACCTGCTCACCTCCATACGCAGGTAACGTGCCTCATCGCGCTCAAGGGTACGGATCGCTGTCTCCTCATCAGACAATCTCTGATCGGCAGCCAATCTCCTCGACATCATCTCACAATGATACCGAAGTGCAGAGATCTCAGATAGCAGATGGCCATGAGTGGCCAAAAGGAAGCAAGGATCAATGAATGGGCGCTCCTCAGAAGGTTCATATGAACCAGATGAAGAGCCAGCATCTCCAAGGATATCTTGCTCATCCTCATCAGCAGTTTGGTGCTAGCAAGGGATACGTCGATATAAAGACTGCTCAGCAACCCAGTACTGATATGGGGCGGTCGCCATCGGAAAAGTCCACAGCTCAAAACCCAGCAAATCAGCAGTCAAGCAACTCGCCCAAGAACAATCAATCCGGGTCCTGAAGTCAGAGGTTCTAGAGGGAAGTGCTCGACGCCCGATACCCGTGAAAGCGAAAAGAGGAACATCCTGCTCATACCCAAACTGCCAGAGGAACCGAATGGGATGATAAGAGAAGTAAGATCGAAAGCCTACCAACATCAGAGGAAGGCGGTGTGCATCACAAAGCACTGGAGGAAGTGAAAGCCAAGATGACTCCCAACGAGCGTTCCAGTCACGAAGTTCAGCGAACATCCTACGATACAAGGGCTCGCTCATCCTAGCTGTATGAGGAAGAAACTCCATGATATAACGCATGACGTCAGAGCTAGGAATACCAGGAAGGGGTACAGGAACGGTCAAAGAAAGACGCTCCCATAGCCAGACCTGATCACAAAAAAGAAAAGAAGTTCAGCTAGAGCAAAGCAATTCCTAACAAAGCAAGAAGAAAAAGGTGTAGAAAAGATACCTGAAGAAAGGCACAACAGCCGCGAAGGACACGAGTGCGGCCCAGGGCGCAGTCGGTCAGCCCATTAAACAGCTCGGCCAAGATGAGAGAAATGATCCCCTGCCGTCGGATAGCTCGGCTCATCACCTCAAAAAGCAGAGGAGTCTGGGACCTGTGCCATCCCGAGAACAGCACCTCAGCTATCAAGCAGAACATCAATGCGTTCCGAGCAAAGGTAGAATCAGCCACACTCCAAAGAACTGAAAAAAGATCATACAGTAAATCCAAGGAGAACACTACAGCATCCTGGCCAGCGGCTGCAGGCCGAACAAGATAGGGGATCCCGAACCAGTTCTGCGGTGTAGCAGTCTTCGGCGACGTCTTTGGTGAGAAATACTGAGTATAATCCCAGGGTAGGCCTGTCAAGCATGCAAGCTCCTCCAAAGAGGGTCCCATCTCCATATCGTTGAACGCAAACAAGTTCAACGAAGGGACCCAATCAATCAAGGCAGCTCCGAGCATCCTCCAATCAATGTCAACTCTAGCCATATGGATCAGACTGCCGAAGCCATAGGACTCCAAATCCTGAATCTCATAAGCTGACAAACCATCAAGCCAAGCAAGTAGCCGTGGCGAGCAAGAAGGACGAGGAAGCAGCTGACAAGTCCTCACTGGCACCCCCTCTAGAACAAAAGGCCCAGAAATCAATGATGACTCATCAAGGATCGGAAGGTTGACAGGCGAAGGAGAAGGAAAAGCTGGAACCTCTGCAGACTCGACAACCCCTGACCTACCCTCAGTAACGACTATGTCTGATATAGTCGCATCACTGTCCGAAACTGTCATAACCTCAGCCGCATGGGAAGACTCGCCCACCTCATGAACAGAGTGCGCAAAAGACCAACGATCAAGAGATGGATGATACTCTCCAGCAAAAGTGCTATCGGTGAAGATCACACCATACATTGTGGCATCCTGGCCAATCTGACCATCAAAGAATGCATCTAAACCATCAAGAAGGGTCCCGGCAACCCCGATCGAAGAATCAACGGTCAGATCTAGACCTGCGGCTCTCTCCAACAGGAAATCATGAATCCAGTCATCATCCTGGCCGATCAAAGGGATCATCGAGGCATCCACACCATCCATCATCAAGGGGACATCATCAATGATCACATCAAGTCCACCCAAACAAGTATGCCGCACATCTCGGTCCTCATCAAGAGCATCCAAACCATCAAAGGTATCATCTGAACCATCTATCCCATCCAAGCATGAGATCAGCCCATCCATGTCCCTCATGGTCCCATCACCTCCATCAATCACATCATCCGCATGGCCCACATTCAAGGGATGCATAGCCTCACCTATGTCCCATCCTCCCATCTCATCCATGCCATCCATTCCTCCACAATCAAAGTCCCATTCAAATCTGGAATTTCAGCATGGCTGCCATTAATGGGGCCATTCAAAGCTCCACCAACCACCAAGCTTAAGTCTTCATCAATACCCCCTCTTAATGCCCCATCTACCCCATCCATTAAAGGCATCTCCCCTTTATCAAAGCTCATTGGAAAATCTGAAGTGTGGGACCCATCATGAGCAGTCCCCACAGCCCTTGAATCTCGACCATCCATTGTTTGAGAGAGGACAAAGTGAGAAGAAGACAAAAGGAGAAGAAAGGATGAGACAAAAAGAGGAAACATGGCTGGAATCGAAAGACCTGTTACAGAGAATGTGGGGACAACAGCAACAGACAGCAGGGAATGTCCGAACACTAGCCAGCCCAGGCCACTCAAGAGACGAGCCTTGGGCGGCCTGCTCTGGGCCGCCCATACGGACGCGATCCCTCTCTCTCCGCGGGATTGGCTCCAGGGTTCTTGGTAGGTGAGGCTGACAGTCCACGTCAGCAGATGGCACCACGTGGGCCGCCCAAGGCTCCAGTCCACTCCAGATTTCGATTGAGGTTAATCAAGATCATAAAAGGTGCCCCACCGGTCCAATCACGAAGCAATGCGGCCAGAACATGGCTGATCAAGTCAAAGAGAGGGAAAGGTGATCAAGTGGGGGCCACAAGCAATCCAAGTCATTCAAAGACTAGATCATCATGATCTGAACCATAGAAAAGCTCACATGGGTCATCAAACAACAAGATCAAAGGTTGGATTGTCAAAAGAAGGGTCAGAGTCCAAGATCTGATCATCAAGAGGGCCCACAAGGCCAAAATAAGTGATCTAAGCAGTTCAGGTCATCATCCACACCATGAGAAGCCTTCTTAGCCTCACAAATCATCAAAAGAGGTGCCCCAAAGTAAAGCCGAGGTCTCAAGTGGGCCCACGGGGCCAAATCTATCAATCTGAACCATTCAAGGGCTAAATCATCAGGATCCAAACCATTGGAAAGCTTACACATGTCATGGAGCAGCAAGATCAAAGGTTCGATCATCAAAAGAAGGGCCAGAATCCAAGATCTAATCATCAAGTGGGCCCACAAGGCCTAATCAAGCAATCTGAGCCGTTCAAGTCATCATCCCTGCAGTTAAGAAGTCTCATCTTCCACAAATCATTAAGGAACAAGTCAAAGGTCAAAACATCCAGACATCATCAAGGAATTTGAGACAAGTCAAAGATTGTATATTCATTCAAAAGAGCTTGATACAAAAGATGATAAAAGCAAAAAGAACAAGGCCATACAAAGCGGAATACCTAAGCAGGCTACAAGTCGCCAACATAGTCGTCATCGTCCCTCCTCTCAGTCCCGCTCCCGACGATAAAGATCCATTAAAGGAGCTGTCACTGATCCTCCAGCGTACCTGTGACGACCCCCTGGAATATAGAGCGAAGGAAGCAGAGGCCCCTGGCCATACAGCAAATACCACTCATCATAGTCAAGATCCGGGATCGTGAAATGAAATCCGGGCTGGCCCACGAGAGCCTCAGCTCTCTCATCAGCTGGGATCCGAGCAGCTGAAGGAGGTGCAGAACAAGGGACCCGAGCCACCCCAGTGACTTGCCGAAGCAACCTCTCACCCAGATACCACTGAAAAGATTTAGCGTCAGAAAGCATGATACGGAGACATGAAGCATCATATGCCTCCACACGCTGGGGGGTATAATAGAGAGGGAAGCTGGCATACGGCATCCGAGCGAGCTGCAGCAAATGAGGTCACCACGATCAGTCACAGTACAGCACGGGGGGTAAGGAAAGTAAGATACTTACGTCATCAATGGTCAGCCCGTCTATGTCAGTGCGCCAATTGTCCCCAGAAACTCGGGAGTTCCGCTGACGGTTTTGCTGGTGCCAGTACATGTGGCGATACAAAGAGGGTTCAACATCGTCCCGCATCCTCGGCGCGAGATGGGGAAAATGGTCATACAAGCAGGTCTGGGCAAAAGCACATCTAATGATCAGAGAGAGAAAGAAGGCAAATGGCTCCAAGGAAGGTGAATGAAGAAATACCTCGACGACAGGCCAAAAACCTGTGAATGACCGGCTATGCCGACAGGTCTTGTCCAGACCTTGGAAGATATGGGTCAAGATAGCCCCGTTCTAGTTATAGGGATGATGAAGATCCTCGACTAAACGAAGAAATTTAGGATCAACCCTCTCATTCGCGTGGTAGAAAAGGAAGGACCCGAAGGCATAAGTGATCATGGCCCGTGCTTTGTGGAGGGCCTCTCGCTCGGTGGTGGGGATGACGGAGGCAAAAGTGTTGTAGAACCATCGCATCTTTACTTGATGGCCTTGGAATTCACCCTCAGGTGGGACATCACCGATGAGCCGTAGCCAGTCAGTGGAAGTGAGGGGAGCCAGAGAGCTGACTTGAGGAACAACTGTTCCATGAAACGGAAAGCCTACTTGCATATAAATGTTCAGGGGAGTTATTCCCCATTCACCACAAGGGAGCTGGAAGGTGTGGGTCTCGTCTCTCCACCTCTCGTAAAGGGCCGCGAGCATCATGTGGTTAGCATCGTTGTTATGAAAACGTAAGGTGAGGAGGCCAGGAAAAGGAGTACCAGCCAGTACTCATTCGAGTAAGGGCTGTGGATCCTTCATCCAGTTGTCCCAGTGATCCCTAGTACCTCGACCCTTGATAGCAGGAAGAGGTTGATGCTCCATAGCTAAGGAACACATGTGGTCCCCTCGGCGGATGATGATGGCAGGATCATCCTCATCAATCACTCGACGACCTCTGGTACCGTCCACCATTGAATCCTACAAGCTTGGCGAGGTAAGTCCCTATCCCTTACCCGTTAAAATCCAAATTATCATCCAGGAAACCCATGGGATTGGACTCACATTCAAAGGCAAGATCTAAAGTCCAACTCCATGTGTTACCTAGGATATGTGTTGCGCCCATTGGAAAAAGTAAAGCCCACCTTAAAGAAGGTTGCATGGCATGCCTTAGGCAAGAAAAGTCCATCATCCAAAGACATACTTTGGACAACAAATGCACTCAAGTGCCATGAGATCAACAAAGGATAAGAATCCTACTTCACATGAGAAATCTCTCTTCAAAGTCCACATGTGGTCAAGGATTGGTCCACTTCTTATGCCAAGGCCATGATTCTCACTTAAGATACTTCCATCTTTTTACATATGTACATGGACAAGTGGGGAATAGAAAGGAGGTGGGCCCCCAAGAGCAACCCAAATGCCTCACGTCAATGGATTGAAAGGATCACATAGCCCACTTAAAAGCATGAGGACCCATTCATGGGTTAACCATGGGCAACCCTATGTGCACCATCTTGATGAAAGTGTTGACCATGAGAGTACAACATGGCGGTCTACCCACAAACATATGAATCAAAGAAGCTAATGGTAAAAAAGTTGATGTACATAGCCCACATGAAGAATCAAGTTGAAAATGCTCATGAAAGGACAAATTTGGGCAACTTATGTGCACCAATTTCTTTACAAGAAAGGGAGACCATTTGAGCACAAGAGGGCATGGCTTGATGGGCCACCCAACCATCATGAAAATAGCTAAGAATGGTATACATAGCCCACCTGAAGATCAAAATCCAAAGTGCCCCAAAGCATGGGACAAGTTTGGGCAACTTATGGGTATTATTCTTTCTCATAAATCGAAAGAAAAATCACTCATCTTTGAGAATGATGGTGGATGACCCACCAAGTCCCCAAAGGAAGTTCGAGGAGCTATGGTTGCATGGATAGCTCACTTGAAGGAGGATCATCCATTTGAGATTGATAACATTTAAGGAAACTCTTGAGAACCACTTTCCTACCTCATGAAAAAATCATTGGAAACTAGTAAGATTGTTGGAGCAACTCACTCATGGGGCTTGTAGATGATCAAGTAACTCAAGTCCTCCATCCATCAAAAGAAAAAGCATGAAAAGAAAAAATCCTACATGAACAAAGTATAGTGGGGCACACATGGTTCAAAGAAGTGCACAAGTTTCAATGAAGGCCCAAAAGCCCATCTATATGGAAAAATTCTAAGGAACCCACCACACCTTATACATAAGGATGTACATCATACTCAAGAGATGGTGGAAGACTTGGGCTACTTGTCCATAAGGGCCCAACTATAAAAAATCTAGCCCACTTGAGATCCAAGTGAAGAATGGGCTAGTCACCTTGGTCCATACACATGTGAAGAAAGATGGGGTCACCCAAAGTGAGCCCCATGAGCCCAAAACTTGAGATGGGTCCTACCATGCCCATGAGCCCAAATCTTGAAAAGAAGATGGAAAAGAAAAAGAAAGCTCCAAAGGAAATGACAAGGGCAAGAAAGTAAGAGGGAGCCCAAAATGAAGCATTGGGCCCATCAAATACACCAAGGGCCATGACTTCACTTTGAGCCCATTTGATACATATGAAAAGAGGCCCAACTCCCATGAAAGAGATAGTATATTTTACCATGCACACTTGATGGACATGGCAAAATTACCCTTTACATACACATGAGGGGAGTGTGAAAAGAAGAAAAGGGAAAATGAAATGGAAAAGCTTGCAATGTCCTTCTCCATGCACCACCTTTGAAAGAGATTGGAGATCTAGAAAAGGTCAAGAATGCTTGGGCCCCCTTCACTTCTTTTGAATAGCTACATGAAGAAAAGAAAGGGAACCATGAGAAACAATGAAGAAGGAAAAGGACAAAAGAGAGAAAGGAAGTGGGTCGCATACCTTTACCACTCACCAAGAAGGGACCACCTTGCTGTCCCAAAATTTCTCTAAGGGCCACTGTTTGCTCGCCTCAAGTGTAAGGCTGCGATGTAGTAATATATCTCGTAAGACCGAGGGTCGAATCCACAGGGAAAGAGGTAAACAATTCAAGTACTCTAATAACCTAGAATCTAAGAAGTTTGAGAAGATGAGTTTTTCACATAAAATGAAAAATCTGAAATTAAAGAAGAACTAGAGCATTAAGGATCCACTTGTAGTAGTCAAATGCCAATCCATTCATCCAAGTACAACACAATTAGAATCAAAGTCCTATCTCTCATCTAATTGGAAGATATAACATTCAAGCACAAACAATCCCACTTAAATCTGAAAATTAGATTTCTAGTTCTAATGAAGCACATAGAACTTGAACTTGTAGCCTTCGGAGTAACAGCCATGCCTATGGACTATGGCATGCTCAAGGGTTACTACAATTCTAATTCAAACAACCCAATCATGGTAATCTCAGAGAATTGCAAGGAACTCATGTCCGGAGCACACAAACTCTCACAAAACTTCTAAAAAACCAAATTTCATTCAAACTAGAACTTCAAAATCCAAAATTAAGAAAAGGGTACTTGAAATAAAAGAATTAAAGCATTGGAACCAACTACAAATTTCACCTCTAGCTCTAACTAAGAGGTTAGCTAAGGAAAAGCATATTAAAACTAGAACTAGAACTAAGAAAAGGAAGAAAAACTAGCTGGAGGAGGCTAGGAAGCCTCCTATGACTTGAACTCCTTGCTCCCCACGTCCTTGGTTGATTTGGAATAGAAGAGAGCACCTCCTTTTATAGTGCAGCAATAGTACAGCAACATAGCAGAATTTGTTTCGCCTGGTACGGCTTAACCAATGGTCGGATTGCCTTCAAATTTGGTTTGTAGCTTCCTTGTAATGTGATATTCCTCATAGATGATTTAGATTTCCAAGATTATCCTCTGAATGGGCCCACCAATCACATCACCGACCGCCTCTCAAAATCGCGCACTTTGGGTACCTTTAGAACCAGTCATCTTGCTTTCAACGCCCTGGAGTGTACAGAGGTCGGATTGATCTCAAATTTTAAACATTGGTAGAAAACTTCATCCTCTACATGATAGATGGATTAGATTGTCCAAAACGATCCCATAATATGGTCCGAAAATTAGAACACTCAGCCCTTTTATAAACTCTGCGCAGTTGGATCTTTCTGGATGGTCCATCTTTCTTCAACCGGTACGATCAAACCACACATCCTTTTGATCTGAAACTTTTGTGGTTATTCATATATGGATGTGTTCTAAAAGATGGTCAAAGTAGATTCTTCATATCATCAATGATGACTCCTCTGGACCGGCCCAGAGTTGAACAGCGAAATCTGAAACTTTCTGGACAGTTCGTATTGTTTTGGCCACCACGGTCAATCCGTAGCTCCGATCGACACGAAACCACTTGGGTTAGTTCGGCGTCGAGCTCTTCTTCGACATGGATGTGTTGGATTTCCAAATATCATCAAGATGACTTCAGAAAACTGGTCCGAAAAATCAGGTGCGGGAGTACATTGCTGTTTTAGAATCTGGAATCTGAAACTTGCATGGCCGACCGGTCACGACCGGTCAGGCCCTCTTTGGCATTACTCCAGCAAGCATGGCCGACCGGTCAAGACCGGTCGGGCTTCCTTGGCCGACCGGTCAAGACCGGTCGGTGAGAAAAAAAGAAGAACAAAAGAAGGAAGAAAGAAAGATAAAAGATAAAAAGAAGAAAGAAACGAAGGAAGAAAGAAACCAGGTGGAACCCGGAAGTAGTTTCCGAGGTTTACCGGGGAAAAACCAGAGATTAACTCACTTCAGGCGAGAGTAAGGATATTAGTGTTTTGTACACAATCTACCCGAAATTTAGTACTTTTAGTACGTTTGGTACAGTACATTACCAGTTACGTTACATATTTAACCTCCAAGTTGTCGGTGGTGAACTTTTCCCGTTTCTTGGTGTTTTTTTCTCTTTCCTTTGAACTTCTTTCTCTCTCATACTCTATCTCTAGTCTCTCTAACGTGCAACTTCCCCCGTTCCCACGGGGTACAATATATCTTTTCCCCTCCCGTGGGAAAATGGGTCGGGTGGTTCCTTTGGGCCCCAGTCTCTGGCAGGCCCGCCGCGTGTCCTCCAGCAGGATGGGAGATGGATACACTTTGCTGAAGAGTAGGGGACACCTTGGGAAGAACTCTTCCTTGGGAAGGGTGGTTGTAAGTGAATCTTGTACCTCCATATAAGAATGAAGTGATGGAAGAGAATGGTGAGAAAAAGTAAGAAATCTCACCAAAATCTCATCTTGTGAGAAGTTGATGAGAAATTGGCTTGATGATGTGGAAAAGTTTCATGAAATTTTCAAGAAAAAGAAAGAAAAAAGATTGACTTGGTCAAACAGCGATCTCAACCATCCAAAGGCATGACCAGATGATCCAAACCATTCCAAGAAGAATCCCAAAAATCTCCGCCCTTGATTACTGTTTACATGTATAGTTTTTGGTCCGAAGACCTTAAACTACGTCGGGATCAATATCCCGAGGGTTTTTAATAAAAACCAGCATCGATCCTAGCCGTTCAGGCTAAGATCTGATGGTCTGGATCATTTCAAAATAAATATAGGCTCTATTTGTACAGTTTTTGGTCCGAAGACCTTAAACTACGTCGGGATCAATATCCCGAGGGATTTTAATAAAAACCAGCATCGATCCCAGCCGTTCAGGCCAAGATCTGATGACCTGGATCATTTCAGAAAAGAATCACAAAAAAAAAGTGTTTACTCTGTTTGTACATATTTTGGGTCCGAAGACCTTAAACTACGTCGGGATCAAGATCCTGAGGGACTTTCAATAAAAACCGGCATCAGTCTGGATCGAATCAAGATCCGCTGACACCGGACATTTTTCAAAAAAGAAAAAAAAATGTGTTTGCCCTGTTTTGTACAGTTTTGTGGTCCGAAGACCTTAAACTACACTGGGATTAATTTCTCGGGGGACCTTTTCCTGCTTTCAACCAAAAACCGGCATCGATCCCAGCCGTTCAAGATAGGATCTGATGACCTGGATCATTTCTAAAATACCAAAAAGATTTTTGAGTTTTTAATAAAAACCAGTATCAATCTCAACCACTTGAGTTGAACTCTGGAACTTTTTCAAAAAAAAATACAAAAAAATATATAAAAAATAAAAATTTCACCATCAGTTTCAACTGCACAAATCTATCTCCAGCGGTCCGAAGACCTAAAACTACACTGGGATTAACTTCTCGAGGGCTTTCTTTCCTAACCTGTTCCAGACATGGCTGACACTTGATCGTACGGGTGTTTGGAATCTTTTAAACAGGTAAAGGCTGAGGCGGGCAAAACTCCACAATCCTGTTCGTGTTGAACGCACCGTGATAGATAACCTTGATTTGGAAGTCGCTGTTGAATCTGACGGATGTTCCCTATTCCTAAAACTCATGAAGGGGATTAAGGCTGTGGGGAGGTGGAGCGCACCCTCACAGAGTTGTGAGCAACGTAAGGCCCCAAACTGGATTGACTAAGGGAAATGTGAGGATGTGGCTCATTTTGTGGCCGAAGGAGTCCGTCGGACGATACGTGGTCTATGTGCATTGCACATGAGGAACAGGCAACTTTGTGGGTGTGTTGACTGAAGACCCTCAAAATCTCATCATCCGAAGATGTAAAACTACGGCACTTAACTGTGTGAGACTCTTCTTGCTCGCTGACGTAAAATGGATCGGGTGCCTTACCAGCAGTGGAAGTTGGAAATGGATGAAAATTCCATACCTTTCCCTGCATTTCTAAAAAATCAGAAAAATACAAAAACATTGTAAAATCACCTTTTCAAAAATCACAAAAAATATGTCCCTTGCTTTCAAATCAAATATTTGCAAAAAATCACAAAAAAATATTTCCCTTGCTGTCAAATCAAATATTTTCAAAAAATCACAAAAATATTTCCTTTGTTTTCAATAACCGCTCTCTATCCTGACTGCTCAGGTAACGATTCGGACCACATATTTGCAAAAATCACAAAAATTGTCACTATCCCCAGCACTACACTTCAGGAGTCTTGAACTCCACTCTCTTCACAATTTGGGATGACGGATCCAATCGCCCGCAAATTGGAATCTTGACCAAAACTGACGACTAAGCACCGTCTCGATAGCATTTATGCCTAGAAGAACATCTTGAGGTCAGATAACATCCTTGTACATTCTCATTAGCAAAGAAACAACATCTTGGGACGATGGACCTGACCGACCACGGGTCGGGATCTTGACCAACCTGCTGACCAAACATCCGCATTAAAAAGAAAAACCCCAGGGAAGCACAACCCTAGAAGCAATAAGCTCAAAATTCTCTACATCTCCAGCAAAAGCAAAATCATCAAACTGAAAGAGAATGAGCTAAGCCATGCATTCATATGCATCTCCATGCATCAGCATCCATCGCATCAATCATTATGTTTACCTGCTTTTAAAATAAAGTCGGTTAGCCAAAGACCCCACAGGCATCCCTAGTGGAGGCGCATGCAAACTGGATTCCCATTTCAAAAAGATAAAAAAAATATTACTTTTTACAAATAAAAACCCCACGGAGTATCACTCCTCAGAGTGGGTGCCTTTTCAAAAATCCAAAAAAATATTTTTCCCAGTAGAGCGTTCTGCCTCCAACACCAGGAGATCTTCCATATCTCTGGGTAGGAGCCGACGCAAAAATCAAATAAGATCCGATGTCTCGCGGTTTCCCCAAAGACCATCGGATCCAATGCACTTAAAGTACGGTCGAACTGAACTCCAGTGTCAGTGAGGTCGTACCACATGCCAAGATACAAAAAGATGAAAGCCAAAAGGCTCGGTCACAGAAACCATTTGAACAGGTGGAAACGATGAATTGTAACCCAAGTATCAAAATCAGCTGATTGGGTGGAAAGAGTTCACCTGCACATACCTAGGCGTGGATGCCTGAAGTACCTTGACTGAGTCCAAGTCGGTGTAGTAGAATCCCGTAAGACTATCTGACGCAGGGCGTCTAACCACTTTGACAGTCAAGCAAAACAAGTACTCCTGGTGTGATTTGGGAAAACATCAAACATCACACAAACAGTCTCAGGGTCAGCAACCTCGTAAGACTAGCGACGCAGAGGCTCTGCTGTACCTTTCCGATGTTAGTACCGATCGGGAATGGAAGGGTTGCGATTGGGTACCCAGGTTGCAGGGCATGCAGGGACAATCGCAACGTTTTCTCCAAACTCTCGCGGTATGTGCGAGTTATCAATCTCCAGACAATCATCTGACTCAAATACAAAGGACAACAAAGATTCCAGACCACAATCAAGGAAAGAATGAATTGCAAACTAAGCATCGAAATCAATAGATCGGGTGGAAAGAGTCCACCTGCACATACCTAGGCGTGGATGCCTGAAGTACCTTGACTGAGTCCAAGTCGGCGTAGTAGAATCTCGTAAGACTATCTGACGCAGGGCGTCTAACCACTTTGACAGTCAAGCGAAACAAGTACTCCTGGAGTGATCTGGGAAAACATCAAACATCACACAATCAGTCTCAGGGTCAGTATCCTCGTAAGACTAGCGACGCAGAGGCTCTGCTGTACCTTTCCGAAGTTAGTACCGATCGGGAATGGAAGGGTTGCGATTGGGTACCCAGGTTGCAGCGCATGCAGGGACAATCGCAACATTTTCTCCAAACTCCTGCGGTATGTGCGAGTGATCGGTTTCCAAACGATCAACTGACACAGATGCAAAGGCAAGCAAAGATTTCGGAACATGATCTATGAATGACCGGGTCAGAAGTGGGGTGTCCACTCGCTTTGGCATTCGGTTGCACGCAACCTCTGCCAAAGAGGGGCATCTGTAGACACCCCCACCTTCAGCTACACTGTTGGTAGAGAAAGCTGGATGAATGGAAGACCATACCCCCAAATCCCAAGTCCAAACTCAGCCAAACTCACCCTTGTAAGCCCCATTCCATAGCCCAGTTCAAGCCTGAACCCAGTTAAGCCAGTCCTAAACATTAGCCTGAAAAACCCCCTGTAAGGAAAGCCAGTAAAAAAAATCCTAAAAAAGCCAAACTCCACTGAGTCAACCCACTGAGTCAACCCGCTGAGTTAACCCGCTGAGTCAACTCGTCGAGTCAAAACACCGAGTCAACCCTGTCGAGTCAACCCGCTGAGTCAAATCATCGAGTCGACCCGCTGAGTCAACTCACTGAGTCAACCCACCGAGCCAAACAGCAGCCCCGAGGGAGCGACCGTACCTCGCTGGAAATCGAGGAACGGCCGTACGGGCGGCCCACAGCAGGCCGCCCAAAAATATTTACACGAAATGCCACTGCCCGCTGCTATAAATACCCCCCTCCCCTTCTCATTTCAACACCCCTTCAAGTCCATTCCGCCTGAGTGCAATTCGAGTCCTCCTTCACCCCTTAGCCCATTCCTTCACTAAAGAGAGCCCGAGTGAGGAGATCCTAGCCCTAGTCCAGCCCAGCCTGACCACTGGTCTAAGTCTCCCAAGCCATCCAAGTCTTGATCCAGTCACTCGAAGCCAACCCTTGCGACACCTCCGTCCATCCAGCTACTCTTTTTCAGCATCATCTCATTTGCATCTAGCATAAGTGCAACATTTACTTTTCTTCCAACCCCCCTGCTTCACTATAAGCACCTTGATTATTCAAGCACACTGTATATGTCTTAAATTAAGCACCTGTCAGTTCGAGCGTATGCTCTGGGCTTGCCCGTTGTTGGAACCTGCCCATCAGAAACTCTTACTGTTCAGACCTGCATTCATGCTTCACTATAAAGTACCTTGATTATTCAAGCACATTGCATATGTCTTAAATTAAGCACCTGTCAGTTCGAGCGTATGCTCTGGGCTTGCCCGTTGTTGGAACCTGCCCATCAGAAACTCTTATTGTTCAGACCCGCATTCATGCATCATGTCATCTATGAGAATGTACGAGGATTAAAACAGACTTTCAAGTATTAGTTCCATTCTGTGAAGTAAAGACCGTACTTCGGTACGGGCAGTGTGTGGGGTGCTTAACCTCTTCCCACCCTGTAACCGTGATGCCTTACCTCGAATCTCTGGCCGTAGATCAAAAGGAGTCATTTTAGAGGAAGGAATCTTCGGATCCCCTTCTCTAACGTTTCTACAGGTCTAGCCGACTGTAGATTCGAAGTAACTGGCTAGTGGCAACTCTGGTCTTATATAAACTCATTTAAACACATCCAGCTTAACACGACAACCAAACAAAGCCCTCGAGAACGAGGCAAGCCAGTGGCACAAATGACGATTTCGCACTCACTCATCCTCCTCTCCTTCTTTTTCCGAAAGGGGAAGGGACAAGAACGTCGTGTGGGAGCGCGGAAAGGGCGAGGGTCCACAAGTAGAAGCTGTAAAGAATATATCTAGAATGGACCCTGAAAGTTCACGATGAAGTCATTAAGCAGTACAATGCAGGATTCTTGGTAGTCTCCAACTACTTTGAATGGCTCGTTAACATCGTACCAGTACCAAAGAAGGATGACAAGGTTTAAATGTGCATCAATTTTCGAGATCTCAATAAAGCCGGTGCTAAAGATGACTTTCCGCTGTTGCATATTGACACTCTGGTCGACAACACTATAGGGTACAAGATCTTCTCGTTCATGGACGGATTTTCAAGTTACAATTAGACCAAAATGGCTGTTGAAGACCGTGGGAAGACATCCTTTATCACTCAATGGGGAACCTTCTGTTACAAGGTAATGCCGTTTGGTTTGAAGAACGCAAGAACAACATATCAGCGAGCAATGACAACATTATTCCACGATATGATGAACAAAGAGTTAGAAGTATACGTGGATGATATGATCGTCAAATCTCTCATGATTGAAGGACACTTTGAAGACATGAAGAAGCTATTTAATAGGTTAGAAAAGTACAAGCTCCGTCTTAACCCTCAGAAATGTGTCTTTGGTGCAACTGAAGGCAAACTCCTTGGCTTTATGGTGAGCGTGGATGGCATCAAGGTCGACGAGACCAAGACAAGAGCAATCATCGAGATGCCCCTTCCAAGAACTGAGAAAGAAATCTGTGGCTTCCTCGGCAGAATCCAGTACATTAGTCGCTTCACCGCACAGCTCACGCCTATCTGTTAGACCATATTTAAGCTCCTTCGGAAGAATGTGACAAAAGAATGGAATGATGATTGTCAAGTCGCCTTCAACTGCATCAAGAAGTATCTCATGAATCCTGTAGTTCTAGTGTTGCCAACTCCCAGACGACCTCTATTATTATACATCTCGGTAGCAGCCGAAGCCATTGGCTGTGTCCTCAGCTAGTACGACGAGATCGGAAAGAAGGACCAGACAATATACTATTTGAGTCAAAAGTTCATCGACTACGAGACCAGGTATTCTCCAATCGAGAAGACTTGCTTCACCCTAGTCTCGGCAACTCAATGACTCCGAAAATACATGATTGCATTCCCTATTCTCCTCCTCGCTTACATGGATCCGCTTAAATACATGTTCAAGAAGCCAGGGCTCACTGGAAGGATAACTAAGTGGCAGCTACTCTTATCTGAGTTCGACATCAACTATGTCACTTAGAAGTCAATCAAGGAGCAGGCCCTTGTCGATCATCTCGCCGCTCACTCTCTCCTTGACTATCAACCGCTCGAGATGTTCTTCCCTGACGAAGATCTCTTGCTCATTGAAAATGAAGAAAAGAAGAAGAAAGACGAATGGGCGTTTTTCTTTGATGGCGCAGCCAACTCTAAAGGAAGCAGAATCGTAGCAATCCTCTACTCTCTAGACGACATCCCTATTCCTATCTCAAGGTGTATAGCATTTGAGTGCACCAACAACATGACATAGTATGAAGCATGCATCTCTGGTATAAGGGAAACCATAATCTTGGGTGTTAAGAAGCTACGGGTATTTGGAGACTCGCAACTTATCATCAATCAGACCGATGACGAATGGAAGACTAAGGACGAGAAGTTGATACCATATCATATATACCTTGAAAATCTGGTCGAAGAGTTTCAAGAAATCACCTTCTCGTACAGCCCAGGGCCAAGAATCAGTTTGCAGACGCTCTCGCTACCCTGGCATCAACGCTCGAGATCCCGAAAGGAGCTTTAGAATGGGAGCTGACAGTCGAAACTCAAGATGAAGCTACCTTCTGCCTGCAGATAGAAGAGGCCGAAGTTGCCCCCAACAAACCTTGGTATGTCGACATCAAGCAATATCTCGAAACCCAGGAATATTCGGAAGCAGCAACAACAATAGACTGCCGAACCATCCAGCGTTTGGCAGGTCAGTTCACTATCAGTGGTGAAATTCTTTATAAGCGGTCCTACAATCAAGTTCTCTTTCGATGCGTTGACAAAGCAAAAGCTGATAAAATCATGAAAGAAATACATGAAGGAGTCTGTGGCCCGCACATGAACGAGCATATAATGGCAAAGAAGATTCTAAGACTCGGCTACTATTGGCTCACCATGGAGACAGACTATTGCCAGCATGTTAGAAAATGCTTCAAGTGTCAGGAGCATGCGAATTAAATCTATGCCCCCTCATCAGATTTGTACAACCTGACAACTCCCTGACCTTTCTCTATGTGGGGTCTTGACATCATCAGGAAGGTGAATCCAAAAGCATCAAATGGTCACGAGTATATACTTGTGGCAGTCACTACTTCACAAAGCGAGTAGAGGCAGCCTCCTACACCACGATAGCAGCATCCCAAGTGATCAAATTTATGAAGAACAACATTATATGCCGGTATGAAATTCCAAACGTTGTTATCACAGATAATGAGACCCCCTTCATCAACAAGAAGATGGATGACTTCCTCAGCAAGTTCAAGATTCAATGTCATCAATCAAGCCCTTACTGTCCTTAAATGAATGGTGGGGTAGAAGCCGCTAACAAGACAATCGTCAGGATACTCGAGAAGATGGTTAGGACCTATTGAGATTGGTCAGATATGCTCCCATATGCACTTTGGGCCTATCGAATGTCTGTACGGTCTACTACAGGCGCTACTCCTTTCGAACTTACTTACGAAATGGAAGAAGTTCTACTAGTCGAGGTGAAAATATCATCATTATGAGTGTTGCTGGAAAGCGGAATTGAAGAAGGAGAATGACAACGGGCCAGATTCGATCAATTACAACTAGTAGAAGAGAAGCGCATGCGTGCGCTAAGTCATTCCTAGTGTTATTAGAAAAGGATTGCTGGAGCTTACAACAAGAGAGTTCGAAAAAGAAGTTTTAAGGTGGGCGACATGGTCATGAAGAAGATTCTACCGTTGAACCTTCTGTATCCCAGAGGAAAGTTCAAACCATCATGGGATGAACCACTGATCATCAGAGAAGTACTTCAAGGAGGCGCCCTCAGGCTCACTAACATGAGAGGGGTGGATCTTCCTGAGCCAATCAACGCTGACAAAGTGAAGAGATATTTCACGGGTAAGCTATTCTAACTTTATCAAGAGTTACATTAGTACAGTTGAAGTCAAGGGGATAAAGCTAGGACCTCTGAGAAATCCTTCCATCCACCAACAAGTATTCCAAATAAAGGGTTTTAAAAGAAAAAAAAGAGAGAAGAAAAAAGACAATAAAAAAGAGTACAAAGAAAAGAGCAAAAAAATATATATATATATATATAGGGGAAGGCTAAAACAAGGCATGCAACCCAAGAAAAAAAATCAACCAAAAAAGAAACACATTCATCCATCGATCCACCTTAGAAAGGTCCATAGCTAAGGCTAACAGTTCTACCATTGTAACTCAGGATAGGGGCTGGAAGGCTACCATCGGTCGGCAATGACGGATTCTCGACCTCTGACTGTCGCAGTTATCCAATAAAAAATTTAGAAAAGAGATGTGTGCGTAAACAAAGAGGGTGGAGTAAAAACCCGAAAGGGCGCTTTGAGTAAAAACAGTGGGCACATAGAGGACTTGGTGAAAACCCGAAAGGGCGCCAAGGGTAAAAACAACATAGCTGCCAAGGGGCAAGCAAGATCAAATACCCGAGACGTGGTGAAAACTCGAAAGGACGACACAAGCAAAAATGACGGAAAAAGCTGGCTGTGGTGAAAACTCGGAAGGGCACTACAAGCAAAAATAGGCTAAAAGAAAAAGAAAAGAAAAAGTGTAGGTACCGGGAGGTAGGACAGTCTAGATCAGTATAGGCAGTCCCAGGTCAAGAACAAGAAGAAGTACAGTCGGGGACAGAGGCTCTAGAAACTCTGACTAAACTCCCAGAAAGCAACGGTTTCAACTGCCTACACCTTTAGGGAACCAAAGGGATCTCCTAGAAGTCAACCTCGAAACACCAGGAAAAACATTGGCTGAGCCTCAGTTCTGATTCTTACATCCCAACACAAAATCCAGACACACACTCACGAACAAGTCATGGCACAAACATTTAAAACAAAGTGCTCTTTTCATTGATGTATCACATTTCCTTTACATGTTGTTAGAACTGAAAATGCTATAGGGACATTTTCTAGATATTTTTGCCCTGGGGTTATGAGTTGTTGTAGGATAAAGTTGACTATCAAGAATGCGATAGAAGAATGATTGAGAGAAGGCACGACCAGCCATCCCAAATGTGGGCAGCTCAGCTCGTGCTCGTCAAAAGGGGTCGCATCCCAAATGCGAGCAGCTCGGCTCGTGCTCGTCGAAAGGGGTTGCTTCCCAAATGTGAGCAGCTCGGCTCATGCTCATCGAAGGGGTCGCATCCCAAATGCGAGCAGTCCATCGAGTCTAAGTATCCTCCGCATCGGAAGGGGTCGCATCCCAAATGCGAGCAGCTCGGCTCGTGCTCGTCGAAAGGGGTTGCATCCCAAATGCGAGCAGCTCGGCTCGTGCTCAGTCGGAAGGGGTCGCATCCCAAATGCGAGCAGTCCACCGAATCTCAGTATCCTCCATTTTTCTAGTACCAGCAGCCCGTATAGGCCGGTCTTGCGCTTATCTCTATTCATGGCTCCGATTCTCAGGGGAGCACCATCAAGGAACGTAATCAGCTAGATGTCCAATTGGGTTAGGATTATCCGCTTATCTAAGGATTCATCGGACAAATCCTCTTATCCCTAGTAAATCAGCAGTAATCTTAAACGTCTTGCGTAATAGACTGGGTCACTCGGATTTGCATAAATAGATGACTCCACAGAAGGTAAAGAAACACAATCTCTAAACTCTAAAACCCTTCATTTCCTTCACAACTACATCCCATTTAACTTAAGCATCGGAGGGCCAACGGCTAGACGCCGGCCACCCGTAGTTTTTCTTTGTGCCTTTTCAGGTTTAGGAGGAAATTGCCTGGAAGGAAGAGGAACGTTAGGAGGACCCTGTTACAAAATCCGACGTAAACAGATTGGTGCCGTCTATGGGAAACGACTCGATCGTCAAGATTAGCCGCTTTCACCACTGATCGAAGTCCTCCCACCATGCCTCCTAAAAAGACAGCTCATCCTTCCACTTCAAGGCAGACGCTACCTCCGCCTGACACTACCGAACCAGCGCCTATCCCTCAGACTAATTCGACGGGCCTCCCTCATGAAGATCCTAACGTGTTATCGCAAAACCCGCAATTTGATGCTTCCGGGAATCAAGAAGATGTCATGCGTCTCCTCGGAAACACACTCCTAAACCTCAACGCTGGATTCCAAGCCTTGTCTAATCAGTTTGATCAGCATTTCTTAGAGCCCCAGCGACAACCTTCCGAAGGGTTGCCGGCGCAACCTATACCAGTGGCTTCTAGACATTCCGCGGATGAACCACGAGTCCAACCAAATCATCCTCCATCGAATCGAATACCACTCGACAATCAAGCTCCTGTACTACCCCCGCATTCATACACTCCAGTACTTCCCGGCAACAGCAATCTCAAGGGTCCACTGTCGAAACGTCAGGTTATACCTTACCATGGGAAGGAGACCTCAAGAGAATCCATGATCGTTTTGATGACATGGAACAACGATACCAGGCAAATCGACCATCTACTGGTGTGGCATCGATACATCGAGCCGAGTCTCCTTTTACCTACTAGGTCATGGGGGCACCTTTACCTAGGAAGTATCGCATGCCCGCCATCACCTCGTATACCGGTGTTGGCGACCCTCTCGAACACCTGAAAATGTATAGGTCTCTTATGGAGTTGGAGGGACCTGGGTCAGAACTCATGTGTAGGGATTTTTCCTTAACCTTAAAGGAGGCAGCTCAAACATGGTTCCGGGGGCTAAAACCCCGATCCATCGGGTCCTTCGCACAGCTATCGGAGCTATTCCTCTCTCAATTCATGGGAAGCATCTGTACTAAAAAGCCAGCATCTCACCTAAGGGATCTGAAACAGCAGTATGGGGAGACGATAAAGGAATTCATAGTATGGTTTACTACAGAAGCTGTCCAAACTGAAGGCTATACCGAAGAAAAAGGCCTCACCGCCCTCATAGCCGGAATTACAAGCAAGAGATTTAGATTCGCCCTAGATAAGAACCCTCCTAAAACCATGACAGAATTCAAAGCAAAAGCTCAGAAATATATTAATGCAGAAGAAGTTGCTTTGGCACTGTAATGGTGTACAGGGCAAGAAATGCAAACCGGAGGTAATCTCGCCCCCGGATAAGAAATATCGACGTGATCGACGGGACCGCTCTCCCAAGAAGCCTTATTCTGGTAGATATCATAACTACACTCCTCTTAACTGATCCCCCGAAAATGTGTTAATGGAGATCAAGCATAAACCATACGTGAAATGGCCTGCAAAGATCAAATCTGATCCTGAAAAGAGAGATAAGAGCAAGTTTTGTTACTTCCACAAAGACCACGGGCGTAGTACCCAAGATGCATATCTCTGCGAGATCACATCGAAGCTCTCATTCGAAAAGGTCATCTCCAAGATTATGTTGTTCGTCAAGGTCGATCACCTAAAAGGGCGGAAGCCCCACCACATCAGAAGAAGTCACCTCACCATCATACTTCACAAGAAGACGTTGAACCTACTGGAGAAATTCGGACCATCACCGGAGGACCATCTTGCGGGGACGATTCTCAAGCTTCAAGAAAAGCATACACTCGAAAGGCGTCCAAGAAGCCCCATCATATCTATTGGTTGGAACAGACGCCCAAGACGTCAGAAATCGCTCATCCTCCAATCTCCTTCTCCATCGAGGATGCAGAGGGGATTCACTTCCCTCATGAAGATTTCATCGTGGTCGCGTTAAAGGTATCAAATTATCTGACTCATCGTATTATGGTGGATACAGGTAGCTTTGCTGACATTCTCTACCTGGAGGCTTTCAACAAAATGGCACTCGCTAGAAGCCTGCTCAAACCGGTCTCTACTCCTCTCGTCGGATTCGGGGGTGAGGTGGTAACGCCGGAAGGAAGCATTGACCTCCCAGTCACCTTTGGAGAAAGTCCAGCGAAAACGACTGTCTTCATTAATTTCCTCGTGGTAGATCAGAGGTCAGCATATAACGCCATTTTGGGTCGACCTTCACTTAATAAGGTAGGGGCAGCTTTACATCCTCTGTATTTATGCATCAAATTTCCTACCCCAAATGGTGTTGGGGTCATACGAGGAAATCAAAAGGAAGCCCGATTGTGTTATGAGATAGCCGTACGAGACCGAAAGAGGGCTCAGACGACACCAGTTATGATGGTGGCACAAGATCCATCAAGTCCTCCGACGGTCAGCTCGTTGGACCCGAGAGAGAATGCTCTCCAATTTGGAACTCCCGGAGAAGAGACAGTAGCAATCCATTTAACTGAAGACGACTCGTCGAAAGTTGTCTATGTGGGATCCTCTTTGAGCAGCGTCTTTCGGGAGAATCTAGTTCGTTTCCTCACCGAATACCAAGACGTGTTTGCTTGGTCTCACAGAGACATGCCGAGCATCGACCCCAACGTCATAGCACATCGTCTGAACGTTGGTCTGAAGTATAAACCTGTTCATCAGTGCCAACAGTGCTTTCACCGCAGAGAGGCACATGGTAATCAAGGCTGAAGTGGAGAAGCTACTCACAGTAAGTTTTATAAAAGAAGTTGACTACCCAGAGTGGGTTGCGAACGAGGTTCTCGTCCGAAAAGCGAATGACAAGTGGAGAATGTGTATCAATTATTCGGATCTGAACAAAGTGTGCCCCAAAGATAGCTTCCCGACCCCTCAAATCGACCAGCTGGTTGATTCAACGGCAGGGCATGCCTTGCTCAGTTTTATGGATGCTTATTCCGGTTATAACCAGATCATGATGCATCCACCCGATAGCCAGCACACTGCTTTCATCACCGATCGAGGCTTGTATTGTTACCAGGTAATGCCTTTTGGCCTTAAAAATGTAAGGGCCACCTATCAATGCGTCGTTAACAAAATATTCGCCACACAAATTGGCAGAAATATGGAGGTTTACGTCGACGACATGCTCGTGAAAAGTATCGCAGAAGATGACCATCGTGCAGATCTTCGGGAAGCCTTCGACTTGATGAGGAAATATCAGATGAAGCTAAATCCTGAGCAATGCGCGTTCGGAGTGTCTGCTGGTAAATTTCTCGAATTTATGGTCGGCCAACGAGGAATCGAGGTAAATCCTGAAAAAATAAAAGCATTGATCGAAATGAAGTCTCCGACCACTCTCAAAGATGTCCAACGTTTGGCGGGCCGCATCGCATCGTTGAACAGGTTCATTTCGCGGGGCTCGGACAAGCGTTTACCCTTCTTTAAGCTCCTTCGGGCTACCGCCAAATCTGATTGGGAGTGGACACCACAATGCGAAGAAGCGTTCCAACAACTGAGCAATATATGAGTGCACCCCCCATTTTATCTAAACCTGTGGCGCATGAGCAACTTCTTCTTTATTTATTTGTGTCTTCTACGGCCGTTAGTACCGCTTTAATAAGAGAAGATTTCGGGGTACAAAGGCCCATTTATTATATTAGTCGAGCGATGGTGGATGCCGAAACTCGGTATTTCGATATGGAGAAGTTGGCCCTTGCTTTAGTCATGGCTACCCGAAAACTGCGACCCTACTTCCAAGCCCACGCTATATTAGTGCCAACAAATCATCCGTTACGGCAGGTCTTACAAAAACCCGAGGTTTCAGAGCGATTAACTAAATGGGCAGTCGAGATCAACTGAACACGATATTTCGTTTTGCCCTAGGACCGCCATCAAGGGTCAAGCCGTGGCCGAATTCATCGCCGAATTCACTTACTCCTCTCCCGATGATAATTTCGCGATCGGCGACTAACCACCCTGGTCACTCTTCGTGGATGGATCCTCAAGGGCCACCGGAAGCGGAGTGGGCCTAATTCTAGTTGCTCTAGATGGGTCGCATTTCCAATACGCTCTACGATTCGATTCTCGCATCTCAAATATTGAAGCAGAATATGAGGCTCTGATCGTCGGCCTCGAACTGGTAAACGTCCTCTCACTTCAGAGTCTTCACATTCATAGTGACTCCCAGCTCATAGTCAATCAGGTACTCGGCGAATTTGAGGCAAAAGAAGAAAGGGTGGCCTTATACAAATTGAGAGTGCTCATTCTGCTCGTGAAGCTGAAGAATTATGAAATAATCTACATCCCTCGCGAGAAGAACAAACTCGCAGATTCTTTGGCTAAACTCGCCTCCGCATCAGAATCTGAGTTATCACATTCAATTCTCGTCGAGCATCTTCGGACCGCGAGTATCGACCAAGCAACTCCTGGCCAAGTGATCGCGGTCCATTCCTCTCCATGTTGGATGGACCCCATTGTCCTCTATCTCAAGGACGGGCATCTTCCAGATAATAAGAAATCCGCACGCCAAATTTGCTATCGAGCTACCAGGTATACTTTACAAAATGGAGCGTTATTACGTAAAAGTTTCTCTTTGCCCTACTTAAGGTGTCTTCACCCAGAAGAAGCACATCGTGTCCTGGATGAAATACACCAGGGGGCATGTGGTAACACCCAAGGGGACGATCTCTAGCATATAAGCAATGAGGCAAGGATACTATTGGCCCACTATGAAGGCAGATGCGATCGAATTCTCTAAAAAATGTGATAAGTGCGAACGATATTCTCTTATACCTCATGTACCATCTGAGCAAATGACGCCAATGGATAGCCATTAGCCCTTCGCCCAATGGGGGTCGACATCATCGGGCCCTTGCCTATCAGGAAAGGTCAAAATACGTTTGCAATCGTGGCGGTCAATTACTTCACCAAATGGGTTAAGGTAGAACCATTAGCCAGAATTACCGAGAAACAGACCACTAAATTCGTATAGAGAAATATCGTATGCCGCTATGGGCTCCCCCACACTATAATCACTGATAATGGAAAGTAATTCGACAACGCCGCTTTCTATGAGTTTTGCGAAAAATGGAAGATATACAATGTCCGCACCTCTCCATACCATCCTCAGGCAAATGGGCAAGTTGAAGCGGTGAATAAAATAATTAAGCATCACTTAAAGACTAAGCTCGGTGAGTGTAAAGGTATGTGGTCAGAACTCCTGCTAGAAGTCTTATGGGCATATAGGACTATCACTCGCACATCAACAGGTGAAACTCCTTTCTCCTTGGCATTCGGTACCGACACAGTAGTACCAGTTGAAATTCAAGTACCTTCGTACCGAATAGAGCAGTATGATCCCACTTGTAATCAGGAAGGTCTTCGACTTCATCTCGATCTCTTGGAAGAGCGGAGGGATGCGTCTCAGCTGCGACCAGCAGCGTATCAGCAACGCATTGCTCGCTATCGTAATGCTAAAGTTCGGCCTAGAGCTTTCCAGCTCAGCGATTTGATCCTTAGACAGAATCTCGGAGCTCCTGCTCGTTCGCTGGATCCAAATTGGGAAGGCCCATATCGAGTCATTAAAATTGTGAGACCCGGTACTTACTATCTTGAAGATATGCAAGGAAGACCCGTACGTCGCCCTTGGCACGTGGAACATTTGCTACGATATTTTCCTTAATTCAGTGTAATTTAGAACGACATTCAAATAAAGATCAGTCCTTTGGTCGCTGCTCCATTTGATTGGACCCGAATAGCCCCGAAGAGAGTACACACATTCTCTTGGCCAATTGTCTACCCTTGGTAAAGTCAAAGTCTCAATCGATAGATCAATCTATCTCAACGTGGACATGGTCACCACGACCCCTGGATTGAGCCTAACTCATTACTACATGAGTTAAGTATACAAGCATTCAACATGCGATCAACAGAGGGAAACAAAGTGAGAAAATGCACGTGGTGTCGAGAAAACGCAATTTCCATTAAAAGTGACTTAAAAGTCAGATCATTTACATGAATACAATTTCTTCTTAAAATACTAAGAATGAGAGAGAGAGAAGGGCGACGACTTTAAGATTGATCGTTCTCGTCTTGAGCAGGCTCGCAACTCTCTGCTTCAGGACCGATCTCGGGAGCAGGTGCCGCATCGGTAGCTCTAGTGACCTCATTCTCGGCTGCAGCCCGCTCTATAGCTGCGACCTCAAAGGCCACTCTCTCAAATTCCTCAAAATTGAAGGAAGGAGCAATTTGCTGCATAACACTGACCACAAAATCGCGACCAGCGATATACGCCTCATAACGCTCCTCGTTGTAGAGCTGAGAGGTTCGGAACTCTTGGACGGCACGAGGACCCTCGTCAGATACCATCTTGACAAGGGCCACTCTTTCCTCCTCCCAGTGAATGGAATCGTCCTTCAGCTGGTCGAGAGTTTTCTTGGCCTCCTCAAGCTTAGCCCGAGAGTCCTTGAGCTGCTCCTCGAGGGAGATTTTGTCCTGGCGAAAAATCTCTTTCTCTCTCCCGGACTTGGTATGAATTTCTTAGAGTTTTACAAACTGTAGATCCAGTGATTGAAAACGATCAGTCATGGCCTAGATCTTGGCGAGAAGAATTTGCTTCTCCTCGTTTATTTGGCGATTTGGGCTTCCAGGGCCTTTATTATGCGGTCCCTTCCCTGGACCTCGCCTTCCATCGCTTTCTTCTTCTTTTCCGCGTCATCAACGACGCGGCGGGTGGCATCAATGTCGCGTCTAACTCGGAGTGTGAGATCCAAACTCTGCTCAGACAAAGAAAGAAGAATTAGAGTAACCCACAACATAAATAATTAAAAAAGAATGAGGAATGGGGAGAAGTTGTCACCTAGATCAACCTAACTCCTATGTCTGTGGAGAGAGCCTCTGGGCTCAGCTCAGGAAGGCCCCCGAAGGAGTTGGGGGAAATATTATCAAACATAAACTTGCATACCGGATGCAAGTATGGCAGGATGACGAAGACTCCTGACCCGGAGGGCTGAGCTATAACCATCTCACTGGAACTTACCTCGTGAGCATTCGCAGCCCCCGAGGCAGGTGTCGCCGAATCACGAGCAGTGATGGGCTCGCATGATGTCTCCCTTGGAGGGAGACCTTCCTCCGTTTGATCGCCTTTCGGTGAATTGTCAACTACTTCGATTATCGACTGGTTATGGACACCAGCCGAAGGGGTTGTAGAGGCAGGAGGGGTCGCGGTAGTGCGAGGGATCGTGACAACCCCCCCTTTGGTAGCAGTATGCGGCTGTGTGCCGTGAGCAGACCCCTCTGCTAGAGCTGGCGCAGCTGAAGGTCCAGCCGCTGACTTCTTTTGCCTCTTCGAGGCAATACCCTTCAGACGGCGGAGCACTCCTAGCGCGCCCCTTTTATCTCCCACGTTCACCATCTCTTCTTAGGATATCAAGCCCGCGGTGCAGAGGCAGCGTGGGTCCAAGGCAACGTTGACGTTACGTGCGGTCGCTGAAAGCTTGGAGACCTTTACAAGTTTTTCGTTAAGTCCTCCCCGCAAGTTTGGTTTGGCTCCAATCGGAATGCCTGCAAAAAGAATATAAGGGCACATCAGTCGATGTAAGCGAAGCAAATTTCCTTTTACTTTCTTCAGTTGAAGGGGTAGAAATTCAAACCCACATTCGCCAAAGTGGCGGATAACATTATGGCCTTTAGGGTCGGAGCCCACATCTGACTCCCAATTTTTGGAGACGTAAAACCATTTTTTTCTCCACCCAGGGCAATTGGAGGAAGGGTTTCCCAGAATGAAGTTGTCCCGATGCCAGAAGAAGAGGTAGTACCAACCCTCGGTAGCCGGGGCCTTTTTTAGCTGGAATAGTCGCAAAAACTCCTCAGCGGTAAAGTCACCATTACCCGCTTGCTTCCAAAGGACGAAAGCAGTTATAAGCACCCGCCAGCCGTTTACGATAAGTTGGCCGGGGGCAATCTTATAAGTGCGAAGGTAGTTTCAGATGAATGGGTGAAGGGGAAGACGCACACCAACCCGAAAAACATATTCATAAAAGGCTACACAGCCTGGTGGTGGTGCATCGGCTGTCTCCCCTCTCCCAGGTAACCTGAGAATAACAGACTCCGGAACCCGATACCTTTCTCGAAAGCTCGAGAGCTGCTCTTCCATCATTATAGAGGGATAACCGGAGGCGGAATATCTTCCGGCCGGTACTCGGGCATTATTAGATTCGGATGAATCGGGGGTATCATCTCCCAGAGGGACGATCTCTTCATCGGAAACCCCCGCCATTGTAAAACAAAGAAAGAGAAGAGAAAAAGAAAATAAGAAGAAAGACTACCTCCGAGAAGAGGTTTGCGCCGAGAACAAAGGAAGAAAAGAAGGAAGAACTCTCTGTAGCAGAAATTTGAAAATAAAGCAAACTCCGCAGGACTCGATATTTATACGCAATCATTCAATTTGATTTGGTTGACACGCGGTGGCTTCTCATCCGGCACGACAGACAAACGGGCATAAGCATTAATTACAAAGGCACGTGGCGAGCGACGCTTCACCTCTCACGGTCGAAAAGCTGCGTAAATCTGACCATCATAAATGCAGGATCTCTTCATATGAGTCACGTGCGATTCTCTCCCATAGCTCTTCAACGCCAAGGGTTTGGGGGCATCTGTTGTAGGATAAAGTTGACTATTAAGAATGCGATCGAAGAATGATTGAGAGAAGGCGCGACCAGCCATCCCAAATGCGAGCAGCTTAGCTCGTGCTCATCAAAAGGGGTCACATCCCAAATGCGAGCAGCTCGGCTCGTGCTCGTCGAAAGGGGTCGCATCCTAAATGCGAGCAGTCCACCGAGTCTGAGTATCCTCCGCGTCGGAAGGGCTCGCATCCCAAATGTGAGTAGCTCAGCTCATGCTCGTCGAAAGGGGTCTCATCCCAAATGCGAGCAGCTTGGCTCGTGCTCGTCGGAAGGGGTTTCATCCCAAATGCGAGAAATCCACCGAGTCTGAGTATCCTCCATTTTTCTAGTACCAGCAGCCCGTATAGGCCGGTCTTGCGCTTATCTCTATTCATGGCTCCGATTCTCAGGGGAGCACCATCAAGGAACATAATCAGCTAGATGTCCAATTGGGTTAGGATTATCCGCTTATCTAAGGATTCATTGGATAAATCCTCTTATCCCCGGTAAATCAGCAGTAATCTTAAACGTCTTGCGTAATAGAATGGGTCACTCGGATTTGTATAAATAGATGACTCCACAGAAGGTAAATACACACAATCTCTAAAATCCAAAACCCTTCATTTCCTTCACAACTACATCCCATCTAACTTAAGCATTGGAGGGCCAACGGCCGGATGCCGGCCACCCGTAGTTTTTCTTTGTGCCTTTTCAGGTTTAGGAGGAAATTGCCTGGAAGGAAGAGGAACGTTAGGAGGACCCTGTTACAAAATCCGACGTAAACATGAGTACTAGACACATTCATAGATAATCACAAGCATTCACAAAAATATAGAAGAGAAAGATATCGTAAGACGAATTTTATTCAAGAGATTCTGAGATCTTGTACATTTCAGGCCATGATCTGGCACAATCCCTTAATTACATTGAATGATCGATGACCCTTGTTTAAAAATCAGAACCTTATTCAGTAGGGACTATGGTCTTAGAGTTCATGGTCGTAGAGAACTGTGTTTATTTTGTTATGGATTGGGCCATCTTTGTATGAGTCAGATGTATATGTCCTATGTTTTGGCTGGAGATCCGGGCTGAGACTATCAGGGTTTTTTAATTGAGAGGGTGCGACTTTGGGCCCGCGCCTGTCATGTCTAGACAGGTGACCTCGGGAAGACCGATCTGCAATTGTATATACCTGAGTAGCCCAACTGACGGATGCCGTTTAAATGGGTAGGGTATCGACTGTTTTGTTGTGGCAGTTCATAGCGATTGCATTATAAAGAATTTGAACTCTTTAATATGGTTTATTATGGTAACGATAATTCAATTTATCCAATTTTCAACCTTAATCAGGTCATATCTTAAAGTACATGTGAATAATGATATGCTTTTATAGTTCTAAGCGCTGGCGGCTTATTTCTGAGAATTTATTTCACTCATCGCGTTGAGTCGGATCAAACTTTAAAGGTATGTATTCTGCTCATTGGGTGTCTCAGAATGATCGTTTGACTATTCCGTTGCGTTCGGAACGCTCGAAATACCCAAAATAGGCTTAAATATGGCCTGAAAATACGTAAAATGATGTCCGACGCACCCTTAAATGTTTTCTGAAATTGGCTGATTTTAGGGGTGCATGGGACCGAATTTACGGGTGCGTGGGGCTCCAACGCATCCTTAAATTACTTGTCTAATTTTTTTTATAGATTTATGGATGCGTGGGACAATTTTTTTGGTGCGTGGGAATCCAATGCATCTTTAAAATACTTGTTTGGATTATGCTGAATTTTCGGGTGCGTGGGATGCTTTTTTGGGTGCGTGGGAGTCTAATGCATCCTTAAATTGCTTGTTTGATTTGTCGAATTCTCAGGTGCGTGGGATTGAATTTATGGTTGCATTCCCACACTTATGATTTTTTAGAATCCATACATACAGTAGTCTTGGTCGGAGTGATCTTCCGGTGGAAGACGTCGGTGATCAGAAAGGAATTTCGGTGATCAGGAAGCATTTTTGATGGTCGGAAAGGGGTTCCGGTGAAGGTTTTTCAGTGAGAATCCCAAATACCAAAAGGATAATAGCTCTCTCTCTCTTTTTTATAACGTATAAATGAACAGTCGGACGGGGTATTTATACTAAAAAATATCGGAAGATGACCAATGAGGGGCTGCCACGTGCCATGCACCTTAAAAATATCTCTGACGCACCCTTAAAATGGGTGCATGGAGCTCTGATGCATCCGAAAATGGTATTCTGAAATTGGTTGATTTTTTGGATGTGTGGGACTATTTTTCGGGTGCGTGGGACATCAATGCACCCTCAAATCCTTTTCTGATTTTGCTTAATTTATGGATGCGTGGGAGTGATTTTATGGATGCATGGGACTCCAATGCACCCTTAAATTACTTTTCTGATTTCTGTTGAATTTATGGGTGCATAGACCCGATTTTACAGATGCGTAGGAGTCCAATGCATCCATAAATTCATTATCTGTTTCATGTCAATTTTATGGGTGCGTGGGACGATTTTTTGAATGCGTGGGACATCGATGCATCCTTAAATCAGTTTCAAATTTCTGCTGAATTTATGGGTGCGTTGACCCTAAATTTATGGATGCATTGACGAACTTTTTGTATGTTCCGATTGAGTTTTAGAAAATGATGGGTTTGTGGGGCCCGCTTGATGATGAAAGGTCATGCACTGCTTATGATAATTCATGATGATGATATTAACTTGATTTTGGACGGTTCCGATCACGGTGATTTGCGGGGCCCATCGGAGATTTTAGCCAAAATGGCTAAGGGGACCTCAATCTTGTGAATTTCAACTTTGCGTGTACTAAAGGGTGTTTTGTGGGATTTTTTGGAGGTGTGTGACCATTTTGTTTGTTTTGAGGACCCCAACATGTGTCATATCATTCTTTCAAAAAAAAAATGCATCATAGCCAATCATGCACCATACAAAAAGAGGACATCCGATACAAAGGCAGAAAATCAATCTCTGCCCTCCTCCTCGAAAGCCATGTCAGGTAAGTCCTTGGACTCATAATGAAATAACCTCGCTCTCAGCCTGCTTACCTCCATGCGTAGGTAATGCATCTCATCTCTCTCAAGACCCCGGACCGCCATCTCCTCATCAGACCATCTCTGATCAACGGCCAATCTCCTCGACATCATCTCACAATGATACTGAAGTGCGAAAATCTCTGACAATAAGTGGCCATGAGTGGCCAATAGAAAGCAGGGATCGATAAATGGGCGCTTCTCAAAAGGCTCATATGAACCATATGAAGAACCAGCATCCCCGTGGACATCCAACTCATCCTCATCGGCCGTTAGGTGCTAGCAAGGAATGCGCCGATACAGAGACTACTCAGCGACCTAGTGTTGGTATGGGGCAGTCACCATCAGGAAAGCCCGCAGCTCAAAGCCTAGCAAGTCAGCAGTCAAGTGACTTGCCCAAGATCCATCAACCCGAGTTCTGAAGTCGGATGATCTAGCCGGAAGAAGTCGGCGTCCAATTCCCAAAAAGCAAAATATGGAACATCCTGCTCGTACCCGAACTGCTGCAAGAATCGGGATAGGATGATAAGAGAAATAGGAGCGGAAGCCTACCAGCATTAGAGGAAGCCGATGAGCATCACAAAGCATTGAAGGAAGCAAAATCCAAGACGACTCTCAATGAACATTCCAGTCAGGCAACTCGGCAAACATCCTACGATATAGAGGCTCGCTCATACCAACTGTACGTGGGGGAACTCCATAATGTGACGCATAACGTTAGGGCAGTGAGTGCCTAGATACGACATAGGAACCATCATGGAAAGGCATTCCCACAACTAGACTTGATCAAAAGAAAGAAAAAAAGACTTAGCCAAGCATGCAATTTTAAAGCAAAAAGAGCAGAAAAGAAAGAGAAACAAGAAGAGTACCTGAAGAAATGCGCAACATTCGTGAAGAACACGGGTATGGCCAAGGGCACAATCGGTTAGCCCGTGGAACAGCTCGACCAAGACAAAAGAAATAATCCCCTGCCGACGAACAGCTCGGCCCATCACCTCAAAGAGCAGAGGAGTCTGAGATCGGCACCATCTCGAAAACAATACCTCAGCTACCAGACAGAACATTAGCGCATTTCGAGAAAGCATGGATCCCGCCGTACTCCAAAGGCCTGAAAAGAGGTCATATAACGAATCCAAAGAAAAGACCACAACATCCTGACCAACAACTGCAGTACGAAGAAGATAAGGGATCCCAAACCAGTTCAGCGGTGTGGCAGTCATCGATGAAAAATACTAAGAATAATCTAGAGGAAGACCCGTCAAACGTGTAAGTTCCTCTAAGGAAGGTCTCATCTCCATATCATTAAACGCAAACAAGTTCAATGATAGGACCCAGTCAATCAGCGCGGCGCCAAGCATCCTCCAATCAATGCCAATCCTGGCCATATGAATCAGACTGTCAAAGCCATATGACTCCAGCTCCCGAATCTCGTAAGCTGATAATCTATCAAGCCATGCAAGCAGTCGTGGTGAACAAGAAGGATGAGGAAACAACTGACAAGTCCTGCAAAGGATCTCCTCCAGAACAAAAGGACCATAAATTGCTGACAGCTCCTCAAGAATCGGAAGATCAACTGGTGAAGGAGAAGGAAAAGCTGAAACCTCTGCAAACTCATCAACAACACTCTCGTGAAACATCCCCAATAGCGGCTATGTCTGATATAGTCGCATCGCTGTCCAAAACTGTTACAACCTCAGCAGCATGAGAAGACTTGCCAACTTCGTGAACAGAGTGCGCAAAGGACCAATGATCAAAAGAAGTCGGTAATCCTCGTCAAGAAGGCTATCTATAAAAATCATACCGCACATTGTGACATCTTGAGCAATCTGACCGCTAAGAAGTGCATCTGAACGTTAAGAAAGGCCCTGATCGCCTCGATCGAAGAATCAACGGTTAGATCTGGACCTACAATCCTCTCCAGCATAAAGTCAGGAATCTAGCTATCAGTCTGTCCAGTCAAAGGGATCATCGGGACATCCACACCATCCATCATCAAGGAGACATCATCAATGATCACATCAAGTCCGCCCAAGCAAGTGAACAGCACATCTCGGCCGTCATCAAGTGCATCCAAGCTGTCAAAGGTATCATCTGAACCATCCATACTAAGTATGAGATCAGCCCATCAATGTCCATCATGACATCATCCATAAAGCCTACACTTAAGGGATGTAAGCCTCACCTATGGCCCCTCTCCTCATCTCATCCCCTCATCTCATCCATACCATCCAATCCCCCACCATTCAATGCCCCATTCAAATATGAAATTTCAGCATGGCTGCCATTAACGGGGCCATTTAAAGTTCCACCAACCAACAAGCTCAAATGCCCATCAATACCCCCATTTAAGGCTTCATCCACACCCTCCATTAAGCTGCATCTTTCCTCCATTAAAGCCCTTATGATTATCTGAGATATGGGACCCACCAACCTCTCACTCAATGGCCCTAAGCCATCATCAATGGCTTCCCAAGAGGGGACAAGAGAGGAAAATGACAAAAGAAAGAGAAAAGATGAGACAAAAAGAAGATTCATGGTTGGAATCAAACCTTCGAGTACAAAGAATATGGGGACAGGGATAGGGAATGGTGCAGAATGTCCGAACCAGAGCCAGTCCAGACCGCACAAGAGGCGAAGTCTGGGTGCCCCCCTGGACAGTCTCCTCTCTTCGCGGGATTGGCCCCGCAGCCCATGGTAGGTGAGACTGTTAGTCCACGTTAGCAATTGTCCCCCTAGGGGCCACCCAAAGCTCCGATCGACTCTGGATTTCGATCGAATCTAATTTGAACCACTTGGAAGGTGCCCCACCTGTCCAATCATGAAGAACTACGACTAAACTAGGTTTGACCAAGTCAAAGAGAAGAAAAATTGATCAAGAGGGGTCTATAAGCAATCTGAGCCAACCAAAGGCTAGATTATCATGATCGAAGCTAGGAAAGAGTTTACATGAGCCACCAAATAGCAAGATCAAAGGCTTGATCATCAAGAAAGAAGGTAAAATCCAAGATTTGATCTTCAAGAAGGCCCACACGGCCAATTCAAGAAATCCGAACCGTTCAAATCATCATCCGCACCATGAAAAACCCTCATAGATCCAAAAAGCATCAAAGATGGATATTTCGATGTAAAGCTGAAATCTGGAAGAGTCTTACATAACTAGATTAAGCAATCAGAGTCATCAGAAGGCAGTGTTGCCTAGATTCGAGCCAGCAAACACTCTCTGAGACCTTGTAAGCCATCAAAATAATACATAAGACGATGAAATCAACAAAAGAATTGCCCCTCAAGCATACAAACATCGTGAAAGAAGAATTTTGAAGAGAAACAGAGGTTGCTTTTCATTTAGGAAGTTTAAAACAGAAGAAAAGCAAAACAAAAAAGCCTTAAACATCAGTAGGTGTTGAGTTCTTAATTGTGCATATTCTAACCCCAATTCATCACTCATTATACATGGTTTTCATGATTTAAAGACTAATCTAATGCATGGATTTGTGATTGTAGGAATGAGAGATAGGCTTTACTATTCGGATGCTTAGAGGCTTGTCTTACATGCTTTGAAGACCAAATAATAAAGGATAAAAGGCGGAGCAAAGCGACAATGAAGATGGAGGATGAAAAGATGAAAAATCTACAATTTTCATGCTTGACCGGTCGGCCAAACTGCCCAGAAACGGAAATTTTGCTGTCCAATATTTATGAAGGCCGACCGACCGGTCGGCTGGTGGGTCAGCCAGTGTAGTAAAACGTCCAGAGAGTTGGGTTTCTTTTTGCTCAAGCTCCGGTCGGCCGGCTAGGGGGGTTCAGCCGGACGACTAGTGTCCTGATTGCACTAGGATGTTTCCAAATCCGGATTTCGCTGCACAAGAGCGGTACTTCACCACAAATTCTCAGATTTCTTCTGTAAAAGGCCACCTCCACTCTCTTCCTAAGGTATCTAACAATGTGGGGAGCAAAGGATTCAAGACCTAGGAGGCTTCCTAGCCTCCTACAACTAGTTTTCTTCTTCTTCTAGTTCTAGTTCTAGTTTATTTTTATGCTTTTCTTTAGCTAACCTCTTAGCTAGAGCTAAGAGGTGAAACTTATAGTTTACCTAGATGTTTAATTCGTTTTATTGGTTTCAAGTTGGATTTATTGAAGAACAATGGTTTTTAGAAGTTTGAATAAAGTTCTAAATAGTTTTTCTTAATCTTATGATGACTCATGGATGTTTGGAAGAATTGCTTTAATTCTTAATTGTTTTGCATGACTCTAGACCTGTACACTCCGAGGAATTGGATTCAATACGCTCTAGAGCTTGGATCATCATGTGGGAACTTCAAACCAAAGTTCTATCTTTTCTAGAAATTCTGAAATATGTGTTGGGTGTTTATGTGATTTGAATCAAGTTCAAACCATGGTATTAATTAAGCTTTGTGACAAGGTTTGATGATTATTATGGTTATGATCTTAATCTATTGGAACTAGGATTGACCTATGCAATTGAGTGTGCTCAAGTCCTAACTTGAATTGAGGGAATCATGTTGATGAACAACAGATGTGTTGGATTGCTTTGATAATATAACCGCTCTATCTTCCGGCTAGATAGGATTTGATTTCTATTCTAGTTGTGTAATTGAGAAACCTATGCGAATTATAGATCAAAGATAACTATAAGTGGATCCTTGATGCTCTAGTTCTCTTTATTATCAGATTTTCTTGTTTGATGTTTAAAATTGATTTCATACACCACTCTTAATATTCTAGTTATTAGGATAAATCGAATTGTTTACTTCCTTCCCTGTGGATCGACCTCGGTCTTACCGAGATTATTACTACATCGCAGCCTAGCACTTGAGGCGAGCGAACAAGTTTTTTGGCGCTGTTGCCGGGGAAAGAGGTTAAACGGTTCTAATTGTTCTAGTAGCTATAGAGTAGTCTTAGTTAGATAGGATTGACAGTTTTTCTAGAAGTATTTTTCTGATTTTTTAAAAAATTTCTAACAATTTTCTATTTTTGGATTTTATAGGAACTTAGTTGTTGACATAGTTTCACCTTCATGGGTAACATTTCCCCATCTCCCTTTTCTTTTCTTGTTCTTCTTCCTAGATTAGGGTAGTTTTAACTTTTTATAATTTCATTATAAATGATTAGGACGGGTGGATTGTCTAAATACCTTTTAGAAGATGAGAGGTCGGACCATGGAATCAAAACTCATTATGATTGGAACCATTACAAGCATGAATATTTTCCTAAGACTCAATCTACTTCTAATTCTCCCTTACCGGAATAAGAACAATGTGTATAACTTTTTGCCGGGTAAGACAATGGGAGAGTATTCGAAGGAGATGAAGAATGTTCCACCGGTTAGGACAATGTATGATCACTTGTTTGGCTACACATGTCAATAATCTTATAATAGCCCAACATTTGACATGCATATTCCTAATAGGTGGGAGCATCAAAATTTCAATTTGGGAGACGAGCCAACCATGGATGCCAACAATTATCCTCAAGAGTTTCTTTCTCATGAGCTACAACCGACACGAACTCTTGAGGATACACTACAAGAGTTTATGGAAATAATTGAGCAATGCATACAAAACCTCTCGCCATCTCAAAATCCTGAACCCGACATTGGGAACACTGAATCATTCCCCAACAATGAGGATGAGGCTATCCAAGCCCAACCCTATTCTGATTTGATGACTAAACTTTTAGGGGATGTAGATCTCAGTGATCTCAACATTACTATCGATTATGGTGAATCAACTATCTCTTTTAGCTATTCCGATTTGAATGATGAAGAGATTTCAAGGACGGTTGACAAACCTGAGGAATCTACAAAATCTGAAAGTGATAGCTTGATTAACTACGGTGAGGGTTTGAAGGATGATTGTGAGTCCATGATTTCTTCTTCCGAAGGGCCGAATGATTAGGCCGAATGATTATGAGTCACCGGAAGATATTCTTGCTAGAGAGATGGCCGAAGTGGATCTCTTTGAGTCCTCTCACCAACATAACATGACCAATTCTATTGTGGAAGATCTCCCTTTGACTGAAAATTTTGTTTCTTTAGATGATGTGGTGGTACAATCTAAAATTTTAGATCAACCAATGTTAGATGATGTGCTTACCACTGAATCTGAAAATTTTTCTTTGGAAGACCTCCCCTCTATAGAGGAGGAATTCCTTACCCTTGAAACAGAATTTTCTCAATCACTTAGGGAGAACAAGGACCCCTTGTCTAACTCTCTCGATTTCCTAGAAGAATGCATGGCCCACCCCTATGATCTTGATGATGAGATGATAACGGAGTTGGATATTTTGTTAGACATGATGTCGGTGCCTGAAGAACACCATTCCATTGATTTATACTCTTTACCATTGTTTGTGGAAACACCGTGCAATTCTAAAATTGTGGAGGAGACAACCCGAACTAAAGAATACTTGATCAACGTCTCTCCACCATCATGGGTTCTTCAACCCATTGAAAATTCTGATTGGGAGGACCTATTTTTAATCAATTACAACCCAATTCAGAACTTGAGGAGATAGCTTTTTGCTACTCTTATCTCCTCCTTACATGCACGTGGTGCACACTATGATTGGACCTTAATGAAGAAACGCACTCATGTGTCATTCAAGTAGGACTTTGGATGGTCCTCATGAGAACCTATTGAAATTCATGAAGATCTTGCTTAAATTTGATCATGTAGTCGATCGAAGTAATCGAAGGTAGGTAGGTAGGTTAGGATTTCCTTTTTTGCATTTATGATTGAATAAGTCTCATCGAGATAATAGAAGATGCTAAAATTGATCAACTTGCTACCTTAGGTACTCTCGGTCCCACCCTCCTTTGTTTTATATCATTGCTCTCATATTATGTATATTGCATATCTTATTACATTGAGGACAATGTAAGATTTTGGTTGGGGGTTGAGATTCCTTAGATGAATCTACTAGCTTTTGTGACATTTTGAGCAATTATGTAGAAATGTTTCGATTTTTCTAAAAATTCAAAACTCCTTTGGAAAACCACGTTTATATGCACTTGGGATGTTGTAAGTATGAAAGGAAGAAAGATGTAGTGAGATGATTTGGAAAATCTTAAAGGACTTGTAACATGATAGTTTTCTAATAGATTCCTCTCTTGATTTGGTTGATAGAAAAATTGAAACACTTTTATACCTAGTTCACTTTACACAATTCTCATGTTTTGAAAGGATAATGTAGATTTGTGGATTGGCTAGGTTTAGATTTGAGGTGCTGAGAAACCAAGCCGGGGTACTTTGTCCATCCTTGTCCATGGGAAAATAACAAAAGATATGAATTTTTAAAAATCCTGTCTAATGTGTATAAAAAGGAAAGGAATGATGAAAATATGGTGGAAAAATTTCGAAAAGGGCTACCTATTACAAACCGGGGGATGGTCTACCCGTAACCAAAGCTGAAAATGGGATGTAGTGTGAAAGCCGTCGGAAGGACGGTAAGGCAAATTCCTGTCATAGGCTTGTTGTTGATTTGTACACCTTAGATCCCTAATTTAGTTGATCTATGAAGAAGATAACCCCGAAAATTCATAAGATGAACATTCATTGTGCACATTAGGTTAAATTTGTTTGGATCCTTCTATTTATCAATCAATCAGCGGGAATTCCATATGAACAGTTGTTATGTTTTTAGAAGTTTAAGGTCTCAACTTCTATCACTCAGTTTTGTTGATTTTTGTACTTGAATGTCTTGGAATGTATATAAACATAGTTTCCGAAGAAGAGTTGGGTTTTGGAGAATGAAACTTATTTCACGCATGTTTTGCTCGGGACTAGCAAAATGCTGATTGGGGGGTGTCTTGAGTTCTTAATTGTGCATATTCTAACCCCAATTCATCACTCATTATGCATGATTTTCATGATTTAAAGACTAATCCAATGCATGGATTTGTGATTGTAGGGATGAGAGATAGGCTTTACCATTCGGATGCTTAGAGGCCTGTCTTACATGCTTTGAAGACCAAAGAATAAATGATAAAAGGCGGAGCAAAGCAGCAATGAAGATGAAGGATGAAAAGATGAAAAATCTACAACTTTCATGCCTGATCGGCCGGCCAAACTGCACATAAACAACAATTTTGCTGTCCAATATTTGGCCGGCCGACCGGCCGGCTGGTGGGTGGGCCAGTGTAGTAAAACGTCTAAAGAGTTAGGCTTCTTTTTGCTCAAGCTTCGGTCGGCCGGCCAGTGTCCTGATTGCACTAAGATATTTCCAAATCAGGATTTCACTGCGTAAGAGCGGTAGTTCTCCGTAAATTCTCGAATTTCTTCTATAAAAAGCCACCTCCACTCTCTTCCTGAGGCTATCTAGCAACGTGTGGAGTAAAGGATTTAAGACCTAGGAGGCTTCCTAGCCTCCTACAACTGGTTTTTTCTTCTTCTAGTTCTAGTTCTAGTTTATTTTTATGCTTTTCTTTAGCTAACCTCTTAGCTAGAGCTAAGAGGTAAAACTTATAGTTTACCTAGATGTTTAATTCGTTTTATTGGTTTCAAGTTGGATTTATTGAAGAACAATGGTTTTTAGAAGTTTGAATAAAGTTTTAAATAGTTTTTCTTAATCTTATGATGACTCATGGATGTTTGGAAGAATTGCTTTAATTCTTAATTGTTTTGCATGACTCTAGACCTGTACGCTTCGAGGAATTGGATTCAATACGCTCTAGAGCTTGGATCATCATGTGGGAACTTCAAACCAAAGTGCTATCTTTTTCAGAAATTCTGAAATATGTGTTGGGTGTTTATGTGATTTGAATCAAGTTCAAACCATGGTATTAATTAAGCTTTTTGACAAGGTTTGATGATTATTATGGTTATGATCTTAATCTATTGGAACCTATGATCTTAACCAGGATTGACCTATGCAATTGAGTGTGCTCAAGTCCTAACCTGAATTGCGGGAATCATGTTGATGAACAACACATGTGTTGGATTGCTTTGATAATATAACCGCTCTATCTTCCGGCTAGATAGGATTTGATTTCGATTCTAGTTGTGTAATTGAGAAACCTATGTGAATTTTACATCAAAGATAACTATAAGTAGATCCTTGATGCTCTAGTTCTCTTTATTATCAGATTTTCCTGTTTGATGTTTAAAATTGATTTCATACACTACTCTTAAGATTCTAGTTATTAGAATAATTCGAATTGCTTACTTCCTTCCCTGTGGATCGACCTCGGTCTTATCGAGATTATTACTACATCGCAGCCTTGCACTTGAGGCGAGCGAACAGTAGGCTGTACATCAATAGCTGAATACATGTCCTAAACAAGGAAGCGAGCTACAGATCACCAACATAATCATCATCGCCTCTCCTCTCTTCTCGCTCCCAAGGATGTAGGTTCATCAGAGGAGCTGTCATCGACCCTCCAGAATATCTGCGTCGGCCCCCTGGTACATATATCGAAGGAAGAAGCAGTCCCTGTCCGTACAGCAAATACCACTCATCATAATCACGATCTGGGATTGTGAAGCGAAATCTAGGCTGACCCTCGAGCGCATCAGCCATAACATCTACTGAGATCTGAGCTGCTAGCGGTGGTGTAGAACAAGGAACCTTGGCGACACCAATGATCTGTCGGAGCAACCTCTCTCCCAAGTACCACTGAAATGACTCGGCATCAGAAAGCATAATCCGAAGACATGAGGCCTCATACACCTCCACTTGCTGAGGAGGATAATAGAGAGGAAAGCATGCGTATGACTGTTCACTCCCCAAGTGTAGGGTTGCAAAGTAGTAATAATTCGGAAAGACCGAGTATCGTTCCCACAGAGATTTATGAATGGGTATTCTCAGAATTTAACTAAAACAACTAATAATTAAGATCCTATTAAGAACTAATGCTAGAAAACAATGAATTGAGTTTCAACAGTGACTTGTTAAGGTAATTTCAATCTAAAAAGGCACTAGAGCGCCAAGGATCCACTTTTGATAGGTTTCAATGCATCAACACAACTAGGTCTCTCATAACTCAATCGGAATCGAATTCCTTTCTTTATCTGATTGGAATATAGAGCGGTTAAATCAAAAATTATCCAAAATAAGTGTTTATTCATTGGATTTGATTCCCACAACCATGCTCAGGCCTTGGGCACACTTAATTGTATAGGCCAAGCCTCTTTCCAATCTAGTTGAGATTCATAATCATAGCTTTCACCAAATCCTGTCACTAGACTTGATTACAACTCATGATTAGAACTCTAATTAAATCAAAATCAATGAATAACCAACTATTCCAGATTATACAACAAAAGATAAGAACTTTAGTTGAATGAGTTCCCACATGAAAATCAGGCCATTGCATACAAGGCAATCAAAGCGTCTACCATGCCCGGAGTCGATGGTAGATCAATGAACTACACAAGCATAAATAATGCTCAAAAAGCTAAGATACTAAGTTAGGATCACTAAGAATCACATGAGCCCGGAGTCATCAAGGGATCAAAGTAAAAACCAACATAATACTTGATTCAAACTCATATTGAACTAAAATTCATCAATTAAAACATAAAAGGAAACCTAGGTTGCATCAATCCATAAAAAACTGAATCAAAAGCTTCACCTCTTAGCCCTAGCTAAGAGGTTTTAGTTCATCTCTAACATCCTTGAACTAGAAGCCTCTAAAAACATAAAAACTAACTAAAACAGGAAGAAAACTAGAAATCCGAAGTCGAATCCGTCTCCTGAGCAATCCCCACGTCGTAGCCTCCTCTGGTATGAAGGGAAGACATCCTTTTATAGCTCGGAGGTGTCCTTTTCGCAAGAGAACTCCAGATTTCGCGCAAAACTACGCAATTGCGTAGAGAAATCCGAAATCCTGAATTAGAAATAGCCTTTGATGCATGGCCGACCGGTCATGACCGGTCAGCCTCAATGTATAGTCACTCCAGCAGCCATGACCGGTCGGCCATGGCAGTCCATCAGTCCAGCAGCTATGCCCGACCGGTCATGACCGGTCGGACTGGCTGTCCAGTGAATTCAAAGGTGTGGCCGACCGGTCTTGACCGGTCGGGCGTCTTTGGCTGACCGGTCAGCCGATCGGTCTAGCCTTCTTTCTCCTTTATTTCTTTCTTTCTTTCTTCTTTTCTCTTCTCTCCTTGCCTTGGCTTTCTTTGGTCCTTCTTTTCTCTTCATCCTATGGTCTTCAATGCTCTTAAAGAGCTCCATTTAGTCTTCAATTTGTGAAATCTCCCTCTTGTTCCTACAATCACAAATCATGCATTAAAATAGTCCTTTAAATGTGTAAACCGTGCATGATGAGTGATGAATTGGGGTTAGAATATGCACAATTAAGAGCTCAATAATGACATCCGAGTAAACTAAAGAAGAAGAATTAGCTCACAGTTAGCTTTGAAAGAGCACATGGGGATAAGGAAAAGAAGATACTTACGTCCTCTACACTCAATCTATCTATATCAGCACGCCAATTGTCCTGAGAGACTCGGGGATTCGGTCGGCGATTCTGCTGACGCCAGTGCATGAAACGATATAAGGAGGGCTCGACGCATCCCATTTTTTCGGGAATAGGTGACTGAAGTGGTCATATAAGCAAGTTTGGGCAAGGGCAAATGCAATGATCAGATGGAGAGAACATGGGTTTACAAGAAGAAAGGTAAGGAGTATACCTTCACTACAGGCCAGAAGCCCATGAAAGGCTTGCTAACCCTAGAAGTCTTGTCTAAACCCTGATGGATGTGAGTCAGAATGGCCGCACTCCGATTATATGAATGATGAAGATCCTCGGTCAAACGAAGAAATCTAGGATCGATCCTCTCATTCACATGGCAGAAAAGGAACGAACCGAAAGCATAAGTAATCATTGTCCGTGCTTTATGGAGAGCTTCCAGCTCAGCGGTTGGTACAACAACAGCGAAAGTATTATGAAACCATCGTAGCTTCACTTAGTTACTTTGGAATTCGCTCTTAGGAGGGATGGCTCCCACAAGCTACATCCAGTTATTAGGAGTAACTAAGGCAAGAGGATCCATGTGTGGTATAACTGCCCCATGGAAGGGAAACCTTATTTGCATAAAAGTGTCCAGAGGAGTTATCCCCCATTTGCCACAAGGAAGTTGAAAGGTGTGGGTCTCATCCCTCCACTTTTCACAAAGGGTCGTGAGTAGCATACGATTGACATTATTTTTGTGGAAGCGCAACGCGAGAAGACCTGCAAAGGGAGTGTCAACAAGGACATGTTCAAGCATCGGTTGTGGCTACTCCACCCAATTGTCCCAAAGGTCTCAAGTGCCCTGACCTTTTATTTTGGGGAGGGGTTGATGCTCCTTTGTCAGGGAGTACATATTATCTCAGCGATGAACAATGAAGGCAAGATCATCCTCATTGACTACTCTATGACTACTTGTACCATCCGCCATCAAATCCTACAAGCTCGACAAGGTAAGCCGCTTATCCTTTATCCATTAAAATTTAAATCTTGATCCAAGAGACCCATGGGTTTGGACTTACATGATTCAAATGCAAACATATCAAATCCAATGTCCAACTCCATGTGTTGCCAAGGAGACTCGTTGGGCCCATTGTAAAATAAGTAAGGCCTACCTTAAAGAGGGTTGCATGTCATGGCCTAGATGAGGAAAACACACCATCCAATGACACATTTTGGACACCAAGTGCACTCAAGTGCCATGCTAAAAGTTCAAAGTGGGGGAATGATCAAGCTTCATATGAAAAACCCCTTTTCAAAGTCCATGTGTGACCAAGGTTTGGTTCACTTTCCACATCAAAGCAGTGAGCTTCATTTCAGATGTTTCCATCTTTTTTTACATATTTACATGGACAAAGGGGGGATAGGAAGGAACTTGGTCCCCAAGAGCAACTTAAATGGCCCACTTCAATGGTTGAGAATGATGCACATAGCCCACTTGAAAACCAAAATCCAAAGTGCTCAAAGCATAGGACAGACTTGGGCAACTTATGAGCATCACTCTTTCCCACAAATTGAAAAAAATCACTCATTTTTTAGAAGGATGGTGGATGGACCACCAAATACTATGTAAGAGAGGATCAAGGAGCTAAGATTGTATGTATAGCTCACTTGAAGAAAGATCATCCATTTGAGGGTGGTGGCATTACAGGTAACTTTTAAGTACCACTTCCCTACAACATGAAAGACCACTTGAACTTTATGAGGTTATTGAAATAGCTCACTCATGGGCCTTGTAGATGACCAAGTGACCCAAATCCTCCACCCATCCAAGGAAAAAAGGCATGAAGGAAAAGAATCCTACATACACAAAGTGTGGTGGTGCACCCTTGACTAAAAGAAGTAAATGAGTTTTAATGAGGGCTCAAAGCCCATCTGTTAATGTCAAATTTCGTAACGAGATCCTCCGGCTTTTCTCCTTCGCTCCAGCAGGGATTTCCACCACCAGACCTGAAGCAAGACAGCGAATAAGGGTGGCTGGGGACCAGCCGTTAGCCCTCCGATGCTCAAGTTAGACCACAGAAGAGAAGCCAAGCAAAACGGGACCAAGATTGAATGATGTCTACCTACCTGCTCTCAATGGAGCCACCCCTTTATATAGATCTGAAGCAATCCAATCTGTTACGTGAGATGTCGAAATCCCGTTGATGTCGCATACGATACTGAGAATTCACTGATTTCTTGGGATAAGATCCTATCTTTTTAGTAGATCCAACCCAATGACTTATTCCAACAATCACGCCCCTAGATGGTAATCCCTTGAAATCCGGCTGGAAACCATAGTTGGAGTCATGACCTCCGAAAAGGAAGGAGACGCCCGTAGTTGGAGTCATGGCCTCCGAAAAGGAAGGAGACGCCCGTACTTGGAGTCATGGCGTCTGAAAAGGAAGGAGACGCCCGTAGTTGGAGTCATGGCCTCCGAACTGGTCGCAACCCGTAGGAAAGCTGCTCGCAGGTTAAAATGTGGTCGCGAGTCCAAGTACATATTTTGGATGTAACATCTTTCAACGACTTGTGAGAAGGTCTGCTCGCGGATCGAGCTTTGCCGTATTTGACTATCGGTTATGAAGACTCGAGACTTGCGAATAGCTGCTCCATATTTTTCAATCTATGACTCCTGATCAGGTGAGCTCGAGAGTCGAATGGTCGTCCCGCACTTATCCAATATTCGACTCTCGATCATATAATCTCGAGAGTCGAATGGACGTCCCGCACTTATCCAATATTCGACTCTCGATCAGATAATCTCGAGAGCGAGAGCGAAGTGGGCATTTCCGCGTGAAATCTTATCTCCATCATTTTGCCTATAACAGATGCCCCCCAAGTCCTTGCTGCCAAGAATTCTTAAGGAAAGGACTTAGCTCACTATCACACGAAACCGCTTGCTACCTTCATCGAGAACGGCACCCCTCATGATGGGCTGAAATTAATGAGCGCCAGCTTTCCGCAGCCTTTTCGCTGATGGAAAATGAAGGGGCGCTCGCCACGTGTTTGAGGAGTTAATGGGCGTGCCTGCTCGAGCGCTGTGTCCAACGAGGGACTACCACGTGCCATCAGATACGGCAGAATGATTGCCTATAAATATACGGAGTCCGCCATTTCTTTGATTTTCTACAGAAGTTTATTCGAAAGAATCCTGTAACCCTTTCTTTCCATTCTTCCTCCTCTTTCCGGTGCTCATTCTTTCTTTTCCCCGGTATACTTCCTTTTTCTTCTTCTTTTATTTTCATCTCCCCATGGCTGGGAACTCTGACGAGACTACTGTCCCCCTTGGTGATGCCACTCCTGAGTCCTCTGCCTCCAGCAGTGCAAGGGTTTTGGCGGGGAGATACACAGTAGCCGGATATCCTTCCGTTTTATCGGAGGACCGGCTGGCTGAGCTACGGGAGAGATACCAAATCCCTGATTCCGTAACTCTCCGCTTGCCCGGAGGTGGAGAAACACCCGACTCCCCCCCCCCCCCCCTAGGATGCGTAGCATTTTACGAGTACCAGCTCATCCTGGGGGTACGCCTTCCCCTCCATCCCTTTGTTCGCGATGTACTACGGTGTTACAAGATTGCCCCTGGGCAACTCATTGTGAACGGGTGGAGGGTGGTTTTGGGCTCCTTTGCCCTTTGGGCTCAGGCTGGCAACGGGGAACTCACGGCGGAGGAGTTCCTCCGTATGTTCCGTCTGAAGAAAGCTCCATCCAGCGAAGGCTGGTATTATTTATGTTACTGGCACCGGGATAATTTCGTGTTGGGTAAGCCCTCCTCGAACTATCCCGGCTGGAGGAAGCGGTGGTTCTATGCTTCCGGGAGCTGGGAGTCTTCCTCCTCCAGGGGTCCAAGAGTGACCCGATTTTTCTGTGAAGGTAGACACAATCCCGTATTGTGCAGTTTCCTTAGAATAATTTTTAGGGTTTTGCTTCGTTTGACCATTATTTGTGCTCGCAGGTATCCCGGCATTGCGGAAACCGAATTTGAAGGGTGGGATCAACGAGAAGATCGTTAGAGTGTATAAGGTGCCTGTCGGAGATAGGCATATCGAGGCTTGCTTATCTCCTTCGCGACTTGCAGCAGCAGGCCTCATATCCAGAAGAGAAGTCGAAATGACGAAGGCTGGAGAGAAAAGAGGCCTACTGCCCCGTCTGAAGGGCACAGGTTCCAAAAGGCAGAAGAGAACCCCTGCCGAACCGTCTCAATCTTCCATCCGCGCGGGCAGCGATCAGCCTGCCCTTCCCGCGAGCATGGCGGGGGCCCCAGCTGGGCCAACTATTCCTTCACTGGTGGTCGCACCTGGGCCACCAGTGATCAACATTGCAGATAATTCCCCAGATGGGGTGGGGTCCAGCTGCCCCCCAGCTGAAGAGGCTCGAGAGCAGGTAGAGCCTCAAGAGTCCGACTCCTGCTCGGGAACTGGTCCCAGCTACCGAGCAGGGACCTGCTCGCGAGTCCATGCCTCCACCTCGCGAGCAGGCCGGTTTGGTCGTTGCCCAACCGTCTGGGAGCGGGACGTACTCGATTCCACGCCACCTCCACCCTGTATGTAAGTTTTTGTTCGAGAACGTCCCGCCTCACGCCTTCGGCTCTCTCCCCGAGCCAAGTCCTGAGAACCTTATCCTTGAAGCGGGGATGAGGATGGTTCAGGTAAGACTTTGTCAAGATCTGTTTCGACCTGTTGTTACGTTCCAGAAATCTTATATTTTCCATATCTTGCAGGGCTTAGATCTTATTCTGCGAACGAGGCGTGATATTGTTGCCGCCCGTCGCACGATAGAGGAGGCCGAGGGAAAGAGGACTGCCTTGGAAAAGGCAGTTCAAGGAAGAGATCAACTGCTCAAGGCTCGTGAGGCAGTGATCTCGAAGAGAGATGAGGAAAAAAAGATCCTCATCGAGAAGATCCAAGTCCTGACCGACAGATATCAGGCCTTGGACTCAGACTACGTGAAGCTCACGGGTCTGAAGGAGAAGGCAGAGAGAGAGAGGGAGATCTTCCGACAGGACAAGATCTCGTTAGAGGAGCAATTCGCGGGAGCCAGGTCGCAGCTCAAGGAGGCCTACGACAACTTGACTAGGGAGCGCACCGCTCTTGCGCAGCTTAAGGACGACTCGATCCACTGGGACGAGGAGAGAGTCGCCCTTGTAAAAATGCTCTCGGAGGAAGGTACTCGGGCAGTTTCCGAGTTCCGGACTTCGCAGCTGTATGACGATGAACGATATGAGTCATACGATGCTGGTCGAGACTTTGCACTAAGAGTAGTGCAATGAATGATCCCATCCTTCGATATGGGGGAATTCGGTCGAGTCGCGACCATCAAAGCTGCAGAAGAGCAAGCTGCTGCCGAGAACGAGGTGACCGAAGCCACGCAGGCTGGAGGGGCTCCTGAAATGGGCCCTGAAGTCGAGAGCGTGGCTCCTCCTAGCGATTGATTTCCTTTATTTTTTTTTCTCTTGTATCTGCGCTCATGTATATGTAATCATCTGATTATCAATAAAAAGATATTTTTGGAAGTGTTGCTGTTTCGTTGCTGTTCTCCCTTCATCTTTCATTTTTTGCTTGTTAATCTTGAATGGATTCGTCAGAGATGTGACCCTTTAATTCGAGCATGAGCTAAGCTACTCGCGATCAGGATGTGACCCCGTTTGCTGCCCTAATTAGAGCACGAGCTGCGGTGCTCGCATTTTGGAGTGCGATCCCTCCTCTCACCAATCGCGAGTAACTAACTCATGAAAAAATGAATTAGACTCAATCCGGGGGTCGTGAGACCATGTCCGCGTTGAGATAGACTGATCTATCGATTGAGATTTTGATTCTACCAAGGGCAGAAGGTTGGTCAAGAGATGGTATTCATTCTCTTCGAGGCTGTTCAGGTCCATGAGAATGGAGAAGCGACCAACTAGTAATGATTTCAGTCCTACCAAAGGTAGGTAATTGGCCAAGAGGACGTGTAAGCACTCTTCAGGGCTATTCTGGTCCATATAAATGGAGTAGCGGCCAAAAGATATCTTTTACTTTATTCATAAAATGTTATGATAAACTACATCGAATCTAGGGGTAGTATCTTAGCAAATGCTCCACGTGCCAAGGGCGACGTACAGGCTTCCCTTACATGTCTTCAAGATAATAAGTACCGGGTCGCACAGCCCTAATAACCCGATACGGGCCTTCCCAATTCGGATCCAATGAACGAACAGGAATTCCAAGATTTTGCCTTAGAACCAAATCTCCGAACTGGAAGGATCTAGGTCGAACCTTCGCATTCCGATAACGAGCAATACGTTATTGATATGCCGCCACTCGTACTTGGGAAGCATTTCTTCGCTCTTCCAAGAGATCGAGATGAAGTCGGAGATTTTCCTGATTGCTCGCGGGATCATACTGTTCGATCCGATATGAGGGCACTTGAATTTCCACTGGTACCACTGCGTCAACACCAAATGCTAAGGAGAAAGGAGTTTCACCTGTCGATGTACAAGCCGTGGTTCTATAGGCCCATAACACTTCTGGCAGAAGTTCTGGCCACACCCCTTTACATTCACTTAGCTTGGTCTTTAAATGATGCTTTATAATTTTATTCACTGCCTCGACCTGCCCATTCGCCTGTGGATGATATGGAGAAGTGCGGAGATTACGTATCTTCCATTTGTCGCAAAATTCATCAAAGGCTGCGTTGTAGAACTGCGTTCCGTTATCGGTAATTATAGTATGAGGAAGTCCGAAGCGACATATAATATTTCTCCACATAAACTTAGTAGTTTGTTTCTCAGTAATTTTGGCTAATGGTTCTGCCTCGGCCCATTTGGTGAAATAATCAACCGCCACGATCGCGAACCTATTCTGTCCCTTTCCCATAGGTAAGGGTCCGATGATATCGATCCCCCACTGAGCAAAAGGCCAAGGGCTGTCGACTGGGGTCATCCGCTCAGACGGTACACGAGGTATAGGTTGATATCGTTGACACTTGTCGCATTTTTTAGAAAATTCTATGGCGTCTGCTTTCATAGTAGGCCAATAATATCCTTGCCTCATCGCTTTATATGCTAGAGATCGCCCCCTGGGATGATTACCACATGCCCCCTAGTGTACTTCATCTAGAACACGATGTGCTTCTTCTAGATGAAGACACCTCAAATAAGGCAAGGAGAAGCTTTTTCGCAACAAGATTCCATCTTGTAAGGTGTACCTGGCAGCTCGAAGCTGAATTTGTCTTGCAGCTTTCTTGTTTTCTGGTAGGTATCCATCTCTGAGATAAAGGATGATAGGATCCATCCAGCATGGAGACGATTGTACCGATATAACTTGCTCGGGAGTCACTTGGTCGATACTCAAGTGTTGACGGTGCTCGATGGGGATCGAATGTGATAGTTCTGATTCTGGTGCAGAAGCGAGTTTTGCCAAGGAATCGGCAAGTTGGTTCTGCTCGCGAGGGATATGGAATATTTTGTAAGTCTTCAGTTTGGCGAGCAAGATGAGGACACGAGACTTGTATAAGGCCATTCTTTCTTCTTTGGTTTCGAATTCGCCAAGAACTTGGTTGACAATGAGCTGGGAGTCGCTATGAATTATCAAATTCTGGACTGCGAGGACAACGGCTAGCTCGAGGCCAACAATAAGGGCCTCATATTCTGCTTCATTATTGGAGACGCGTGATTCGAAACGCAGAGCGTATTGAAAATGCGACCCGTCTGGAGCCACTAAAATCAGGCCCGCTCCACTGCCACTGGCCCGCGACGACCCGTCCACGAAGAGCGACCAAGGAGGCTGGTCGCTGGTCATAACGCTATCTTCAGAAGAATATGTAAATTCGGCGATGAAGTCAGCCACGGCCTGGCCCTTGACTGCGGTCCTAGGACAGAATGAAATATCATGCTCGCTGATCTCGACCGCCCATTTAGTTAAGCGCCCGGAAGCCTCAGGCTTTTGAAGGACTTGACGTAGTGGATGATTTGTTGGTACTAAAATAGCATGGGCTTGAAAGTATGGTCGCAGTTTTCGAGCTGCCGTGATTAAGGCTAGGGACAGTTTCTCCAAATCAGAATACTTAGTTTCTGCATCAACCATTGCTCGACTGATATAATAAACGGGCCTTTGTACCCCGGAATCTTCTCTTATTAAAGCGGCACTAACGGCCGTGGAAGACACAGATAAATAAAGAATGAGTTGCTCATGTGCCACAGGCTTAGATAAAACGGGGGGAGCGCTCATATATTGCTTCAGTTGTTGAAAAGCTTCTTCACATTGAGGTGTCCAGTTCCAATCAGACTTGGCTGTTGCACGAAGGAGTTTGAAGAAGGGCAGGCACTTGTCAGATGCTCGCGAGATGAACCTGTTCAATGATGCGATGCGACCAGCTAGACGCTGAACGTCCTTCAGAGTCACTGGGGATTTCATCTCTATCAATGCTTTAATCTTTTCGGGATTTGCTTCAATTCCACGTTGGCCAACCATGAACCCAAGAAATTTCCCTGCAGATACTCCAAATGCACATTTTTCTGGATTTAATTTCATCTGATACTTCCTCATCAGATCAAAGGCTTCTCGAAGATCAGGAATGTGGTCATCTTCATCGATGCTTTTTACGAGCATATCGTCAACATATACTTCCATATTCCTACCGATTTGAGCAGCGAATATTTTGTTGACAAGACGCTGATAAGTGGCCCCTGCATTTTTGAGACCAAACGGCATTACCTGGTAGCAATATAGTCCTCGATCTGTGATGAAGGCAGTATGTTGGCCATCAGGTGGATGCATCATAATCTGGTTGTAACCAGAATAAGCATCCATAAAACTGAGGAGGGCATGTCCAGCTGTCGAGTCGACCAACTGGTCGATTCGTGGTGTCGGGAAGCTATCTTTGGGACATGCTTTGTTTAAGTCTGAATAATCGACGCACATCCTCCATTTGCCATTAGCTTTCCGGACGAGAACTACGTTGGCGACCCACTGTGGGTAGTCAACTTCTTTTATGAAATTTGCCGCGAGCAGCTTCTCAACTTTAGTTTTGATCGCCATTTGTCTTTCTGCAGTAAAGGCACGTCGACGCTGATGTACGGGTTTATGCTTCAGGGTCAATGTTGAGACGATGAACGATGACATCAGGATCGATGCCCGGCATATCTTTATGAGACCAAGCAAACACGTCCTGGTATTCAGTGAGGAAACGGATCAAATCTTCACGGTGGATACCGTTTAAGGAGGAACCGATGTACACGATCTTAGACTGGTCGTCTTCGGTCAAGCGGATCGCCACTGTTTCCTCCCCTGGAGTTCCTGATTTCAGAGCATTTTCCCTTGGATCCAACGCGGTGGCGAGAACGTCGGATGAACCTTGAACTATTTCCATGACAGGTGTCGCTTGAGCCTTCTTTCGATCTTGGAGGGCTATTTGGTAACAGGACCGTGCCTCCTGCTGACTTCCTCGCACGACCCCGATGCCATTTGGGGTCGGAAATTTAACACATAAATATGAAGGGTGCAAGGCCGCTCCAACCTTAGTTAGAGACGGTCTCCCCAAGATGGCGTTGTATGCTGATTTTCGATCCACGACGAGGAAGTTTACGAAGACGGTGGTCTTCGCTGGACTCTCCCCAAAGGTGACTGGGAGATCGATACTTCCTTCAGGTGTTACCACTTCTCCTCCAAAGCCGACAAGAGGGGTCGATACTGGCTTGAGGAGGTTTCTGGCAAGTGCCATCTTGTCGAAAGCCTCCAAATACAGAATATCGGCCGAGCTACCTGTATCCACCATAATTCGATGAGTCAGATAATTTGATACCTTCAGTGTGACTACGATGGAATCTTCATGAGGGAAATGAATTCCCGCTGCATCTTCGAGGGTGAAAGAAATTGGGGGATGGCTAGCCTTCGATGAGTTGGACGTTTGTTCCAGCCAATAGATCTGCTGGGGTTCTTTGGACGCCTTTCGGGCGTATGCCTTTCTTGAAGCTTGAGAGTCACCCCCGCAAGCTGGACCCCCGACGATAGTGCGAATTTCTCCTGTGGGCTCAGCATCCTCTTGGTCGGTTTGATGATGAGACGGTTCCTTTTGGCGAGATGAGGTCTTCGCCCTTTCTGGTGACCGATTCTTACGAGCAACATAATCCTGGAGATGGCCTTTTCGAATAAGGGCTTCGATATGGTCTCGTAGAGAAATACAGTCCTGGGTCCTATGCCCGTGATCTTTGTGGAAGTAACAGAACTTACTCTTATCTCTCTTCTCGGGATCGGATTTAATCTTTGCAGGCCACTTCACATATGGCTTGTGTTTTATCTCCATTAAAACCTTTTCAGGAGACTGATTAAGAGGAGTGTAATTATGATATTTACCAGAGTAAGGCTTCCTGGGAGAACGATCGCGCTGATCGCGATGGTATTTTTTATCTGTAGAGGTTCCTTCTGGCTTGCGTTTCTTACTTTGTACTCCATGGCGTGTCAATGCGACTTCTTCTGCATTGATGTATTTCTGAGCTTTAGCTTGGAATTCCGCCATAGTTTTCGGCGGGCTCTTATCTAAAGCAAACCTAAATTTCTCGCTCGTTATTCTAGCAATGAGGGCTATGAGACCCTTTTCTTCAGTGTAACCCTCAGTTTGAACGGCTTCAGCAGTGAACCGTACTGTGAACTCTTTTATTGTCTCCCCATGTTGCTATTTCAGATTCATCAGATGGGAGGCTGGCTTTTTAATGCGAATACTTCCATGAATTGAGAAAGAAATATCTCCGATAATTGGGAAAAAGAACTGATGGAAAGTGGCTTTAACCCCCGAAACCACGTACGAGCCGCTTCCTTCAATGTAAGGGGAAAAGCCCTACACATGATTTCTGAACCATGTCCCTCCAACTCCATGAGGGACCTATATGTTTCCAGATGTTCCAGAGGATCGCCAATGCCTGTATACGGAGCGATAACAGGCGTTCGATACTTTCTGGGCAACGGGGCTTCCATGACCTCGCTTGTGAAGGGAGATTCAGATTGATGTATTGCCGCCATGACAGCAGATGGCCGATTTGCCTGGTATTTCTGCTCCATGATATCAAAACGGTCTTGGATTCTTTTGAGATCTCCTTCCATGGCAAGGTATAGCTAGACGTTTCGGCGGTGGAGCCTTGCGGTTGAGGTTGTCGAGACGAACTGGAATGTATAGAATGTGGAGACGGCACAGGGGGATGGCCGCCAAGTGGTGGGACCTGTGGTTCATCCATAGAATGTCTGGAAGCAACTGGTATGGGTGGCGATGGTAACCCTTCGGAGGGTTGTCTTTGCGGTTCAGGGAAGTGCTGATCAAGTCGATTTGACAGTGCCTGAACTCCGGCGTTTAGAGTTAGGAGAGTGTTCCCGAGGAATCGTAGGACATCATCCTGATTTCCAGAGGCCTCCAATAATGGATTTGTTGATGGCATATTTGGGGCTCCTTGAGGGATATCCGTCGGAACAGGTGGGAGGGCAGGTGCGGATTCCGTCTCACCGGGCGGAGGTGGTGCCTGCCTCGAAGTTGAAGGATGAACTGTCTTTTTAGGAGGCATCACCGAAGGATTTTGATCGATAGTTAACACGATTGATTTTGATGATCAAGTCGTTCCCACAGACGGCGCCAAACTGTTAATGTCAAATTTCGTAACGAGATCCTCCGGCTTTTCTCCTTCGCTCCAGCAGGGATTTCCACCACCAGACCTGAAGCAAGACAGCGAATAAGGGTGGCTGGGGACCAGCCGTTAGCCCTCCGATGCTCAAGTTAGACCACAGAAGAGAAGCCAAGCAAAACGGGACCAAGATTGAATGATGTCTACCTACCTGCTCTCAATGGAGCCACTCCTTTATATAGATCTGAAGCAATCCAATCTGTTACGTGAGATGTCGAAATCCCGTTGATGTCGCATACGATACTGAGAATTCGCTGATTTCTTGGGATAAGATCCTATCTTTTTAGTAGATCCAACCCAATGACTTATTCCAACGATCACGCCCCTAGATGGTAATCCCTTGAAATCCGGCTGGATCCGGCTGGAAACCATAGTTGGAGTCATGACCTCCGAAAAGGAAGGAGACGCCCGTAGTTGGAGTCATGGCCTCCGAAAAGGAAGGAGACGCCCGTAGTTGGAGTCATGGCATCCGAAAAGGAAGGAGACGCCCGTAGTTGGAGTCATGGCCTCCGAACTGGTCGCAACCCGTAGGAAAGCTGCTCGCAGGTTAAAATGTGGTCGCGAGTCCAAGTACATATTTTGGATGTAACATCTTTCAACGACTTGTGAGAAGGTCTGCTCGCGGATCGAGCTTTGCCGTATTTGACTATCGGTTATGAAGACTCGAGACTTGTGAATAGCTGCTCCATATTTTTCAATCTATGACTCCTGATCAGGTGAGCTCGAGAGTCGAATGGTCGTCCCGCACTTATCCAATATTCGACTCTCGATCATATAATCTCGAGAGTCGAATGGACGTCCCGCACTTATCCAATATTCGACTCTCGATCAGATAATCTCGAGAGCGAGAGCGAAGTGGGCATTTCCGCGTGAAATCTTATCTCCATCATTTTGCCTATAACACCATCTATGTTGAAGAATTCCAAAGAACCCACCACACCTTGTGTACTAAGAAATGAGACCAAGAATGTGCACCAAAACCAAAAGATGGTGGAAGAATTGGGCCATTTGTCCATAAAAGCCCAACTATGGAATCTAGCCCACTTGAGATCCAAGTGAAGAATGGGCTAGTCACCTTTATCCATACACATGTGAAGAAAGAAGGGGCCATCTAAAGTGAGCATGGTGAGCCCAAACTTGAGGTGGGCCCTACCAATTTCATGGGCCCAAGCCTTAAGAAGAAGATGAAAAAGAAGAAAGAGCATGTAAAGAAGGCATGAAAAAAAGAAAAGGAAAAGAGGGCATGAGGGAGCCTAAAATGAAGTGTTAGGCCCATCAAATGCACCAAGGGCCCTAACTTCACTTTAAGCCTATTTGATACACATACAAAGCCCAACTCCCATGAAAGGAAAGATGATATCTTACCATGTACACTTAATGGACATGGTAAAATTACCCTTTACATACACTTGAAGGGAGTATAAAAGAAAGAAAGAAAAATGACAGAAAAAAGATGAAGCTTGAAATGTCCCTCACCACCTTGGTTGAGATTGAAATGTGGAAAATGCCAAAGCTTAGGGCCCACCACAACTCTCTTGAAGTACTTACATAAAGAGAAGAAAGAAAGCATGAGAAGAGAAAGTTAAAAGAAAAGCAATAGAATGAAAGAAAGAGAGTGGTCCATACCTTCACCACTCACCAAGAGGGACCACCTTGCTGTCCCAAGCTCCACCAAAGCCCCACCACTTGAAGGAACAAGAGAGCCACCAAAAGGAAAGAAAAATTTAAAGAAAGATGAAGAGTGAGAAAGAAGAGAGAGATTGCACATTGGAAGTGCAAGGGGTGCCCCATGTTATATAGAAAAGGGGAGGGCACCCCATTACCCGGCGCACTGGAAAAACCAATGGGCAGAGAGGGCTTGGGCGGCACCTAGGGGGCCATCCTTCCTCCCCTCAAGTTGAAGTGACCCAACACCCAAAGAAAATCCCTCTTTCTATAAATACCCCTTCCCTCTTTCGTTTCTATCATCCCTCAACACCCAAAGAAAACCCAAAAATTTCAAGTCCATCTTCATCCCTTTAGCCCATTCCTCCACCAAGGAGAGCCTGAGTGAGAAAGAGTCTAGCCCTGGTCCAGCCGAGCCTAATCCTGGTTTAAGCCTCTCAAACTATCTAAGTCCCGATCTTAGCCGCTCGAAGTCAATCCTTGCGATACCTCCGTCCATCCAGCTACTCTTATACTAGTTTCATCACATTCACATTTAGCATAGTGCAACATTTATTATTCTTCCGATCCCCTACTTATCATTCCACTACGAGCACTTGATCAGGTCTTAGAGTATGCTATGAGGTTTGCCGGATTGCCTAGAATTTTTCCATTAAAAACTTTGACCGGTTAAACACACATCATGCATCTCGCATAAAGCACCTGTCAATTCGAGCGTACGCTCTGGGCTTGCCTATCTGATTAGAACCTGCCCATCAGAAACTCTTACTGCTCGGACCCATATTCATGCATCATATCATTTATGAGAATGTACGAGGAATAATTTAGACTTTCAAGTATTAATTCAATTCTGTTAAGTAAAGACCGTACTTCGGTATATACAGAGTGGGTGCTTAACACCTTCCCACCCTATAACTATGATCCCTTACGTTGAATCTCTGACTGCAGATAAAAAAGAGTCATTTTGGAGGAATGACTCTTCAGATTCCATTCTCTAATGTTTCTACGGGGTCTAACCGATTGTAGATTCAAAGTAATTGGCTAGTGGTGACTCTGGTCTTATATCATCTATCCAACCATATCCAATGAAACTCAACGATAACACGACAACCGAAAAGTCCTCGAGAAAGAGGCAAGCCAGTGGCAATGGTGATTCGCGCACCCTTTCGAAAGGAGTGTGGAAGCGTGGAAAGGCAAGCGTCCACAGTAGCTTATCTTAAGCAACTTACAATCCAAACGTGCCCTTATTATTATTAATAATCAATGGTCATAGATTAGGTGGACATGATTGTTTAATAGGTGTGATTTTTGAGACCTAAACTATCCATGCTATGATCTAGCTAGGCATAGGTGTACCCAATTTTCACATCACCTGCTTTGTGTACTGTAGAGAGATGGCTTCTTCCACTGCCATACCAAGCATGGCCCACGTAATCATTTAATCAATTGGGTTTTGTGCCTTGGACCACCTATGGTTGGGCTTGTCAAATTAACAAATTTTGAATGCGTTGGGGTGGGCCATGAAGGGTGGACCTCCCAATATTTGGAGTTTGAGGCAACCCTATGGCCCTACCTTTTTCTCCCACAACATTAAGGGATAAAAATAAAATAAAATTAACAGTGTTTTTGTTTAGGCTACCATACCACGCAGGTGCCGCTTTCTTGTTGTGAGCCAGATTGTTCATCCAGTGGGCCTAACCTAAGATGGATGATTGACCATTCATTTGATCATCATCTAAGCCTTAGGGGGCGTTTGGATGGGAGTAAATTGAGGTACATGGGGAATTGGGAGTAAATGGAGGTAAATAGTATTTGAGGCCTGTTTGACTCAGAATAAATGCATTAAAATGAAATGAAATGTGAGTAAATGGGTGTGTAAATGAAATTGGGCAGTAAATAGGATGAAATGCCTTTTTGAGCTCCCTTGGAGAATTGTACAAGTAAACAAAGGTGCCACTACACACGTCCCATAAATGTGGTAACTTCGAAAAAATTCAATAATTGGCTACATCACTAAAATCACACCTATAAAATGATCCAGATTGTCCAAAGGTTGGCAATCTAAATGGACAGTTAAAAAACATTGGCAAGTTGCTTGTTTGTGATCCTTATGTTTGTGGGCCCACCTGAGGTTCTAAATTTTCTAAATTTTTTTTGCTAAGGTATATATTTTAATGGGCTTATTACAATCATTCTACGAGTATCACATATGTACACTAATTTAGGATATTAAAGCTAATTTGAAATATCATATATGTTCCTACAAATACATTGAATTAGATTGAATGTGGGTGGATGCCTGCCATACCCCAACCCAATTCCATGCTTATATATTTGATATAGAGATCTTATTTTAATGCAAGTACACTTAGATTATACCAATGGTGCTACCCAGCTGCCACAATTCATCAAGTGTTTCCACAGCTACATCAAGTGCAAGATCAGGGCCCATCGCTGGAGAGTAGTGATGTATGTCTCAAGGATTGGTTCGCTAATCACCTTGGAGCATCCATGTTGTTTGGAAATCAAGAGTTGTGCCTTGGAAACCAATGGAAGGCCAATTCAATGACCATGTGATATGAAAGTGATGATCTCATCCCTAGGTCATAATGACTAACTATTCTTGGTCTGCAGAATGTCGTTCCCTGATTGATGTGTAATATCACCTTAAACATATATGAAGATGGGTTAAGCAGATGAGTGAGTCCTTTAAATGTCTTTGGGCACTTGTTAGGCCAGTTCCACCTCAAAATGGCTAGTCATTATTGAGGGGCCTCTTCCCAGTATATAGCCCATCAATTTTCCCAGCCTCTAGCCAATGTGATGTAGTACAAACCCGACACTTAAGATTGAATACCATGGTCGTTGATGGAGAAAGAGTTGTGATCTATGGATCAAAGTATCCTGTAGTACCATGACTATCTATATTTTAGGACAGAGATGTGGTCATCATTAGAGCTATACACCTTGCTGATGTGAGCCGAGCTATGCCAAGCTCGACTTATTTCAGCCAGTAGCTGACCTTGGCTTGAATTCGGCTCAACTCGGTCCTTGAGCCATATTGGCCAACTCGGCTCGGTTCGGTTAGCATCTTGGGGTGAGTTCAAGCCAACTTCAAGCTTTCAAGTGTATATCTTCTCCTCCCTCAAGCCCCAGCTATGGGTCCCAGCTCCTAAGGCCGTTGATGTTGTTCAGTTCTACAAGACAAAAATTGGAGCTGAGGAGCTATCTATTCACTTAAAGAGGAAGGCGGAACAAGAGCTCCCTCTCATCCTAAGTGTTGGGTGCGTTTCACAAAGCCTTAGGATCTCACCCCCAAACTACTAGAATTATGGGTTATGATAAAGCACAAAACTAAATCAAATCAACAATCACACGACGCAAGAGATTTTTACGTGGAAAACCTTCAAAGAGGTAAAAACAATGGGACCTCGTCCAGATCAACAATTCACTATGAAGTAGAACCGTTACAACCTCAATCACAAGCACACACCTCTTGGATCAAACCTTCTTCACCCATGCAAGGATGGATAACAATAAAAGGATTAGAAACTGAGAGATCTCACCCGAGCATGAGGACGTTGAAGAGCTGAGATGTCGTTGCACCATGAATCACCTTCGCCAGCAAAGCCTCCTCTACCAACAAGCTTCCTCTTCCTTTTCTCTTCCTCTCTTCCTCTCTTTCTCCCTCTCTGACCTTGGACATGTAGAATACCTTGTAGAATCCTTAAATCCCAAATTGGAGCTCCTAATATAGCCTCTTACATGTATTAGAGTCCCATTAGGAAACTGCTATAAACAGTCCGCGCGCAGTGTCGACCGGCTGGCCAAAACTGTTGGCCGGTTGGCCACACACAAAAAATGTCCAGAGAGTTGCTGTGAGAAAAATGTATAACTCGAACTGTCTGCCAACCGGTCAGTCGGCCGGTCGGTGAGGACCCCCGATCGGTCGGACTAGACAAAAAATAGTTCAGCAACTTGTGTAATTTCCAGCAGTATGTCCGGCCGATTGGCCAGGGGGCACTGGTCGGTCAATAATCACCAAAAATCACATCTCTCCTCTGTCCACTGAGGAGGAAAACTCTAAAAAATATCCCCATTTCCGACTCAGGAGGGGTTCACCTTCTTCAAGCTAGCCTGGCTTTTACAAGCCTCAAATTTGCCCTGAGTAAAGCCTCGGTTATTATGTCTGACCCGTTATCGTCCGTGTGGATCTTCTCAAGCTGTAATACCTTCTGTTCCAAAGTATCCCCAATCCAGTGATATCGAATCTCTATGTGCTTTGGCTTGGAATGCTGACTTAGATTCTTGCTCAAGTGTATCGCACTCTGGCTATCACAATAGACCACATGCGTTTCCTGCTTCAGGATGAGTTCCTATGGGAACCTCTTCATCCAAAGCATCTCCTTGCATACTTCTGTGACTGCAATGTACTCAGCCTCTATCGTCGACAATGCTATGACCTTCTATAGCTTGCTCTGCCAAGAGACTGCTCCCCCAGCAAACGTGAACATGAACCCCGATGTGGACTTCCTGGAGTCTATGTCAGCTGCCATATCACCATAGCATAGGCTCAACCTGGATGAGCCTCTCAGATAATATAGTATTAACTTCACCGTTGCCCAATGTTCTTTGTTAGGATTAGCAAGATATCGTTTGACAACACCAACCGCATATGCTATGTCTGGCCTCGTACACACCATAGCATACATCAAACTTCATACTACTGAGGCGTAGGGTATCTTCTGCATCTCTTCCACCTCTACCTTTATTTTGGGACATTGCTTGTTGCTCAATTTGAAGTGACCATCCAGTGGAGTACTGACCGGCTTCGCTGCATTCATATTGAACCGCTCTAGGACTTTCTCAATATACCTCTCCTATGATAACCAAAGCCTTCTGCTGCTTCTGTCACGGGTTATCTCCATTCCTAGGATTTATCTGGCTGGGCCTAAGTCTTTCATCGTAAATGACTTGCCCAACTCCTGTTTTACCCTGTCAATCTTCTTGATGTCTTTTACCATGATGAGCATGTTATCAACATATAATAGAAATAAGAAATCACCATCTGAGAACCTGCGAATGAACACACAGTGGTCGACTCCGTTCTATCATACCTATGTGTTAACATGAACGAGTCAAAATTCTTGTACTATTGCGTAGGAACTTTTTTCAGCCCATACAAGCTCTTCCTAAGCCTACACACCATATGCTCTTTGCCCTTGACTTCGAACCCCTATGGTTGGCGCATATAGATCTCTTCTTCTAGGTCACCATGGAGGAAAGTAGTTTTAACATCTAACTGCTCTATCTCCAGATCCATGCTAGCCGCCAACCCAAGCAACATCAGTATGGACGTCATCTTCACCACTGGTGAGAATATCTCATCGAAGTCTATACCTTTCCTCTGACTAAAACCTTTCACCACGATTCTTGCCTTGAACCTTGTCTGTGAATTCTTTTGCTCAATCTTCTTTCTGAACACCCACTTGTTGTTCAGAGTTTTCTTGCCCTTAAGCAACTTCATCATGTCATAGGTGTGGTTCTTATACAAGGATTCCATCTCCTCTTGCATAGCTTTCAACCACTCCCCCTTATGCTCGTCGGTTAAGGCCTCAGAATAATCTTCTGGCTCTCCTCCATCAATAAGCATAATGTACTCATGCGGCGAGTACTTCTTGGATGGGTGCCTGTCCCTAGATGTCCTCCTCACCTGTGGCTCAACAGGTGGATCAAGTGGGGGCTGCTCCCCCTGTCCATCTCCTATAGGAACTCCCCCGTCCTCTTCTCCTTGCTGTACTCCATCGTCATTAGGCATAATGAGAGGAGTAATAGGATCCAAATCTTCCAGCTTATCTGAACTGGGCTGGGTCTTCTCTGGCTTTCCAATGTCTTCTATACACTGATCTTTAATGAAAACCACATCTCTACTCCTGACGAGCTTCTTCTCGGTCGGATCCTATAACCCGAAGCCAAATTTCTCATCACCGTACCCCAAGAACACGCACTGCCTGATCTTCGTATCGAGCTTAGATCTCTCGTTCTTTGGTACGTGAATGGATGTCCTGCATCCAAATACTCTGAGATGACTATACGAAGGATCACGTCCAGTCCACACCTTCTCAGGTACTTCTCCATTCAAAGGGGCTGATGGAGACCTGTTTATCAAATACACTGCTATGTGCATTGCTTCTCCTCAGAACATCTTGGGCAACTTCACATGGGATAACATGCATCTGCTTCTCTCTACAATGATGCGATTCATACGCTCAGATACACCATTGTGCTGGGGGGTCTTGGGTACCGTCTGTTCATGCCGTATACCTAGGGACTTACAATACTCATGGAAGTCACCAATGTATTCACTACCACTGTTAGTGCGAATGCACTTCAATGATCTACCTGTCTCCCTCTTGACCATGGCATGAAATATTTTAAACACACCAAAGACCTCGTTCTTGGATTTCAAAGCATAAACACAAACCCTCCTAGATGCATCATCTATAAAAGTGACAAAATACAATGCCCCACCCAAGGTTTTTGTCCTCATAGGACCACAAACATCAGAATAAACTAAATCTAATGGATGCACTTTCTTAATATGAGAAACAGTTTTTACAAATGAAATTCTATTCTATTTCCTTAATAAATAATCAATACAGGTTTTAAGAGGTATACCTGCCAACTCTGAAAGGAGGTGCTTCTTTTCTAGTAGCTGAAGCCCTTTCTCGCTCATGTGGCTGAGCCGTCTGTGCCACATGTCTATCATTGAATCTTCTGCTGCGTTCAACTCACCTTTACATATACTGACACATGTCTTGTATAGGATGCAACACATCTTCCCTCTTGCTGTGATCATCTAACCCTTGATGAGCTTCCAGTGCCCACCAACAAACTGACTCTCAAAGCTGGCTATATCCAACCTTCCCGTCGACATTAAGTTGAGGCAAAGGTCTGAAATATATCTCACATCTTTTAGAACTAATGTACAGCCTACATCGGTCCTCACACAAATATCACCAACTCCCATAATCTGGGACACTCAAAAGTTCCCCATCTTAACTGTATCATAGCTGCCTTGCTTGTAGCTTGTAAAGAAATCCCTTTGTAGAGTTCCATGAAATGACGCTTCTGAATCGATCACCCAATCAGTGTCCTGATTCGCAACCGTGAGACAAACATCATGATTTGCTGAGAGAATGACCACAACGTCAATATCTCAGGCGACCGCAGTAGAATCTGATTCATCATGTTTTTCATTCCTTTTTCCTTTCTGATCCTTTTTCTTGTGACATTCACTTTTGTAATGGCCCTTCTTGTCACAATTCCAACATTCAATATCTTTCCTGACATTAGACTTGCCTCTAGATTTATCTCGGGCTTTCTCGCCCTTTCTGTTCTTTCCTCTCCCTCGATCCTGTGTCACAAGGGCCTCTTGTTGAGTAGACCCTTGAGACTTCCTCATTGTCTCCTCATTAAAGAGATAAGTCATTACCTGTTCCATGGATATCTTTCCGCCTGACGCGGAGTTACTTAGAGACACCACCAATGTCTCCCAACTATCAGGCAATGAGCTAAGCAATAGCAAAGCCTGTAGTTCATCGTCTAGGACCATCTTGATAGTGGAGAGCTAGTTCACAATATTGCTGACTTCATTCATGTGCTCAGCCACAAAACCATTATCCTTGAACTTAAGATTTACAAGTCTTTTAATCAGAAATATCTTGTTGCCGACTGTCTTCCTTTTATATAGCCCTTGTAATTTCTGTTATAGACTAGCGGCTGAGGTCTCTGTAGACACATGGTGGAAAACTGAATCATCCAACTATTGTCTAATGAACCCCACCGCTTTCCGTTCCAATTTCTTCCAATCATCATCTGACATATCCTTCATCTTCGCTGATACGCCTAGAATTGGAGCATACAAGTCCTTGCAATAAAGTAAGTCCTCCATCTTAGCCTTCCATATGGTCCAGTTGGATCTATTGAGACTAATCATCCTTGATGAGCCACCTTCCATAATTCAGAAATGATCCCACTTCGTGTTCAATCAACCTGAACTCTTTGATACCACTTTTGTTGGGTGCATTTCACAAAGCCTTAGGAACTTGCCCCTCAAACTACTAGAATTATGGGTTATGATAATGTACGAAACTAAATCAAATCAACAATCACACGACGCAATAGATTTTTATGTGGAAAACCCTCAAAGAGGTAAAAACCACGGGACCTCGTCCAAATCAACAATTCACTATGAAGTAGAACCGTTACAACCTCAATCACAAGCACACACGGCTTGGATCAAACCTTCTTCACCCACGCAGGCATGGATAACAATAAGTGGACTAGAAACTGAGAGATCTCACCCGAGCACGAGGACGTTGAAGAGCCGAGACGTCGTTGCACCATGAATCACCTTCGCGAGCAAAGCCTCCTCTACCAACAAGCTTCCTCTCCCTCTTTCTCTTCCTCTCTTTCTCTATTTCTCTCTCTCTTAACTTAGACGTGTAGAATACCTTGTAGAATCCCTAAATCCCGAATTGGAGCTCCTAATAGAACCTCTTGCATGTATTAGAGTCCAATTAGGAAACTGCTATAAGCAGTCCGCACGCATTGTCGACCGGCCGACGGTTGGCCGGCCGGTCGGCCACAAAAAAAAAAATGTCTAGAGAGTCGCTACGAGAAAAATGTATAACTCGACTTGACTGCCGACTGGTCGGTCGGCTAGGACCCCTGACCGGTCGGATGATCGGTCGGACTGGACAAAAAACAGTCCAGCGACTTATGTAATTTCCAGCAACATATCCGGCCGGTTGGCCAGAGGAACCGGCGGGTAGATGATCACCAAAAATCACATCTCTCCTCTGTACACTAAGGAAGAAAACTCCAAACATTAAGTACCGAACTCAGACTTGGTCCCTCTGTTTTCATGATATGCCACATCACACGAAAATGTCAGGCAGGCCAATCGACAGAACAGGCGTCACTTCTTCTTGGCGACGGAAGACATTGACAGAGTGGTCGAGGCAGAGCCAGCTGAGGACGAGGACACAAGCTGCGGTGCACGTGCAAGGAAGGTGTAGGACCCCTTTGGTACGTCTGGGCCATTTGCACTCCTGCTAAGAAGGATGCTACTGACGTGGCTGCTTAATAGCCCTTGAATCTTGTTTCTACTTTTCTTAAAAAACGGATTTATAGGAACTATGATGGAATAGACTTATGCTATGGAAGTTTTACGGTCACTTATAAATGCTTTTCTAAAAAAACGATTGATAGGATTTAGGAATAAGCTTGATACGGTGGAAATTGTACGGTTACTTTATGGTGACCAGGAGCCAACATAATCACTGCTGTAAAATTTGAAGACTTGATATGATTAACTGAAACCTAGACTTTTTTTTTTAAGAGTTATTGCCGTAGAGGTATCTATCTTTAGGACCATAGACGGATTAATATCTACTTTTAAACTTATTCCAAATTAGTATTTAAGGATCGCAGCAAACGTTAGTCATATTAGTACCCACTGTCTATCTTCCTACGTATATGATATAAAACCATATGGTATTTCTAAAAAGACGATATTATCCCTCATTTTAGTTGCAAACAGACGAATACATGTGTGTAATCTCAACCTGTCATCGGAAGCTATATGGGGCCCACAGAGATGACCTAGACAAATTCGCTCTGTCTATCCATTTCTATTCATCAAAAGATTCTAATAAACGGAAAAAACTTAATCAAGTGGGCCACACTGCATGAACAGTAATATATCAAATGTGCACCATTTAAACCTTCATTGAGCCAATCTCCACTGTTTTGTATACCGTGGTCCATTAGAGATTTAGATCTGCTTCATTTTTAGGCTCATCCCCTAAGTTTAATATAGAAAAATGGATAGATGGTGTGGATATACAACATATCAGCAAGGTGGGCCCCACAAATTTACAACCACTAAAATACAACTAGCCTAACCCCTCTCCCCGGGCGTGGCTTCGCTGGATCCCAGATCCACCGAGGTAGGTGGATCCCTTACCGTGTTGTCCATGCGTGATATGTGTGTATTACATCCACGTCGTCCATTCATTTTGAAATTCATTTTAGAGTATGATTTAAAAAATGAAGTAGATCCAAATCTCAGGTGGACCATAATACAGTAAATAATGGCACTCAACCATTAGAAGCTTCTCGTGGGTCACAAAAAGTTTTAGGTCAAGCTGATATTTGTTTGGTATCTTCATCTAGGTCTTTGTGACCTTTTAAACAGGTTGGATGGAAAATAAACATTCCAGTGGCCTCTATGAAGTTTTTAATGGTGTGGATTCAATCACTACTATTTCATGTTGTATGGTCCACGTAAGATTTGGATTTGCTTCATTTTTTGGATAATGCTTTAAAATGAGCTTTCAAAATGCATGGACAGTGTAGATTTAAGGTACATACATCAAAGTGGCCCCACAGTTAAGGATCCACCGACCTCAGTGGATCCGGGGATCCACCCAAACCGCGCTCCCTCTACACCTCTTAGGCGCGGATTTCCTGCAAAAGCCTTGCGCAGGAAGTTCTTATGCTGGGAACCAAGGTGGGGTCCAAAGTGATGTTTTTATTTATTATTATTTTTTTATTTTATAAATCCACCCCATCCATCCATTTTGGGAGCTCATTTTAGGACATGAGAACAAAAATGAACCCGATCCAATGCTCAAATGGGCCGAAAACGTGAGGATTGAACATCCACAGTTGAAATATTTGTGGAGCCACAAGAGTTTCAAATCAGGATGATATTCGTGTTTCCATTTCATCCCAATAGTAGTGGCGTTACGAACGGTATGGATGTCATATAAACATCACTGTGGACCCCGGGGAGGTTTCAACGGTAGTAATTTACCTACCCACCTTTTCCTTTAGTGAGGCCCACTTGAGTGTTGGATCCGGTTCATTTTTGTTCTCATGTCCTAAAATGAGCTCCCAAAACAGATGGACGGGGTGGATTTATAAAAAAAAAACATCACTTTGGGCCCCACCTTATTAGATTATTAGAATTGTTCAATCGCAGAATGTTGGATCCAACCCATCCATGAGGTGGGCCCCACTAGTTGGCCCTGCTTGTCATGCAATGGGTCCACACGACATAGATAAAACATAAACATCATAGTGGGTCCCCAGATCACGTCTAGTAAGGGCGTCCGCTGTTGAGTGCTTAAATGTGTATATTCTAACCCCATTTCATCACTAACTATGCATGGTTTTCAAGCTTAAAGACTATTCTAATGCGTGGTTTTATGATTGTAGGAATGAGAAGGACTCTGCCCATTTGATGACTTAAAAGATCTCTTTAGGAGCCTTGGATGAAGACCCAAGGTGGGCAAAAGAAAGAAGAAAGCAGAGAGAGAAGAAAGAAAGAAGAAAATGAAGAAGAAACGGGCCACGACCGGTCGGCCACCGCCTGTTTCCCCTCTGGACTAATGATACAACAGGGCCGACCGGTCGGCCAGAGCCTACCCACCTCTAGTATGCACGCTGGACTGTCCCAGATCAGGTCCGACCAGTCCAGATCGGTCGGCCATGTGAAGACAGCAAGCTTTCCAATTCTGGACTCCAATTTTCTCTGCGCATTGCGTATCCTTACTCAATTTCTAGATGTTTCCGACGCAAGAGAGCTTCCCCATTATAAAAGGACACCTAGGACCTCTTCTAGAGGCATTCTAGAAGAGATTGAGCATGATGGGAGACAGCGGAAGTCGGATTCGGAGTTCTACAACTCCTCCTAGTTTGTTTTTCTAGTTTTATGCTTTGTTTAGTTGTTTTCATATTTCCTTAGATCATGAACAGCTAAACCTCTTAGCTAGGGCTAAGAGGTGTAGCTTGTAGTGAATCTAAGATATTTCAAGTCGTTTGATTTGGTTTCAAGTTGGATTATTAGTGAAGAACAATGGTTTGAAGTTTAAATAAAGTTCTAAGTAGTTTTTCTTAATCTTATGATGGCTCATGGATGTTTAGAAGAATTGCTTGAGTTCTTAATTGTTTTGAGTTAGTCTATACCTGTATGATCCGAGAAATTGGATTCAACATGCTCTAAGACCTTTGATCCTCATGTGGGAACTTCTTACCAAAAGTTTTATTTTTCTGAAAATTCTGGATTATGTGAGATTGTGTATGTGATTTGGATCAAATTCAAATCATGATCTAATTATGCTTAGTGACAGAGTTTGATGATGATTATGATTGTGATATTAACCTATTGGAATTAGGATTGACCTATGCAATTGAGTGTGCTCAAGTCCTAGCTTGAATTGAGAGAATCATGTACATGATTCACACATAAGCCAGATTGCTTGTTTTAGCTGCTTTATCATTCGACTAGATAGAACCTAATTTCGATTCTAGTTGAGAAAGTGAGAAACCACAATGAATTTAGCCTCAAGGATTGCTACAAGTGGATCATTGAACCCCTAGTGCCTTTTATTAATTGATTATCTTCAGTTTAGTTCAAAATTGTTATCTTCATCAAATTGCTAAAATTCTGTTAGTTAGCTCTTCAGTAGAAACCATTAGAAGTATTTTGTGATTTCCTACACAAGTCCATGTGGATCGACATCGGTCTTACCGAGATTATTACTACATCGCAACCCTGCACTTGGGGAAGCGAACAAGTTTTTGGCGCCGTTGCCAGGGGACTTTGACGGTTTTAATAGAATTTCTTAAAATAGTTTCTATTGAAATTTTTAGGAACAATACTAACTTAGTTTGTTTTATTTTTTTTTTCTTTTGCAGGGATTTTAGGAAGTTGAAGAAGAAGTTAGGGATCTTAAGTTCTCAAATCAGGTTTTATCTTTGTAACCTTATTTTTCTTCTTCCCTTATTCATTCCTATCATATTCATCTCTTTTAGAGTGGGTGGAGACTCCTTTTTGGATCTCTGATAGGTTGGCCTTGTGCCGCCTTGATTCCTATTGGTCGGCATTGCCGTCTTGGATCACCTTGTGCTCAGAGATGTTTCTTCTCAACTCTATTCCTCTTTCTTCTTTTTCTGCACTTTTCTCAAAAGATTTAAAGAGTGGGTGGGGAGTTCTCTGAACCCCTATTGACCTGGAGAAATCGGTCTCTATCCTTGCTTTTGGCTTAGCCATTGCAAGACACCTTATGCTTCGGTCTTAGAGAGAAGTAAAGGAAGGAAGAATTCTTCTTTCTTGTTTCATTCTTTTAGGATTTGCATGCCACATTAGGCTCGGGATTCTAATAACCGACTCATTAGTGAAGGAGGAATTGTAGAAGGAATTGATAGAAATCCATATGCTAAGAGACATTTAAATTCTCCAATTTTGTCTGAAAGTATGGCTGCAAATCAACCCAACCCTATGACTAATCAAAATCTGGGCCAAAACCAAACTGAAACTGGAGAAAATGTGGTTGAGAATGTTCCCCGACCCAGAACATTACGTGATTACTTGCAACCAGCAAGAGCGGGCACTCCCTCAAGTATAGTTTTTCCACAAAATGCAGGGAACATAGATTTGAAACTGGGAGTAATCCAACTCCTCCCCAGAATCCATGGACAAGACAGTGAAAGTGCCTACCAACATCTTAAGGAGTTTGATGAGGTGATAACCACAATGCACTTTGCAAATGTAACCGATGATGTGGTGAGACTCAAATTATTTCCTTTTACCCATAAAGAGAAAGCTAAAGGTTGACTTCATGCATTAAGGCCAAGATCAATTGGCACATGGACTGAGATGTCTAGGAAGTTCATTAAAAAGTTATTCCCTACTCACAAAACGAACATGTTGAGGCACCTTATCATGAATTTTGCCTAAAAGGAGGATGAGACCTTCTTTCAATGTTGGGAGAGGTTTAAGGACTTGTTAAATGCATGCCCACATCATGGCTATGAAATTTGGCGGGTTATAAGCTTTTTCTATGAAGGACTGACTTCACCCATTCGCCAATTCGTAGAGATGATGTGTAATGGGGAGTTCATGAATAAGGAAGCCGATGAAGCATGAGACTATTTGGATGAACTGGCCGAGAATGCAGAGTCTTGGGATACATTTAGACCAACAAATTCCAAGACTAGCCAACAAAAGAAAAAATGAGGAATTTATGTTCTCTCAGAAGAGGATAATATAAGTGCACGTGTGGCTAGCCTCACAAGAAAAGTCGAGGCCATGGAATTGAAAAAAGGAGAGATGATCAACTCAAAAGACGTTAAAATTGTTTATGGAATTTGTGCCGGAAATCAACATGCAACACAAGATTGTCCCACAATTTTAGCATTCCAAGATATCTTACTAGAACAATCAAATGCCATAAACAGTTATCAACGGTCATTTAGTGCTCCAAACTCAAACACGTATAATTCTAATTGGAAGAACCATCCCAACTTCAGTTGGAGGAATGGACCCACTGATAATGCAAACAATGCTCCTCAAGTTCAACCTTTACTAGGTCCATCCCTAGTCATTACACTGAAAGCTACGCTAGAGGAGATGTTGGGTGCATTTGTATCGGTTCAAGCTAAGTATAACAAGACTAATTCTCTGAAAATTGATGGGTTCATGCAAGAGCAATTGAAATTTAATCAAAATTCATCTCAAGCCATCAATGACTTGCAAACCTCAATGGCTAGATTTGAATCTCACCTCAGTGTTAGGGAGAAAAGCACACTTCCTGCCCAACCTCTTCCTAACCCAAGGACCCAATTTGAGATACAAGACGTAAGCTCATCCTCCCAACATACGAAGCATGTTCAAGCTATCACCACTTTGAGAAGTGAGAAAATAATTGATAAATCTAATCCGGTGAAGGCCCCAAAGCCCAATGATCTGAAAATTCCCAAAGAGGATGATAGCCCGAACAACACTCCGCAAGAGAAAGAACCGGAAAGGCAATACAAGCCAGTTGCCCTAGAGGTTGATTTCACCTAAACCTTTAGACAAAAACCTGAAAATTTTAGAAGTTTTTAAGCAAGTGAAAATCAACATCCCGTTGTTGGATGCCATAAAGCAAATGCCATCCTATGCCAAATTTCTAAAGGAATTGTGTACAGTCAAAAGGAAACACAATGTTCACAACAAAGTATTTTTGATTGAGAATTTGAGTGCTATTATCAAACAAGAGGTGCTCCAAAAATACAAGGATCCAGGTAGTCCAACCATCTCATGCATCATAGGAGACTACCGGATTAAACAAGCCTTACTTGATTTAGGGGCAAGTGCTAACCTCATTCCATACTTGGTTTATGAACAACTTGGGTTAGGCAAATTGAAACCCACCAAAACCACACTCCAACTTTCTGATAGATCTATTCGTATACCGAGAGGAGTGATTGAGGATGTCTTACTCCAAGTGGATAAATTCTACTACCCAGTAGACTTTATTGTCTTGGATACACATCCCGTGATAGGTACCGGTGCACAAATTCCCAGTCATTCTTGGCTGCCCTTTTCTAGCTACTTCAAATGCGATTATCAATTGTAGAAACGGGCTTGTACAAATGTCCTTTGGAAATATGACACTTGATCTGAATATATTTGATTTATGCAAACAACCACGAGAAGTTGATGACGAGATCCATGAGATAAATTTGATTGAATCATTCGTGGAGGATATATTCCCCTTGACGTTATATTCCGACTCTTTGGAGGCATGTTTGGCCCACTCTCATGACATAAATGATGACACAATACGAGAGATGGATGCCATTTTAAATGTGAGGCCGGTACTTGATGACAAAAGATGGAGGGCACTATTTAAACCTTTACCCTTAAACGAGAACAAGCCCCTCCCATCCAATATCAAGGCACCAACACTCGACCTAAAATCATTACCAAGTGGGTTGAAATATGTATATTTAGGTCGAGATGAGACATATTCGGTGGTGATTTCTTCCACTTGGATGAGGAACAAGAGAGTAGGCTAATAGCCACTCTAATAGAGCATAAGAGTGCCATTGGATGGTCGATTGCGAATCTCAAAGGCATAGACCCACTGATTTGTACTCATCACATACACCTTGAGGAGAATGCGAAGACATTTAGGCAACCATAAAGATGACTCAATCCAAACATGAAGGATGTGGTTAAGGCCGAAGTGGTGAAACTATTGGATGTGGGTATTATTTACCCAATATCAGATAGTCAATGGGTGAACCCAACTCAAGTGGTGCCCAAGAAATCCGGAATAACCATCGTAGCCAATGCCAATAATGAACTCGTACCAACCAGAGTCACTACCGGTTAGAGAATGTGCATTGACGACAGGAAGCTAAACACAGTTATGAGAAAAGACCACTTCCCCCTACCGTTTATTGATCAAATTTTAGAAAGGTTGGCGGGTCATTCCCATTTTTTGCTTCCTTGATGGCTATTCAGGGTACAACCAAATAGAGATCGCCCTAGAGGACCAAGACAAAACAATATTCATATGTCCATTCGGTACTTTCGCCTATCGAAGGATGCCATTTGGACTATGTAATGCCCCTGTCACTTTTCAGCGTTGTATGCTGAGTATTTTTTCTGATACGGTGGGGACAGTTCTTGAAGTTGGATGATTTCTTTGTATTTGGTTGTAGCTTTGATGAGTGCCTTATGCACTTGAAATTTGTGTTGAAAAGATGTGAAGAGAAGAACCTTGTGTTGAATTGGGAGAAATGTTACTTCATGGTTCAAAAGGGAATTGTACTTGGTCACATCATCTCACAAAATGGAATCAAGGTGGACAAAGCTAAAATTGACCTTATCTCTAGCCTTCCACCACCCAAGAGCATACGAGATGTGCGGTCCTTTATGGGACCGCCGAATTTTATAGACGGTTCATAAAGGACTTCAGTTCACTCTCTCGCTCTTTATGTAACCTACTTTAAAAGGAGAACTCATTAGAATGGAATGAAGATTGTCAAAATGCCTTTAACAAACTTAAAGGTATGTTGACATGTGCTCCCATAATGCAACTACCTGATTGGAGCCTCCCTTTTGAAATTATGTGCGATGCGAACGACTACGCTATTGGGGCTATGCTAGGCTAAAGAAGAGAGAAGAAGCCTTATGTTATCTACTATGCAAGTAGAACCTTAAACTCTGCCCAAGCAAACTACACTACTACAGAAAAAGAACATTTAGCCGTAGTTTTTGCCTTGGACAAGTTTAGGTCCTACTTGATTGGATCGAAGATCATCATATTCACCGACCATGCCGCACTTAAGTACCTTCTCTCTAAGAAGGATGCTAAGCCACGTTTGTTAAGATGGATCCTCCTACTCCAAGAATTCGACATAGAAATACGTGATAAGAAAGGAGTAGAAAACGTAGTGGCTGACCAACTCTCTCGACTTGTTCTCACCAATTCTCCTGAGACGACCGCGATCAATGACATATTCCCTAATGAACAACTTTTTAAAGTCTCCCAATTGCCATGGTATGCGGACATTGCTAACTATCTTGCTACAGGTACAACTCCAACACATTGGAAAAAGCAAGATAAAGATAAGTTCTTCAACGGGGTGAGAAAATTCCTATGGGACAATCCTTACTTATTCAAGTATTGTCCCGATCAAATTATAAGGAGATGTGTGCCGGATGATGAGAAACACAGTATCATCTCCTTTTGTCATTCTCAGGCGTGTGGTGGCCACTTTTCGGCTAAAAGGACCACAGCCAAAATTCTACAATGTGGGTTTTATTGGCCCATCATGTTCAAGGATACCCATGAGTTTTGTAAAACATGTGAGCCTTGTCAGAAATTGGGAGGAATCTCCCGTAGAAATATGATGCCACTCAATCCTATCTTACCAATCAAAAAATTTTATTGTTGGGGCATCGATTTCATGGGTCCATTCCCATCTTCTTTTGGACGCCTATATATCTTGCTTGCCGTTGACTATGTGTCCAAATGGGTTAAGGCGATTCCATGCCAGAATAATGACCACAATACAGTCATTCGTTTCTTAAAAGAGAATATTCTTTCCCGGTTTGGAACACCTCGAGTCATCATAACTGATGGAGGGTGTCACTTTTGTAATCGCCCATTTGAATGTGTTAATGAAGAAATATGGCGTAAATCACAAAGCGAGCACTTGATAAGTACCTAATATTGTATAATTAACCCTGGTTGTTAAGGGCATTATCATTGTTTTCCAGTTAATTATCCCTCATTAGGTGAATTTTCTGTCTTCAGGTGATCAGGAGAGGTTGGACAAGAACCGAGCTAATCAGGGCGATTAGAGGCCCCAAAGTGATCAAGATAAAGTATGTGGCGATCCTGAAAGAAGTTGAACCGTAAAGATCAAAGGACCATCATGTTCTACGGTTTAGACGGTCAAGATTGGATGTCCACATGTAGGGCCAACCGTATGTGCATCAAGCAAGAGGAAATATTTCCACCATCACACGTAAAGTGACCAGCCCTCACATGTGCCAACATGGAGAAGGCTTCAACCTTCTTCACATATCTAGCAAGCTGGGCCATCACACAATCATCTAGTAGGTGGACCCCACATGCCATCCACGTCTATTATCCAGCACATGTGGATCCATCTGGATAGTGGAGATGTCTCCATTCCTAGCAGCTATGGTAGACCCCATCTTCACCGTCCAACAGAGCTTGCATGTGCATCACATCAGCAGGACCCACCTTGCACATCAGCAACGGTTACTCTCGCCCACCCATCCATCTGTCCACTCCATTGTCCAGCATAAGTGGTCCCCACCTTCACACGCGCAGACCACTCCAGATTCTCAGCCGTCCAGTATTGCAGCACATCTGTTGTGCATCACCATCAACACCGTCCATTCATCTTGGAATGGCCAGCATCAAGTGGACCATCTCCAGCAGACCGTCCAGTGGACCATAGCAACGGATAGCACCTGCACAACCATCCATCAACCAGATGGGTTGTCCAACGTCCAGCAGTGGACGTCCGTACATCAATCCATCCAGCCATCCAGTTCTGCTCACACGTGTAGCATAAGTAGTGCAATCCAGCACCATCATCACCATCATCAATCAACATCTGGAGTAGCATCTTCACCATCCAATTACAGCAAAGATGGGCCCACACGTGCTCACCATCTACCCTTGCACGTGTAGCAAACTTTAGCCGTCCAGCTGTTGGACGCCCAACAGATCTGCCATTAGCCGTCCATTCCAAGCAGTAGTGGACGTTCATCATCTTCATCATCATAAGCCATCAGCCGTCCCTCCATTCAGCCAAGCATCAGTGGCTAGCAATCACCATCCATTCATCATCAGCAATGGACGGCTGATCTTCATCACCGACTCTCCATCACACGTGCAAGTGGACCCCGACCATGGTGCTGTATCCAAACACCTTCAGCACCATCAGTATCAGCCCTGCTTCATCTCCACCGTCAATCATCATCCAACCCATCCAGCAAAGTAAGAAAATTGATGTTGTAGCTGGTCTCCATCATCATCATCAACCGTCCAAGCTGCAAGGTGGGCCACACACTACATCAGCATCCAGCAGGAGGACCGCTCCATCTGCCTCTCACACTTGCAGAAACATGCACAGCGTTCAGCTGCAACAGATATCAGCCATCCAAAGTGGACCCCATAACCTCCAGCAGCAGTACATCAGCTAGACACCATTCATCCAACCTCAGCCGTCCATCAAGGATAGCTGGTTGATCTCCATACGTCCAGCACCTCCAGCATCTCCACTCATGCCAACAATGGAGAAGCCTCCCATCTCCAAAATGTGCAAGAGAGGAGTTCTCTCTCTCCCTCTCTCCCTCTCCCTCTCTCTCTTTAGCTCTCTTCCCAACACATGTGTAAGGCTTGGAATGCCACCTCATCATCCAAGCCTCACTCCATTCCCAAACCAAAAAAAAATCTGCTTTGGGTTTGGAGTGCCACCGAGGCTTGGAGTACTTTTTTGCCAATGTCATTCCAAGCTTTACTCCAAGCCCAAACCTAAAGGAAAAGTTTGCTTTGGGCACTCCAAGCCTAACTCCATTCCCGAACCTAAAAAAAATCTGCTTTGGGTTTGGAGTGCCACCTAGGCTTGGGAGCCTCTCAAAAGTCTATAAAATGAGCCCTCTCCTCATTTCAATCATCCCATTCTCTATATCTCCTCTCTTCTCTTCTTTAGTTTTCTTTCTTTCTTTTGTAGTGTAGAATAGTGTAGAATTTTCTTTCTTAGTGAGTTTTAGTCTTCCATTGTAGCATGGTTAGGTAAACCCTCTAGTTAAGGCTAGGGGTGAAGCCTTTAAAGAAATTTGCAAGCTTTGGTTCTTTTGGTTCAACAATGGTGTGTGAATGTTGTTATCCACCTCGGCAGACGCTATTGTTGTGTAAGCCCCTTGATCCATCGTCGACTCCAGGCATGTTGGATGCTTGGGATCCCTTACACACCAATTAGCTAGTTCATGATCGATAAAGTCCCCTGATCCATCGTCGACTCCGGGCACGTTGGATGCTTTGGATTCCCTACGGTCATTGAGCTAGTGCAGGTAAAGTCATCGATCTGTAAAATCCCTTGATCCATTGTAGACTTCGGGCACATTGGATGCTTTCAATTCCCTGCGATCGATAGACGAGATCTTAACGATTGGATCGGTCAATCAAAGCCTCCTATCTTGTAAGTATGCATTGGATCATATAAATTGTGATCATATCGGTTGACTTGTTGGCAAAGTTGTTGATCTGTACAATTCCTTGATCCATTGTCGACTCCGAGCACAGTGGATGCTTGGAATTCCTTGCGATCAACTAACGAGTGCTTCATGGTCAAATTAATCGGTTTAGATTACCATCTTTTATGAAATATGCAAGTGGTTTAACCGTTTTATCTTCCGATTGGAACGGATCTTTATTCGATTCCAGTTGTGTTATAGTTGGACCAAAGAATTAAACCTTGTGGATGAATCAAATGTGGATCTCTAATGCCTTAGCCCCTTCCCTATTTTTGTCTTTCACCACACACAACTTACTCCACTCTTGTGGATTTAAACCAGATTTCATCTCTCCCACCTAAACCAATTCCTCTGAGTGTTATTAACCCCAATCCCTGTGGATCGACCTCGGTCTTACCGAGTATTTTATTACTTCGCTACCTGCACTTAGGTGTGCAATCTTCGGATTGTAGCAAGTTTTTGGTGCCGCTGCCGGGGATTGTAACGGTTCAAGAATATTTTCGAAATTTGTTTTTTGTATATATATTATTAATAGTCTACTAACTTCTTTTATTTTGTTACTCTTAGGAATTATTCATAGCCTAAGTGTTCTTCTTTTCGGGTAACCTCTTTCCTTATCTCCTTGTTTAGTGTTTATGCGTAAGTGGACTCATGATCACACAAGACGTCTTCTAAGCGACGGAATTTTGGTTGAAGGTCTATCCAATCACGGTGTTAGAAAACTTCCCAATACTTGTAAATTAACCATAAACATGGCCGAGAATGAAAACGAATATGATCAAGATGAGAATGAAGTACACAATGAGCCACCATTTAGGAGTTTACGTGATTACTTACAACTTGCAAGAACGAGTACTCCTTCTTGTATGGTTTTTCCAGTGACTGCGGGCAACATTGATTTCAAACCTGGAGTGATACAGTTACTTCCTAAATTTCATGGACTCGACACTGAAAGTCCCTATTTACATTTGAGGGAATTTGATGAAGTAATCGCTACTTTACACTACGGCAACGTTTCTGATGACGTGGTTAGGTTAAAACTATTTCCTTTTTCTTTGAAGGAGAAGGCCAAGTCTTGGCTGCACTCCTTAAGGCCCAGAACCATAGGGATATGGCAAGAAATGACTAAGGAATTTCTTAAAAAGTTTTTCCCTATTCATTAGGGCTGTTCAAAAAACCTGACCTAACCGATAAAACCGACCCAACCAGACCGAACCGATCGATTTCGGTCGGTTTTCGAATCTATTTCGGGTCGGGTCGGTTTTTTAATATAAAAAATCGAGAATGTCGGTTCGGTTGTCAGTTTGTAAAAATTATTAACCGTTTTCAACCAAACCGAACCGATATGTGTGTGTGTGTGTGTGTGTGTGTGAGAGAGAGAGAGAGAGAGAGAGAGAGAGAGAGAGAGAGAGAGAGAGAGAGAGGTTGAGGTTGGCCCCACTTCAATATTTACATGAAATCCACTCTAACCAGTAAGGGTGCCATCCCAAGTTAGGCCTAAGAATGAAATATCATCTTTATTTGTAATTCAAGTGGGCAACACCAAGAAAAAGAGTTTGGAGGGTAATGTGGCCTGTACACTATTTCCAATTGTGTGGTCCGCTTGTATCGAAGATGACGCTGGTTTTTCATATTTAGGCCTAAAATTGGGTTAGTCACCTGCTAGTTGGAGTGGATTTTTAAAATGCATGATAGTGGGGCCTATTTAAACTACATTACCAATTACCTCATGTCAAGTAAAAGAATTTTACGTAGACACCGACTTTGCAGCACAGTGAGGGTGCGAATTAGGGTAATAGTTCAGTGGGTGTTATCCTAACTATGTGGAACCACCTTGATGTATGTTTTGTATATCCATTCCATTCATCTGTTTTCATCTATCGTTTTAGGACATGGTTCCAAACCTCGAGAAGATCCAAATCTCAAGTAAACAATACCATTGGAAACAATGATGAATAACTATTAGAAGCATTTTATGGGCCACAAAAGTTTTAGATTGAGGCCCAAACCAATAAAACTGACAAAACCGAACCGACCCGAGTTTATCCGGTTCGTTTCGGTTGGTGATGATTCATCGATTCGGTTCGGTTGTTAAATATTCAAAACCGACTAATTCGGTTCGGTTGGATATTTTCCCTCAAAATCGAACTGACCGAACCGTGCACAGCCCTACTATTCATAAGACCAACACCCTAAAATGAGATATAATGAATTTCTCCCAAAGGGAGAATGAAACTTTTTTTCATTGTTGGGAACGTTTCAAGGAACTCTTACTTGCCTACCCACATCATGGCTACGAAACATGGCGCTTGGTTAGCTCCTTCTATAATGGATTGAGCCCAATTATACGCCAATTTGTAGAAATGATGTGTAATGAGGAGTTCATGAGCAAAGGTTCTGAGGAGGCTATGGAATACTTTGACTTCTTAGTAGAAAATTCCCAATCTTGGGACACATCTGACAAACCCGCTAAGATCAAGCTTGGGCCCAATGAAAAAAGAGATGTTTATCTTTTAACTGAGGATGATGATGTCAATGCAAAGATAGCAGGGCTCACACGTAAAATAGAAGCCATGGAATTAAGGAAGGTCAACGCTATTAAAACCAGGGAGACTGAAAGTGTTTGTGACATTTGTAAGAGCGATGCACACACTACTAAGGGTTGTCCTACAATCCCAGCTCTTCAAGAAGTGTTGCACGAACAAGCCAATGCCATGAATACTTATCAAAGACCTTTTAATGCCCCAGTGTCAAACACGTATAATCCTAATTGGCAGAACCATCCCAACTTTAGTTGGAGAAACGGACCGACTGCCAATGCTGGCAATAATCCTCAAGTGCCTTCCACTGGCACACCGTATGTGCCCCCACCAAGAAAGACCCTAGAGGATACTTTGGATACATTCATGGAGGGACAAGCTCAAATCAATCAGAGACAAGATCAAAACATCACACACATCATGCAAACCCTCCAAGAGCTCAAAACTTCCATTGAAAGAATCGAATCACAACAGAATGTTAAGGAAAAATGGACCTTTCCGGCCCAACCTCAACCTAACCCAAGGGGACAGTATGAGGTGAATGATTCGGGTTCTTCCAACCCTCATGTTGAGCACGCTAAATCTGTCACCACCCTAAGAAGTGGTAAGGTGATTGAAAAAGATATTCCTAGGACAGTTGATAAACCTAAGGAATCATCTAAATCAAAGAGTGATGACAGATCTAGTGATGATCAACCTGAGAAGGATACAGAGCATGTTTTAGAACCAGTGGTCCCTTTTCCCCAACGCCTACTCACATCTAAAGCAATGGTTAAAGCTCAAGATGTCTTGGAAGTTTTTAAACAAGTGAAAATCAACATACCCTTGTTGGATGCAATCAAGCAAATACCTTCATATGCCAAGTTTCTGAAAGATCTTTGTACTATTAAGCGCAAGCTTAATGTACAAAAGAAAGCCTTTTTGACTGAACAGGTCAGTGCTATCATTAACCAAAACTCTCCCCCAAAATAAGAAGATCCAGGTAGTCCTACTATTACTTGCATAATAGGGAACTTCCGGGTCGAACAGGCACTTCTTGACTTGGGGGCGAGTGTCAATCTTATACCCTTCTAGGTTTACGAACAGCTAGGACTCAGTGAATTGAAACCCACCAGGACCACCTTGCAACTTGAGGATCGATCTGTACGGATACCGAGAGGAGTAGTGGAAGATGTGTTGGTACAGGTCGACAAATTCTACTTCCCAGTAGACTTCATCGTCTTGGATACCCAAACTGTAGCAAATGTTAGCACCCAGATACCTGTTATTCTTGGCCGACCATTCTTGGCAACTTCCAATGCTGTGATCAACTACAGTAATGGGGTCGTGAAGTTTTCATTTGGATGAGGTTAGAGCTAAATGTTTTCAACATGTGTAAACAACAAGGGAATGATGATGAGATCCATGAGGCCAACCTGATCGATACCCTCATGGAAGAAGAATTCCTTTTAACCTCTCTGTCCGAACCCTTAGAAGCATGTCTAGCCCACTTTGCTGATTATGATAATGAGATGATTTTGGAGGTGGTGAATGGATTATTAGAATCCACCCTTATGCATGATACAAACCAGTGGAGGCCTCATTTTGAAAAACTCCCTCTAAATGATTCACAGCCTCTACCATCAAGAATTAAAGCACTAAAGCTTGACCTAAAGCCATTACCTTTGGAACTGAAATATACATATTTGGGTCAAGGCAATACTTTTCCTATGGTTATTTCATCTCACCTTGATAAAGACCAAGAAAACAAATTGATCAATGTTCTCAAGGAACACAAGGATGCTATAGGTTGGACAATTGCTGACATCAAGGGAATTGATCCGCTGATTTGTACCCATAGGATACACCTCGAGGAGAATGCTAAACCCTCTAGACAACCACAACAGAGATTGAATCCAAACATGACAGAAGTGGTTAGAGCCGAGGTCCTCAAGCTATTGGATGTCGGTATCATCTACCCTATTTCAGATAACCAATGGGTAAGTCCAACCCAAGTGGTACCCAAAAAATCTGGAGTTACCATAGTTGCGAATGCAGACAATGAGTTGGTGCCAACTAGAGTCACTACTGGTTGGAGAATGTGTATCGACTATAGGAAACTGAATACTGTTACTAGGAAGGACCACTTTCCTTTACCATTCATTGATCAAATGTTAGAGAGGTTAGCTGGTCACTCCTATTACTGTTTCCTAGATGGGTACTCTGGATACAACCAAATAGAGATCGCCTTAGAAGATCAAGAGAAAACCACATTCACTTGTCCATTTGGCACCTTTGCATACAAGAGGATGCCTTTCGGACTGTGTAATGCTCCTGCCACTTTTCAGAGATGCATGCTTAGCATTTTCTCTGACATGGTTGGACATTTCTTGGAAGTCTTCATGGACGACTTCTCGGTATTTGGTTGTTCCTTTGATGAATGTTTGAACCATTTACAATTAGTCTTGACAAGGTGTGAAGAAAAGAATCTTGTTTTGAATTGGGAAAAGTGTCATTTTATGGTTCAAAAGGGAATTGTTCTTGGACATATTATTTCGTCCAACGGAATAGAAGTACAGAAGGCAAAGATCGACTTAATTGCCAACCTACCGGCCCCCATAAATGTACGAAACATTCGTTCTTTCTTAGGTCATGCAGGATTCTATAGGAGATTTATAAAGGACTTTAGTCATATCTCTGGTCGATTATGCAATCTCCTACAAAAGGATGCTCCATTCGAGTGGACCAATGATTGCCAAGAAGCTTTCACCAAGCTTAAAAGCATGTTGACCAACGACCGATAATGCAACCACCTGATTGGACTATACCTTTTGAAATCATGTGTGACGCAAGTGACTACGCTATTGGAGCAGTTTTGGGGTAAAGAAAAGACAAGAAGCCCTATGTTATATACTACGCGAGTAGAACCTTGAATAATGCGCAAGTGAACTACTCTACTACAGAAAAGGAACTCCTTGCCGTAGTCTTTGCACTTGGCATGTTCAGGTCCTACTTGATTGGGTCCAAAATTGTGATTTTTCCTGATCATGCGGCTCTCAAGTGTCTTCTTTCTAAGAAAGATGCTAAGCCTCGCTTGCTCAGGTGGATCCTTTTGCTCCAAGAATTCGACCTTGAGATCTGAGAAAAAAAAGGAGTAGAAAACGTAGTGGCTAATCACTTGTCTCGCCTAGTACTCTCTGATTCCGTAGAGACAACACCGATAAAGGATACTTTTCCTGATGAACAGTTGTTTGAAGTGTCTTATCAACCTTAGTTTGCTGACATTGTTAACTATCTTGCTGCAGGAAGAATTCCGAGTCATTGGACTCCACAAGATAAAAGGAAATTTTTCATAGAGGTACGCAACTTTTTCTGGGATGATCCGTATTTGTTCAAATACTGCCCAGATCAGATCATAAGGAGGTGTGTTCCAGATAATGAACAAACCAGTGTCATCTCCTTTTGCCATTCTTATGCATGTGGTGGTCACTTCTCTTCTAAGAAAACCGCTGCCAAGATTCTCCAGTGCGGTTTCTACTGGCCTTCAATATTCAAGGACACCAATGTTTTTTGCAAAGCATGTGACCATTGTCAGAAGTTGGGAGGAATCTCCCGTAGAAATATGATGCCTTTAAATCCGATATTGATTATCGAAGTTTTTGAGTGTTGGGGCATCGATTTCATGGGACCATTCCCTTCCTGGATATCTATATATCCTATTGGCTGTCGATTATGTCTCCAAATGGGTTGAGGCAATCCCGTGTGTAACCAATGATCATAAAACGGTTCTACGATTTCTAAAAGAGAATATTCTATCAAGATTTGGGACGCCTCAAGCCATTATTAGTGATGGGGGTACGCACTTCTGTAACAGACCTTTCGAGGCTTTGATGAAGAGATATGGTATCACACACAAGGTGATTACACCCTATCACCCACAAACAAGTGGTCAACCAGAAGTTTCCAACAGGAAAATCAAACACATCTTAGAAAAAACTGTGAATCCAGATCGCAAGGATTAGTCTCTCAGACTAACCGATGCGTTGTGGGCTTACCATACAGCGTACAAAACCCCTATCGAAATGTCTCCCTATAGACTTGTCTATGGGAAAGCTTGCCATCTGCTTGTGGAGTTGGAACATAAAGCCTATTGGGCTATAAAGAAATTCAATTTCAATCTTGACAAGGCCAGCTCACTTCGCAAACTCTAGCTGAATGAGTTGGAGGAAATTCGGAATGAGGCTTATGATAATGCCAGAATATACAAGGAACGAATGAAGGTATTCCATGACAGGAATATCCTTTGAAGATCTTTTGAACCATCTCAGAAAGTTCTCTTGTACAATTCTAGGCTACATCTATTTTCAGGAAAGCTGAAATCTCGATGGACCGGACCTTTTGCAGTCAAAACTGTTTACCCTCACAGGGCTGTTGAGATTGAGAACCCCAAAAATGGAAACGTATTTAAAGTGAACAGGTAGCGTTTAAAGCCCTTTCTTGAGGAATTTGCCCCAGAGGAGGAATCCACCCCTCTGGAAGATCCTGTTTATTAGGATTGATCTCCTAGTCTGACGGAGATCCCCTTTTGTATACTAGTAGGTTAGTTTGTTTCTTGTATTTTATTGTGGCAACTTAGAAAATTCCAGCGCTTACGAGTATTCATCCTCTCAGGTACTCTTTACCCTCTATTCTTTACCATTTTGCTCTCATATTGCATTTGTCTATGCATTCATTTTTCAACATTGAGGACAATGTTACATTTAGGTTGGGGGGTGTGGAATTCCTGTGAAAAATCTTTCAAATTGTCTATCTCTTTGCTATTTTGCCTATCTCTTTGCTATTTTAGGTCAATTAAAAAAATTAGGTTTTATTGGAAACATCTTGTTCGTGTTGAACGCACCGTGATAAAGGACCTTAGTTGGAAATTGCTGTTGAAACAGACAGATATTCCCTGTTCTCAGAAATTATGAAGGGGATTAAGGCAGCTGAGAGGTGAAGCACACTCTCATGGTATTATGAGTAGCATAAGACCCCAAACTGAATTGATCATGGGAAATGTGAGGATGTGGCCCATCTTGTGGCCGAAGGAGTTTGTCGGATGATACATGGTCTATGTGCATTGCACACAACGAACAGGAAATTCTGTGGTTGTATTGACTGTAAATTATTATTTCTTTAGCCTTAAAAAAAATCTAGGGATTTATGTGATTTATGTGATTTTGAAATAATTTGAATAGTAGAATGAAAAGGCATTTAGTGATGACAATGTTAAACCTTAGAGTTTAGTTGCTTCAGTAAATTTCAAAATTGAGTTCTTTCCATTAATTTTCTATTAGAAAATGATAAACATTGATTGAGTCATGAATTTTCGCAAGTTCACATCTAGCTTGCACTACCAAGATTTGAGTTTGATACTATAATGTTTACTTGATGATTGTTGAGAGTGATAGAAACCAAGCCTGGAGATCCTTGTCTACTTTGGTTTAAAAAAGATAAAAGAGAGAGAGAGAGAGAGAGAGAGAGAGAGAGAGAGAGAGAGAATATTCATCGTAATTTGGGGCAAGGATTTTCATCTAGTGTCGTTACCATTACAAAACATTACCATAGTACGAAGTGAGCCTTTTGGAGTCTTCGGCTATCAGTTCTTGATTGAAAAAAAATAAATAAATTTCGAAAGCTGGAAAAATATTGAAAAGAACAGTAGCAAGGATCGGAATTAGTGACTTGGTTAATCTAACCATTCTCTTCAATCATCAACGTTAATATGAAAGTAAAAGACTGAACCCCTAGTTGTGTTAAGGCTAGACTTCACCGTACACCATGGAACTCAATGTTTAGAATATTTCTATTAGGTAAATTGATGCTTTGTACTCAATTAAGTTATTTACTAAGTGACTAGAATTTAGATTTAAATATTTTCAAAACTACATGCCTTGGAAACTCTACTGTTTAGATAGCTTGAAGGATCACATAAATACATTGAACCTTTTCTTCTCTTTATTTTTGTTTTACTAGGAAATAAGAGAAGTCTCGAGATTGTTTCCATTGGTGAAAACTGTCCAGGATAAAATTGCTTGCATTATTTTGAACAATCCTTAGATGATTTTCGCATGTTTTGCTTGAGACTAGCAAAATGCTGGTTGGAGGGTATGATAAGTACCTAATATTGTATAATTAACCTTGGTTGTTAAGGGCATTATCATTGTTTTCCGGTTAATTATCCCTCATTAGGTGAATTTTCTGTCTTCAGGTGATCAGGAGAGGTTGGACAAGATCCGAGCTAATCAGGGCGATTAAAGGCCCTAAAGTGATCAAGATAAAGTATGTGACGATCCTGAAGGAAGTTGAACCGTAAAGATCAAAGGACCATCATGATCTACGGTTTAGACGATCAAGATTGGATGTCCACATGTAGGGCCAAGCATATGTGCATCAAGCAAGAGGAAATATTTCCACCATCACACGTAAAGTGACCAGCCCTCACATGTGCCAACATGGAGAAGGCTTCAACCTTCTTCACATGTCTAGCAAGGTGGGCCATCACACAATCATCTAGTAGGTGGACCCCACATGCCATCCACGTCTATTATCTAGCACATGTGGATCCATCAGGACAGTGGAGATGTCTCCATTCCTAGCAGCTATGGTGGACCCCATCTTCACCGTCCAACAGAGCTTGCACGTGCATCACATCAGCAGGACCCACCTTGCACATCAGCAACGGTTGCTCTCACCCACCCATCCATCTGTCCACTCCACCGTCCAGCACAAGTGGTCCCCACCTTCACATGTGCAGACCACTCCAGATTCTCAACCGTCCAGCATTACAGCACATCTGCTGTGCATCACCATCAACACCGTCCATTCATCTTGGAACGGCCAGCATCAAGTGGACCATCTCCAGCAGACCGTCCAGTGGACCATAGCAACGGACAGCACTTGCACAACCATCCATCAACCAGATGGGTTGTCCAATGTCCAGCAATGGACGTCCGTCCATCAATCCATCCAGCCATCCAGTTCTGCTCACACGTGTAGCATAAGTAGTGCAATCCAGCACCATCATCACCATCATCAATCAACATCTGGAGTAGCATCTTCACCATCCAATTACAACAAAGATGGGCCCACACGTGCTCACCATCTACCCTTGCACGTGCAGCAAACTTCAGCCGTCCAGCTGTTGGACGCCCAACAGATCTGCCATTAGCCGTCCATTCCAAGCAGCAGTGGACATTCACCATCTTCATCATCACAAGCCATCAGCCGTCCCTCCATTCAGCCAAGCATCAGTGGCTAGCAATCACCATCCATTCATCATCAGCAATGGACGGCTGATCTTCATCACCGACTCTCCATCACACGTGCAGGTGGACCCTGACCATGGTGCTGTATCCAAACACCTTCAGCACCATCAATATCAGCCCTGCTTCATCTCCACCATCAATCATCATCCAACCCATCTAGCAAAGCAAGCAGATTGATGTTGTAGCTGGTCTCCATCATCATCATCAACCGTCCAAGCTGCAAGGTGGGCCACACGCTGCATCAATATCTAGCAGGAGGACCACTCCATCTGCCTCTCACACGTGCAGAAACATGCACAACGTTCAGCTGCAACAGATATCAGCCATCCAAAGTGGACACCATAACCTCCAACAACAGCACACACTACAAGAAAACGGTGTTTTACCGACGAAAGTATTACCGACGAAATTTTTTTCGTCGGTAAAAAGCCATTTCCCCGACGAAATGAAGTATTCGTCGGTAAAATACATACCAGCACACCCTTTTACCGACGAAATCATGATTTCGTTGGTAAAAAGTTTATTACCGATGAAATTACCCGTCGCTAAAGAAAAAAGTAAGAAATTTGGCTTTTACCGATGAACATTTTCGTCGGTATAAGTCTTTTTTTGGCGACGATTATTGTCTGTCGGTAATAATGTGTGGTATCTGCGTAAGGTAAGGAAGATGACTTTTACCGACGAAATTTTTCGTCGGCAAAAGTCATTTTTACCGACGAAAATGTTCGTCGGTAATAATATTGATGTTTCCCGCCCAAGTGAAAAAGAGGACTTTTACCGACGAAAACTATGCTTTTACCGACGAAAATTTTCGTCGATAAAAGTCTTTTATTTCACTTACCCGATTGGCCTCCCTCATTTCTCTCCTCTCTCTCACTCTCGCTCTGTTCTCTCTCCTCTCTCTCTCGCGCGCGCTTCCGGCCGGCCCACCCATCTCCGCTCTCCCTCATCTCCGACCGCCGGCCGTCAACGTCACCGGCGGCCCACCGCCTCAGCCGACCACCCCCCCCCCCCCCCAGCCGACCAGTGTCGCCGGTCGCCGGTCGCCACTCGCCTCCACCGACCTCCGTATGCCGCCGCCTCCTCCGGTAAGCCTCTCCCCCTTTCTTCTTGCTCCATTTCCCCTCTCTCCCTCTCTCCTCGTTGTTGATTGTGGGGCCCACTCCCAAAATCCAATGCATGTGGGTCCCACCATCGCTGTCCAATGCATGTTGGTGGGTCCCACCATCGCTTTCTATTTGCATGTGGGTCCCACCGTCGCTTTCCATAGTGCATTGCATGTGGGGTCCACCTTAGCTGTCTACAATTTGGTGGGGCCCACTGATTTATTAAATCCCTAATTAGGGATTTCGAAATTAAAATTCCCTAATTAGGGATTTCAATATTAAAATCCCTAATTAGGGATTTAAAAATTTAAAATCCAAAATTTTGTTTTACAAATTAAAAAAAATGAAATACGTAATTGTGGGGCCCACCGTTGCTGTCCACTGGCTGTGGGGCCCATGTCGCTGTCCACTGGCTGTGGGGCCCACGGTCGCTGTCCACTGCCTGTGGGGCCCACGTAGCTGTCCAGTGCCTGTGGGGCCCACCGTCGTTGTCCACTGGCTGTGGGGCCCCCGAAGATGGGAACCGCTGGTGCCAAAAAATGAAGCATATCAAAATCTAAAGTGGACCACAACACAAGTGTGAACTGAATGTCTATCATTGAAAAATTCTTAGAGGACACAGAAGTTTTGGATCAAGCTGATATTTGTGTTTTCCCTTCATCCATATCCATGTGATCTTATGAACAGGTTGGATGACAAATAATGATCACTGTAGGTCCTGGGAATGGTGGAAATCATTATTCCCACGATTTCCCATGGCATGGTCCACTTGAGATTTGGATATGCTTAAATTTTGGGCTCAACCACTAAAATGAGCTGAAAAAACATAAGGACGGAATAGATAAATCACATACATTCTAGGTGGGCCCAACTGAATTTACTCTACATGATAGAGCGTGCAGAGTACTCTGCACGTAATCCGATTCCCATGGTGGGCCCCATACATACTTATTTGTTGAGAAAGTAGCAGTCATTAGGTATTTGATTAGACTTGATTCATGGTGTTGATGATTCTGTCATTTTATGTGCTTGTGTATCTGGAATTGATGGAGCAAACCCGGGATGTGCGTTGGAGCTACCCGTGGTTGATTTATGTGGATGTATGTTGTGGATGTATTTGGCTTATTATTAATAGTTATTTTTTGTCCACAAATGGTAGTATAATAGAATCAGTTAGCCCATTTGGAGATTTCTATATTGCCGAGCATAGATAAAGTGTGTTTTGGAGGTATAGAAATCTGCCAAATTGTCCTGTTGGACAGTCCAAGGTTGGATAGATTGGAATGTTATCGTTATTTGTCATTTACATGCTCTGTCATTAGTTTCGTGCGGTAACTCTCCTATTCTCTCTGGATATGTTTCTTATGTTTAATTCCATTGTCAATTTAATCCACACAATGTGTGGATAGTTGACGTGGAAATTAAATGTAAGATAAATATATCTGGAGAGGAGGTCGAAATTGATTTTTATGGCGTTTTGACGGATATTATTGAGCTGAGTTATTGTATGAGAAAGCGGGTGTACTTATTTAAATGCGATTGGTGGGACATTGGAAATAAAAAGTTGGGAATACAGACTGATAATTACTTCACGAGCGTAAATTTATCTCGGAAGTGGTTTAAAGATGACCCATTTATCATAGCCGGCCAAGCCGAACAAGTATTCTACCTCGCTGACACCAAGTTAGGCGGCTCTTGGTATGTGGTGCAGAAAATAAAGCCCAGGAACATATTTGACATTCCCGAAGTAGACGTTGAAGATAACGATGAAGGGAGTAATAGAACGTCGTCAGTTGAACAAGCATACCAAGAAGACATGCCATCTTGGGATAGAGGGAATGATCCAAATGTTGATATTGATGTGGTGCAATTGAATAGAGATGATGTGCCACCTGATCATGTTGATGCCTCAATCATAAATGACATTGTTAGAGATGATAGCGCTTTCATCGATGACAATGTTGCAGACGATGAAGAGGAAATTCTGATCAGCGATAGTGATGGTGAAGAAGAAAGAGTCCTAAGCGATAATGATTCAGACGACGATTATTAAATGTATACAAGATTTACATGTAATTTTTCAATTCGATTAATTTGATTATTACATGTATATATGTTTTACAAGTCATGATTTTTTTCCTGAATTGACTTGTTGATAATCTACATTTACAGTTAAGTCACTTTCTGATCATGTCCTCCACAAATTGGAGCGTAGCGGAAGCACGCAGCATACTTCATCAGCTGTTGCGGATGGACTTTCCGACCCTATATTCTTCTGGTATGGCCAGAGAGATACCCGGTCTGGTCGAGATATGTAGGAAGGAAGACGATGACTCAGATGAAAGATTATACAATCTCAAAGAAATTCCGGACCTGATTGAGGAATATAATCGCGGAAAACTTCGTATGGAAGATGCGACATTATCACTTGCACATCTGAATGGAGTCCCGAGAGATCAGATTTCTCCTATTGTGACTAGCATGTTGGCTGTAACAATGTCGAGTGCTTCATACAGCATCGAATATACATCTGCAGCGTACGATAACTTACGCAGGGAGTATTTCGGATAGTTGATCCGAAGTTGATTTGTATTACAATGAGATATATGTATTTAATATAGAATGACAATATGTAATGGATTTTTCAACTTTTATATTCTGTTTACGGTTTTATTATATTCTGTTTACGGTTTTATTATATCCTGCTTGCATTATAGTGTAATGGTCTAATCATATTTTTATCATTTCTCTAAGCATAAGCACAAATTCACTCTGCAATGATGTTCATAAACTTGCATTGACATTGTTTAAATTTATAAGTTTGTATTTCAGATATATTCAGTCATGGCACCAAGTGGGAGATCAGGTCGTTCGCGCACTGGATCTACCCCGTCCACCCGTGATGCGACGCAGACAGCATCGACGTTGCACGGTGCATCACAGTCATCTGATCCTTCGGTTCAGCATACACCGGGCACTGCATGTAAGTCTAGACATTTATTTAGTGATTTCTGTTTATATTGTTACTTACATATATCTTTTCGCAGCAGCATCTTCTACCAGCCGATGAGGACGTGGACCCACGCGTGGGTTAGTTTTAGAGCGACTTACGCGTGAGGGTAGGGTGGCAGTAGAGTTCCCACAGGACTGCCTTAGACCTGTTGGGGACAGTGCCAGATTGTTTACGTCTGAGGTCGGTGTCCTATGCCGATCTCTGATCCCCGCCACCACCCCCCGTTGGACTGACGTGACAGATGATGTGCGACAGCTCATCCGTCAGCGCCTTCAGGTAAAGTTTAGTAAATTGAAATTTTCTTTTGTGAAAGTTCATTTACGGTTAAGTCCTATTGTTAATAAGTTTATTCCCTTAATTTATTATTTACGAAACTGCAGGATAAATTTGAATTCGATTTGAATGTTCCCTACATTTCTCATGCCGTCGACGACATGATTAGGGAGCGGTTCAAGGAGTACCGTGGAGAGTTGCACCAGGGGTACAAACGGTGCAGGACACACGATGAGGCCGTACAGTCCGCACCGCCACATGTTAGTACAGACGACTGGCGGATACTCTGCGAGAGATTTTCGTCGGAGGCTTTTCAGGTAATATTTACATGTACGATATCTTACGGTAACAATTAAATTCGCAATTAATTTCGCAATTAATAGAAATGTATTTTGTATAATGTGTTCAGAAGAGGAGCAGAATAAATTCTGCGAACAGGGAAAAGTTACAAGTGAACCACGTAGCTGATTCAAAGTCATTTGTACGACATCGTTACGACATGGTAAGAAATTATTGATGATTATTAAGTTAATATATTATTTTGATTGGCTTTTTTCCTTTCGATTGCGCAGCGGGATTCCGTCACCGGCCAGGAGCCTGGACCAGTAGACCTCTACAGAGGGACTCACTGTCGGCAGGCGACGGAATCTTGGGTTCATCCTAGAGCCAGTGAGCATTGGGTAAAAATCTTTACTTTGTTAAATTTAATTGCGCATTGATTGATAATAATGTCATTCATGTCATTTTTTATGAAATTTCATATCTTTTCATTACAGGCGGCGATGGACACCATACGCAGTCAGCCCACTCCCGATGGTAGTCAGCGGAGTGAGTCAGAAATCCTGAGCGAGGTGCTTGGCACCCGTTCTGGATATGTGCGTGGGCTTGGCCATGGTGCTAAGCTCATGGCACAAACTAGAGCTGGCTCCAGCCGATCCGTAGCTGGTGAGAGCGCTCAACGCCGAGCTGACATCGCAGAGAGAGAGGTTCAGCAGCTACGGGTCGTCGTCGACGGGATTCGGGAGCAGCTGGAGAGGCAGAGGGAGGAGGAGGAGAGGCGACGGAAGGAGCAGGAGAGGAGGATCGAGGAGTTGCGGCAGGAGCATGAGCGACGGATGCAGGAGATGTTTCAGGCTCTCGCTGCACGCCTTGGCGCCGATGCCCCGCCACCTCCCCCACCTCCGCCTTCATCTTCCTGATTATTTTTTTTTAATATACGACTTTTAACTTGTATATATTTGTGTGTGGATGAATATTGTTTGTTTGTGGATGTGGAATAGATTATTTGTGTATGGATGATGTACTTTTTGTTTGTTTGTATGTTTGTGCATGTGAGTAGGATTCAAAATGTATAGGTTTTTTTACAGGTGTATATCAGGAATTTTCCTGAATTTTTGAAAACAAATGGAACCGAGACTGGAAAAACTTTTACCGACGAAATATTTCGTCGGTAAAAGAAAGGAAAAACTTTTTACCGACAAAATAATGTGTAGGTAAAAACATGATAAAACTTTTACCGACGAAATATTCTGTCGGTAAAAAGTTTTTCCTTTCTTTTACCGACGAAATATTTCGTCGGTAAAAGTTTTAACATGTTTTTACCTACGCATTATTTCGTCGGTAAAAGTTTTTTCACCGACGTATCATTTTCAATCCCGACAAAATTCATATGTTTGGTCGACGAATAATTTCGTCGGTAATGGTGCAATTATTACCTACGAAAAATTATTTCGTCGGTAAAAACCTTTACCGACGGCCTTTCTGCGACGATGTTAGCCGCGAAAAATTTCGTCGGGAAAAACATTTCCCGACGAAATTTTTCTGATTACCGACGAAATCATTCGTCGGTAAAAATGGAATTTTTTGTAGTGACATCAGCTGGACACCATTCATCCAACCTCAGTCGTCCATCAAGGATAGCTGGTTGATCTCCATACGTCCAGCACCTCCAGCATCTCCACTCATGCCAACAATGGAGAAGCCTCCCATCTCCAAAACGTGCAAGAGAGGAGTTCTCTCTCTCCCTCTCTCTCTCCCTCTCTCTCTAGCTCTCTTCCTAACACATGTGTAAGGCTTGGAATGCCACCTCATCATCCAAGCCTCACTCCATTCCCAAATAATAAAAAAAATCTGCTTTGGGTTTGGAGTGTCACCTAGGCTTGGAGTACTTTTTTACCACATGTCATTCCAAGCTTAACTCCAAGCCCAAACCTAAAGGAAAAGTTTGCTTTGGGCACTCCAAGCCTAACTCCATTCCTGAACCTAAAAAAAAAATCTGCTTTGGGTTTGGAGTGCCATCTAGGCTCGTGTTGAGCTCTTAATTGTGCATATTCTAACCCCAATTCATCACTCATTATGCACGGTTTACACGTTTAAAGGACTACTCTAATGCATGATTTGTGATTGTAGGGACAAGATGGAGATTTCACTGATTCAAGGCTAAATAGAGCTCCTTACAAGCATTGAAGACCAAAAGAGGCTATTTAGAGTCATTGGATGAAGGTTGAAGGAGGACCAAAGAAAGACAAAGGAAGGAGAGAAGAAAGGAGAAGAAACAAAGAAAGAAATGAAGAAGAAAAAGGGCTTAGACCGGTCGTACGACCGGTCGGCCAAGGAAGCCAGACTGGTCAAGACCGGTCGGCCACATCATTGGAGGACGCTGGATGCCAAATATGCAGTCCGACCGGTAGTGACTGGTCGGCCAAACCAGTCCGACTGGTCAAGACCGGTCGGCGAACGGGTCGTCCACCTATGCTACACGCTGGACTATTTCTTAGTAAGGTCTGACCGGTCGTGACCGGTCGGCCAGGCCTGTCCGACCGGTCGGCCCTGCGTAAACAGCATGGTTTTTAAATCGGGCGCCGAATTTCTCTGCGCAAGTGCGTACTTTTACGCGAAATCTGGAAGTTTCTTACGCAATGGACACCTCCAAGCTATAAAAGGACTTCTCCTCTTCATACCAAGGCATGCTAGGACGTGGGGATTGCTTAGGAGACGGATTCTACTTCGAGTTTCTAGTTTTCTTCCTGTTTTAGTAGTTTTTATGTTTTTGAGGCTTCTAGTTCAAGGATATTAGAGATGAACTAAAACCTTCTAGCTAGAGCTAAGAGGTGAAGCTTTTGATTCGTTTTTTATGGATTGATGCAACCTAGGTTTCATTTTTATGATTAAATTGAAGAATTTTAGTTAATGTGAGTTTAAATCAAGTACTAGTTTGGTTTTACTTTGATCTTTTGATGACTCCGGGCTCATGTGATTCTTAGTGATTCTAAGCTTGGTAGCTTAACTTCTGAGCATTGTTTATGCTTGTGTAGTTCATTGATCTATCATCGACTCCGGGCATAGTAGATTCTTTGATTGCCTTGTATGCAATGGCCTGATTTTCATGTGGGAACTCATTCAACTAAAGTTCGTATCTTTTGTTATAATCTGAAATAGCTGTTTGCTGATTGATTTTGATTTAATTAGAGTTCTAATCATTAGTTGTAATCAAGTCTAGTGACAGGATTTGATGAAATCTATGGTTGTGAATCTCAACTAGATTGGAAAGAGGCTTGGCCTACACAATTGAGTGTGCCCAAGGCCTGAGCATTGTTGTGGGAATTGAATCAATGAATGAGCAACTGTTTTGGATAATTATTGATTTAACCGCTCTATATTCCGATCGGATAGAGATATGAATTCGATTCCGATTGAGTTATGAGAGACCTAGTTGTGTTGATGCATTGAAACTTGTCAAAAGTGGATCCTTGGCGCTCTAGTGCCTTTTTAGATTGAAATTACCTTACACATTCACTGTTAAAACCCAAATTGCTATTTTTCAGTTTTAGTTCTTAATAGGATCTTAATTACTAGTTATTTTAGACAAATTCTGAGAATACCCATTCATAAATCTCTGTGGGAACAATACTCGGTCTTTCCGAATTATTACTACTTCGCAACCCTACACTTGGGGAGTGAACAAGTTTTTGGCGCCGTTGCCAGGGACTTCTATGTAGTATTTTTAGAATTTTCTGAAATAACTTTTAGTTGAGATTGTGTTAAGATAGGTTTAGGATTTGTTTTGCTTTCTCCGGTAGGTTTTCTTCTAAATACTAACTTACTTTGTTTTGATTTTTGCAGGATTCTAACATAGGTTGAATTCAGGGATTTTTAGGAAGTTGAAGAAGAAGTAGGCATCTTAAGTCACAAATCAGGTTTTATCATTCTAACCTTACTCTTCTTCTTCTCCTACTCATTCCTACCATATTCATCTCTTGTAGAGTGGGTGGAGTCTCCTTTTGGATCTTTGATAGGTTGGCCTTGTGCCGCCTGGATTCCTATTGGTCGGCTCTGCCGTCTTGGATCACCTTGTGCTCAGGGATTTCTCTTCTCAATCTTATTCCTCTTTCTTCTTTTTCTGTACTTTTCTTAAAAGACTTAAAGAGTGGGTGGGGAGTTCTCTGAACTCCTATTGGCCAGGAGAAATCGGTCTCTATCCTTGCTTCTGGCTTAGCCATTGCAAGACACCTTGTGCTTCGATCTTAGAGAAGAGTAAAGAAAGGAAGGAAGAATTCTTTTTCCTTTTTGTTTTCATTCTTTTTGGATTTGCATGCCACATTGGGCTCGGGATTCTAATAACCAACTCAATCGTGACGGAGTAGTTGTTGAAGGGATTGATAGAGAGCCTCGTGCTAGAAAACGTCAAAATTTTTCTGAAATTACTAGAGAGATGGCTGAAAATCAACTAAATCAAGGGGCTGATCAACATCAAAATCAAGCCCCAAACCTTACTGAATTGGATGAGAATGAAGTGGGGGATGTACCTCAACCTAGAACTTTACGTGACTATTTACAACCAGCTAGGACGAGTACTCCCTCTTGCATAATTTTCCCTCACAATGTGGGAAATATCGATTTTAAACCGAGGTTGATCCAACTTCTTCCTAAATTCCATGGACTTGACTCTGAAAGCGCTTATTTACATATTAAGGAATTTGAAGAGTTTATTGCCACAATAAACTATGACAATGTAACCAAGGATACTATAAAACTCAAATTATTCCCTTTTTCCTTAAAAGAGAAGGCAATTTCATGGCTACATTCCTTAAGGCCAAGGTCTATTGGGACATGGGCTGAGATGACTAGGGAATTTCTAAAAAAATTCTTCCCTACTCACCGAACCAATGCACTAAGAAGGGCCATAATGAACTTCGCCCAAAAAGAAGAAGAAACTTTCTTCCAATGTTGGGAAAGGTATAATGAGCTATTAAACGCATGCCCACATCATGGCTATGAACGGTGGAGGTTGATTAGTTTCTTCTATGATAGATTAAACTCAACCATGCGCCAATTTGTGAAAATGATGTGCAATGGGGAGATATGACTAAGGAAATGGAGGAAGCTTGGGATTATTTTGACATGTTGGCTGAAAACAGACAAGCATGGGATACATCTAAGCCAACAAGTTCAAACAACCCCAAGCCAATGAAAAGGGAGAAATTTATGTTTTAAATGAGAAGGATGATCTAGGTTCTAGAGTGGCTAATCTCACACGAAAGGTCGAAGAGATGGAATTAAGGAAAGTGGACACAACTCAACAAAGGGGGACTGTTGAAACTATTTGTGGTATTTGTGCTTCCAATGTGCATCAAACGCCGGATTGTCCAACAATTTATGCCTTTCGAAAACTTTTATATGAACAATCAAATGCTTTGAATAGTTATCAATGACCTTTTAGTACTCCAAATTCAAACACGAACAATTCTAGTTGGAGAAACAACCCTAACTTCAATTGGGCGAATGGAAATACGGCTAACCAAAGTAATCCTCAAAGGGGGCTCCCAATGCAAATTCCTATGGCCCCACCTCAAATGCCTATAGTGGATACATTGAAAGCATTCATGGAAGGTCAAGCTCAAATAAATCAATCTAACCATACGATAATGCTTGAGCTTAAAAATTCGGTGGAGGAAATCAAGGCTCGCTTAAACGCAAGGGAAGGGATTCTTCCAACCCAACCATACCAAATCCAAAACCACAATGCAAAATAAGCGTGCCTAGTTCCTCTAACCAACACGTGGAACATGCTAAGGCCATCACTACTCTTAGAAGTGGTAAAATTATTGAAAAATCTGACCCTGGTGAAGGCCTCAACGCCTAATGATTCGATATCTTCCAAAGAGGATGATGGACCTAGCACCACCATGAATGAAAAAGAGCCATTGAAAGAATATAGGCCCGTTGCTCCATTCCCCCAATGCTTGATTTCAGCCAAACCTCAAGATAAATATCAGGAATTTTTGGAGGTTTTCAAGCAAGTCAAAATCAATATCCCATTGTTGGATGCCATTAAACAAATACCATCATATACTAAATTTTTAAAAGACCTTTGCACGGTGAAAAGAAAAATACATGTGCAAAAGAAGGCATTTTTAACAAAGAATGTAAGTGCCATTATAAATCACGGGATGCCTAAGAAATACAAAGATCCTGGTTGTCCGACAATATCATGTGTGATTGGAGACTACCGGGTGAAACATGCTTTACTTGATCTAGGGGCAAGTGTGAACTTAATTCCCTTTTCGGTCTATGAACAATTGGGTTTAGGTGAATTAAAACCCACCAAAACCACATTACAACTTGCTGACCGATCGATTCGTATTCCGAGAGGGGTGATTGAGGACGTCGTTGTCCAAGTTGACCAAGTCTACTACCCGGTGGACTGTATTGTCTTGGACACACAACCCATGGTTAATATTGGCCCTCAAATTCCTGTCATACTTGGCCGCCCATTCCTAGCTACATCAAATGCTATCATAAATTGTAGGAGTGAGGTCATACAAATGTCTTTCGACAATATGACGATTGAGTTGAATGCTTTCAATATTGACAACCAACAAGAGGATGAAGATGAGGAGGTCCATGAAATAAACATGATCAATTCTATTGTGGAAAATGAGTCCCTCTCACACTTTTACTCCAGTCACTTAGATGAAGATATGACTTACTCCCTTAATGAGAACGATGATATGATAAGGGATATGGTCATACTTTTCGAATCGGTATCGGCATATGACGTTAGCCGAGAGAAGGATGTGGAAACAATACCTCTTTGTGCTGAGAAATCAATTCATATTTCCAAACCTTTATGGATCATGCACACTGAACTCCACCAACCCTGGGATGATCCATACCTGCAATATCAATGCCTAGGAAAATCTGATTGGAGACATATTTTTTCTGATAAATATGATGTTGTCTCCCCTTATACATGTGGTGCACACATTAAGGAACCTGCTGATATTCATTTTTGGGATTTTCAGTGGTTTATCTACACACATGTTTATTGTAAAGCAGGATATTAGATGACGTTACTGCGAAACCTTTTGATCCATCTAATGATTCTGCTTGACTTTATGCTTTTGGATGAGTTGTTGGGATTAACCTTGTAGTCTGACGGAGGATGATTTTCTAGAATGCTTTCCCATTAGGATTTGCTTTAATAGTTGAATTAGTTGTGAAGTAATCCATCTCCAAAAGTTAATCTTTCCATGAAATATATGCTTCAGGTGATATCTCTCTTTCTCACTCCTTTTTATTTTGTCATTGCTCTCATGTGTTGCATTCATTGTACACGTTCTTACATTGAGGACAATGTGAAGTTTTCGTTGGGGGGTGAGAGATTCCTTAGATGAATCTACTAGTTTTTGTGACATTTCAAGCAATGATGTAGAAAATTTTCAATTTTTCAAAAATTCAAAACTCTTTTGGAAAACTTTGATTCTATGCATTTGAGATAGCATGAGTATAAGAAGAGGAGATACGAAGTGAGGGATGTTGCAAGCTTTGAACTTCTCTTAATATAATGATTTTATATGTGAATTCACCTATTTTTATGATTGATAGAAAATTTAAACACCTTTTGCACCTAGTTCACATTACACGATTTTTATGATTTGAAAGGATTATGTGATTTGTGGATTAACTAAACCTTGATTTAAGGTATTGAGAAACCAAGCTGGGGTACTTTGTCCATCCTTGTTCATGGGAAAATAACGAAAGATATGGATTTCTAAAAATCCTATCTAATGTAAAAGAAAAAGGAAAAGGAAGGATGAAATTGGGAATGATGGAAAAATGGTAGAAATTCCGATTAGGGCTACCTACTACCAACCGGGGGATGGTCTACCCGTAACCAAAGCCGGAAATGGGACGTAGTGTGAAAGCCGTAGGAAGGACGGTAAGGCAAATTCCTGTCATAGGCTTGTTTTTGCTCTATACACCTTGAGATCTATAGTTTAATTGATCTATGAAGAAGATAATCTCGGAAACTCATGAGATGAATTCACACTAGGTTGAATTTGTTCAAGTTCTTCTATTTATCAATCAATCAGCGGGAATTTCATATAAACACTTATTATATTCTGAGAGTTTAAGGTTTCAACATTTATCACCTAATTTCTCTGATTTTTACGCTTATGTGTCTTGGAATGTATAGAAGAATAGTTTCTAGAGGAGAGTTGGGTTTTGGAGAATGAAACTTGTTTCACGCATGTTTTGCTCGGGACTAGCAAAATGCTGGTTGGGGAGTGTGTTGAGCTCTTAATTGTGCATATTCTAACCCCAATTCATCACTCATTATGCACGGTTTACACGTTTAAAGGACTACTCTAATGCATGATTTGTGATTGTAGGGACAAGATGGAGATTTCACTGATTCAAGGCTAAATAGAGCTCCTTACAAGCATTGAAGACCAAAAGAGGCTATTTAGAGCCATTGGATGAAGGTTGAAGGAGGATCAAAGAAAGACAAAGCAAGGAAAGAAGAGAGAAGAAGAAACAAAGAAAGAAATGAAGAAGAAAAAGGGCTTAGACCGGTCGAACGACCGGTCGGCCAAGGAAGCCAGACCGGTCAAGACCAGTCAGCCACATCATTGGAGGACGCTGGATGCCAAATATGCAGTCCGACTGGTCAAGACCGGTCAGCCAACGGGTCGTCCACCTACTCTACACGCTGGACTGTTTCTTAGTAAGGTCCGACTGGTCGTGACTGGTCGGCCAGGCCAGTCCGACCGGTCGTGTGACCGGTCGGCCCTGCATAAATAGCAAGGTTTTTAAATCGGGCGCCGAATTTCTCTATGCAAATGCATACTTTTACGCGAAATCTGGAAGTTTCTTATGCAATGGACACCTCCAAGTTATAAAAGGACTTCTCCTCTTCATACCAGGGCATGCTAGGACGTGGGGATTGCTTAGGAGACGGATTCTACTTCAAGTTTCTAGTTTTCTTCCTGTTTTAGTAGTTTTTATGTTTTTGAGGCTTCTAGTTCAAGGATGTTAGAGATGAACTAAAACCTCTTAGCTAGGGCTAAGAGGTGAAGCTTTTGATTCATTTTTTATGGATTGATGCAACCTAGGTTTCATTTTTATGATTAAATCGAAGAATTTTAGTTAATGTGAGTTTGAATCAAGTACTAGTTTAGTTTTACTTTGATCTCTTGATGACTCCGGGTTCATGGGATTCTTAGTGATTCTAAGCTTGGTAGCTTAACTTCTGAGCATTGCTTATGCTTGTGTAGTTCATTGATCTATTATCGACTCCGGGCATGGTAGATTCTTTGATTGCCTTGTATGCAATGGCCTAATTTTCACGTGGGAACTCATTCAACTAAAGTTCGTATCTTTTGTTATAATCTGAAATAGCTGTTTGCTGATTGATTTTGATTTAATTAGAGTTCTAATCATTAGTTGTAATCAAGTCTAGTGACAGGATTTGATGAAATCTATGGTTGTGAATCTCAACTAGATTGGAAAGAGGCTTGGCCTACATAATTGAGTGTGCCCAAGGCCTGAGCATCGTTGTGGGAATCGAATCAATGAATGAGCAACTGTTTTAGATAATTGTTGATTTAACCGCTCTATATTCCAATCGGATAGAGATATAAATTCGATTCTGATTGAGTTATGAGAGACCTAGTTGTGTTGATGCATTGAAACTTGTCAAAAGTGGATCCTTGGCGCTCTAGTGCTTTTTTAGATTGAAATTACCTTACACATTCATTGTTAAAACCCAAATTGCTATTTTACAGTTTTAGTTCTTAATAGGATCTTAATTACTAGTTATTTTAGACAAATTCTGAGAATACCCATTCATAAATCTCTGTGGGAAAGATACTCGGTCTTTCCGAATTATTATTACTTCGCAACCCTACACTTAGGGAGTGAACAGCTTAGGAGCCTCTCAAAAGTCTATAAAATGAGCCCTCTTTTCATTTCAATCATCCCATTATCTACAACTCCTCTCTTCTCTTCTTTAGTTTTCTTTCTTCTTTTGTAGTGTAGAATAGTGTAGAATTTTCTTTGTTAGTGAGTTTTAGTCTTCCGTTGTAGCATGGTTGGCTAAACCCTCTAGCCAAGGCTAGGGGTGAAGCCTTTGAAGAAATTTGTAAGCTTTGGTTCTTTTAGTTCAACAATGGTGTGTGAATATTGGAGTCCTCTTTGGTTGATTGGTTCGGTTATCCACCTCGACAGACGCTATTGTTGTGTAAGCCCCTGGATTGATCGTCGACTCCAGGCATGTTGGATGCTTGGGATCCCTTACACACCAATTAGCTAATTCATGATCGATAAAGTCCCTTGATCCACGTCGACTCCGGGCACGTTGGATGCTTTGGATTCCCTATGGTCATCGATTTAGTGCAGGTAAGTCATCGATTTGTAAAATCCCTTGATCCATTGTAGACTCTGGGCACATTGGATGCTTTCGATTCCCTGCGATCGATAGACGAGATCTTAACGGTTGGATCGATCAATCAAAGCCTCCTATCTTGTAAGTATGCATTTGATCATATGAATTGTGATCTCTTCAGTTGACTTGTTGTCAAAGTTGTTGATCTGTACAATTCCTTGATCCATTGTCGACTCCGGGCACAGTGGATGCTTGGAATTCCCTGCGATTAACTAACGAGTGCTTCATGGTCAAATCAATCGGTTTAGATCACCATCTTTTATGAAATATGCAAGTGGTTTAACCGTTTTATCTTCCGATTGGAATGGATCTTTATTCGATTTCAGTTGAGTTATAGTTGGACCAAAGAATTAAACCTTGTGGATGAATCAAAGGTGGATCTCTAATGCCTTAGCCCCTTCCCTATTTTTGTCTTTCACCACACACAATTTGCTCCACTCTTGTGGATTAAACCAGATTTCATCTCTTCCACCTAAACCAATTCCTCTAAGTGTTCTTAACCCCAATTCCTGTGGGTCGACCTCGGTCTTACCGAGTATTTTACTACTTCGCTACCTGCACTTGGGTATGCAATCTTCGGATTGTAACAGCACTCCCTATCACCCACAAACAAGTGGACAAGTTGAGATATCCAATAGGGAGATTAAATATATTTTAGAGAAAACGGTGAACCCCGATCGCAAGGATTGGTCGCTTCGACTTATCGATGCACTTTGGGCTTACCGTACCGCTTTCAAGACCCCATTGGAATGTCACTTTATAGACTTGTCCATAGGAAAGCTTGTCACTTGCCCGTGGAGTTGGAACGTAGAGCTTATTAGGTGATAAAGAAGATGAATTTTGATTCTGACAAAGCAAGCTCGTTGCGCAAACTTCAATTGAATGAACTTGAGGAACTCCGGAACGAAGCATATGAAAATGCGAGAATTTACAAGGACAAGACGAAGGTGTTCCATGATAAGAACATTCTTCGTAAGACATTCACGATTAATAAAAAAGTCCTTATGTAGAATTCTCGCTTACACTTATTTTCGGGAAAATTGAAATCTCGATGGACCGGTCCCTACATTTTACAAACTGTCTACCCATATGGGACCGTCGAGTTGTTGAATCCAAGGAATGACAACATCTTTAAGGCGAATGGTTAGCGATTAAAGCCGTTTTTTGAGAAGTTTCATTCAGAAGGTATGTCCATACCTCTTATTGATCCTGTGTATCAGGATGGTTGATCTCCTAGTCCGATGGAGGTATAGAGTAGTTAGGATTAGGATTTTGTTGCTTTTGTTTAATTTTTCATGGGTTTGTTAGAAGGAGGTAGAATTCCACTTTTCATTCTCTTAGGTACTATCATTGCTTCACTCCCCTTTATTTTCGAATTGCTCTCATGTTTTGCTCATTGCATATCTTTTACATTGAGGACAATGCAAGATTTGGTTGGGGGTGTAAGATCATTAAGATGAATCCAGTGTTTTGTAACATCTCGAACAATTATGTAGGAACTTTTTCAATTTTTCAAAATTCAAAACTCCATTGGAAAACTTTGTTTCTATGCATTTGGGATGGTGTGAGTATAAGAAAAAGGAAAAGTAAAGTGAGTGAAGTTGAATACCTTGAGCAATCTCTAAGATACTAGTTTTATATGTGAATTCCCCTATTTTTATGATTGATAGAATTTCTAAACACTTTTACACCTAGTTCACATTACACGATTCTCACACTTTGAAAGGATTATGTAGAATTGTGAATTGGTGAAGTTTGGATTTGAGGCGTTGAGAAACCAAGATGGCGTACTTTGTCCATCCTTGTCCATGGGAAAATAACGAAAGATATGGATTTCTAAAAATCCTATCTAAGGAAAAAGAAAACGGAAAGGAAGGATGGAAATATGGGAATGATGAAGAATATGGTGGAAAATTCTGAAAAGCGCTACCTATTACCAACCGGGGGATGGTCTACCCGTAACCAAAGCCGAAAATGGGATGTAGTGTGAAAGCCATCGGAAGGACGGTAAGGCAAATTCCTGTCATAGGCTTGTTGTTGATCTATACACCGTTGAATCCATACCTTAATTAATTCACAAGGAAGGTAACCCCGAAAATCCATGAGATGAACATTCACCGAGCACACTAGGTTAAATTGTTTGGATTCTTCTATTTAGCAATCAATCAACGGGAATTTCATATAAGTATTTGTTATGTTATCAGAAGGTTAAGGTCTCAACTTCTATCACTAAGTTTTCCTGATTCTTGCACTTGCATATCATTAAGTATAGAGAAACATGGTCTCTGAAGGAGAGTTGGGTTTTGAAGAATGAAATTTGTTTCACGCATGTTTTGCTCGGGACAAGAAAAATGCTGGTTGGGGGGTGTGTTGAGTGCTTAAATGTGTATATTTTAACCCCATTTCATCACTAACTATGCATGGTTTTGGAGCTTAAAGACTATTCTAATCCGTGGTTTTATGATTGTAGGAATGAGAAGGACTCTGCCCATTTGATAACTTAAAAGATCTCTCTAGGAGCCTTAGATGAAGACCCAAGGTGGGGAAAAGAAAGAAGAAAGCAGAGAGAGAAGAAAGAAAGAAGAAAATGAAGAAGAAAAGGGCCATGACCAGTCGTGACCGGTCGGCCAGGAGGGCCACGATCGGTCTAGACCGGTCGGCCACCCCTTGTTTCCCCTCTGGACTAATGATACAACAGGGCCGACCAATCTTGACCGGTTGACCAGAGCCTGCACACCTCCAGTATGCACGCTGGACTGTCCCAAATCAGGTCCGACCGGTCCAGAACGGTTGGCCATGTGAAGACAGCAAACTTTTCAATTCCGGACTCCGATTTTCTCTGTGTATTGCGTATCCTTACTCAATTTCTAGATGTTTCCGACGCAAGAGAGCTTCCCCATTATAAAAGGACACCTAGGGCCTCTTCCAGAGGCATCCTAGAAAAGATTGAACACGGTGGAAGACGGCGGAAGTCGAATTTGGAGTTCTACAACTCCTCCTAGTTTGTTTTTCTAGATTTATGCTTTGTTTAGTTGTTTTCATGTTTCTTTGGATCATGAATGGCTAAACCTCTTAGCTAGGGATAAGAGGTGAAGCTTGTAGTGAATCTACAATGTTTCAATTCGTTTGATTTGGTTTCAAGTTGGATTATTAGTGAAGAATAATGGTTTGAAGTTTAAATAAAGTTCTAAGTAGTTTTTCTTTATCTTATGATGGCTCATGGATGTTTAGAAGAATTGCTTGAGTTCTTAATTATTTTGAGTTAGTCTAGACCTGTATGATCCGAGGAATTGGATTCAATACGCTCTAAGACCTTTGATCCTTATGTGGGAACTTCTTACCAAAAGTTCTATTTTTCTGAAAATTCTGGATTATGTGAGATTGTGTATGTGATTTGGATCAAGTTCAAATCATGATCTAATTATGCTTAGTGACAAAGTTTGATGATGATTATGATTGTGATCTTAACCTATTGGAATTAGGATTGACCTATGCAATGGAGTGTGCTCAAGTCCTATCTTGAATTGAGAGAATCATGTACATGATTCACACATAAGCCAGATTGCTTGTTTTAACTGCTCTGCCATCCGACTAGATAGAACTTAATTTCGATTCTAGTTGAGAAGTGAGAAACCACATCGAATTGAGCCTCAAGGTTGCTACAAGTGGATCATTGAACCCCTAGTGCCTTTTATTAATTGATTACCTTCAGTTTAGTTCAAAATTGTTATCTTCATTAAATTACTAAAATTCTGTTAGTTAGCTTTTCATTAGAAACCATTGGAAGTATTTTGTGATTTCCTACACAAGTCCCTATGGATCGACCTCGGTCTTACCGAGATTATTACTACATCGCAACCCTACACTTGGGGAAGCAAACATTTGCTGGCAGCGGCATCCTCTGGATGCTGTATGTTCCAGCGACCCCTTTTATTGTTATTATTGTGCTTTCCCAATAAGGTGGGGTCAACATGGAAAATCTAATCTATCCATCAAATTGGTCTGCTCATGGCCTACCCAAAGAGATCTGGTTTGGACATAATAGACAACATAAAAAATCACAGTGGGCCTAAGAAGGTTTCAACGATGGAAATTATTCTCGTTGGTATTGCCCATTTGAAATCTTGATCTTCTTCATTTTCAAACCCACGACCTAAAATAAACTGGAGAAACAGATGAACTGCATGGATCTAACATATACATCATGGTGGGGCCCACGAGTGGCGATCAGATAGTTGCGAAAAGGGTAGCGACTTGACCCACCGTTCCATGTGGTGTGTTCCACTTGAGACTCGGATCTGACTGATTTTCGGGCCTTGGCCCGAAAATTTTCTGACAAAATAGATGGACGGATGGATGAAACACATATATAGCATGGTGGGGCCCTTATTACCACCCAAAAGGGCTTCCGCCCTTGCCAACACTAGACAACAGCGTCCTCTGGATGAGCTGTCTGTATAGTAAGCACCATCATCATTCTATATAAGTAGGGGTAAATGCGTCTTTTTGTGACAAAATGGATGTCTACGTTACTCCTCCATCAGTCAATGTCAACAAAGTAGTAAGATGTCCATATATTACAAACCTTAGGTACTGATTTGGAATAAGTTTAAAAGTAGGCACTAATCCATCTATGGCCCAAAAGATAGGTACCTATACAGCAATAACTCTGTTTTAAATAAAAAACTTGGTATATATAGTTAACTATGGTATGTACATATAGAGGAATGATCACCTGCGCACTGATGCGCATATAGCTATTTGCACACAAAGGTATCTAACTTCTAGCGGATACCTTTTTTGGACTCTTTCTTTCACAAGATGTGTTGATGTCACTTAATTATGTGGGTTACACCATAATGTATGTGTTATATCCACACCGTCCATCCATTTAGTGATATCATTTTAGATCATGGGCCCAAAAGTGAGGCAGATCTAAAGCTCAAGTGGACCATACAGCAGAAAGCAATGGGATAATGACACCTACCATTGGAACCTTTTCAGGGCCCACCATGATGTTTATTTGCTATCCAACCTATTCACAGGGTCCCACAGACCTGGATCAATAGAAAACACAACTACCGGCTTGATCCAGAATTTTTAAGGGCCCCAAGAAGCTTTCAATGGTAGGTATTCAATTGCTACCTCTTTCTACGGTGTGGTCCACTTACGTTTTGAGTCTGCCTCATTTTTTTAGCGTATGCCGTAAAGTAATCTTATCAAATAGATGGATGATGCGAATATAACACATACATTATAGTGGGTCCCACAGACCTTGGTGACGTCAACACATCATTGACATTGATGGTGTATGGTATACCACGCAAGCAGCTTCCTTGACCTAGATTGCCTATCAAAGCCTTTCCCAAGAATGTTTGGCAATGGAAGTGGGTAGGTCCCACTGTGATGTTTGTGAGAAATCCACCCAGTCCATCCGTTTGGCCAGATCATGTCAACCAACGGACTAAAAAAATAGGCAGATCCAAAATTAAAGTGGGATGCTGTGGGCGCTCGCCTTTTCGAGCTCCCGACCCTCCCTTTCAAAAAGGGGGAATGCCCGAATCGTTGTTGTGCCACTGGCTCGCCTCTTTCTCGAGGGCTTTTTCGGTTGTCGTGTTGAACTGGATATGTTTGGATAAGTTCGTATAAGACCAGAGTCGCCACTAGCCAATTACTGCGAATCTACAGTCGGCTAGACCTCATAGAAACATTAGAGAAGGGAATATGAGGATTCCTTCCTCTAAAATTACTCTTTTTGATCTGCGGTCAGAGCTTCGAGGTAAGAGATCACAGTTACAAGGTGGGAAGGTGTTAGGCATCCACTCTGCCCGTATCGAAGTACGGTCTTTACTTCACAGAATCAAACTAATACCTGAAAGTCTGATTTAATCCTCGTACATTCTCATGAATGATATAATGCATGAATGTAGGTCTGAACAATAAGAATTTCTGATGGGTAGGTTTCCATTAATAGGCAAGTCCAGAGCATACGCTCAAACTGACAGGTGCTTTATGCGAGATGCATGCTGTGTGTTTGATTGGTCAAAGTTTCTGATGAATGAATTTCAGGCAAACCAGCAAACTTCAGAACATATGCTAAGATCTGATTAAGTGATTATAGTGGAATGATAAGCAGGGGGTTAGAAGAATAGTAAATGTTGCACTTATACTAGATGCGAATGAGATGATGATGATGTAAGAGTAGTTGGATGGACGAAGGTATTGCAAGGGTTGGCTTCGAGTGGTTAGATCAAGGCTTGGGTAGCCTGAGAGACTTGAACCAAGGTTAGGTTGGGCTGGACTAGGGCTAGACTCTTCTCACTCGGGCTCTTCTTAGTGGAGGAATGGGCTAAAGAGATGTGAAGATAGACTCAAAAATCGAAATCTCTAGGATGTTGAGGGATGCCAAGAATGAGAAGGGACGGGGGTATTTATAGCTGTGGATAGTGTCAGCTCTCGTAAATAGGGATGGGCGGCCATCATACGACCGCCCGTACGACCATCTTGCTTTAGCTTCAGAGTGTACTTGCTCCAAACCTGAAGCAGAAAATGGTCGGAGGTCCTGGTTCAGAACTGCTCCGAAGCTGCGGCTCGGAACCAGGTGAGTTAGCTGGGTTTTAAAGATGGGTCTTGACTAGGTGTGAGGGCTGGACTTACTCAATGGGTTGACCAGGTGATTTGACTCAGTGGGTTGACTAAAAAAGGTTGACTTTTTTGGGATTTTTGGATTGGTTTTTTCTATGGATGGTTTTTCAGGCCAATGTTTAGGGATGAGTAGACCGGGTTCAGGCTTGAGTTTTGCTATGGATTGGGGGTTACAAGGATGAGTTTAGCTGGTTTTGGACATGGGGTTTGGGGGTATGGACCTCCATTCATCCAGTTGTCTTAGTCAACATTGTAGCCAAAGGTGGGGTGTCTAAAGATGCGCTCTTTGGCAGAGGTTGTGTGCAACCGAATGTCAAAGCGAGTGGATACCCCACTTCTGACCCGGTCATTCATAGATCATGGTCTGAAATTTTTTAATGCCTTTGTATCTGTGTCAGTTGATTGTCTGGAAATTGATAACTTGCATATACTGCGGGAGTTTAGAGAAAACGTTGTGATTGTCCCTGCATGAGCTGCAACTTGGGTACCCAATCGCAACCCTTCTGTTCCGGATCGGTACTAATATCGGAAAGGTGCAGCAGAGCCTCTATGTCCATTATAGTCTTATGAGGTTACTGACTCTATAATTAATTGACTCGTTGCTTTCCTGGATCACTCGAGGAGTACTTATTTCGCTTGACTGTCAAAGTTGTTAGCTGCCCTGCATCCATGTAGTCTTACGGGAGATCCACTACGCCAACTTGGACTCAGTCAAGGTACTTCAGGCATCCATGCCTAGGTATGTGCAGGTGAACTTTTTCCACCCAATCTTCCAATTTTGATACTTGGGTTACAATTCATTGTTTCCACCGTTCGGATGGATTCTTTGATCGAGCCTTTTGACTTTCATCTTTTTCATATCTGGCATTTGGTACGACCGTCCTGTCACTGAAGTTTAGGCCGACCATACTTTGAGAGCATTGGATCCGACGGTCTCCGGGGAAATCGCAAGACGTCAGATTTTATTTGATTTTTGCATCGGCTCCTACCTAGAGATATGGAAGATCTCTTAATGTCTTGGAGGCCGAACGCTTCACTGAGAAAATACTTTTAAATACCCACTTTGGGGAGTGATACTCCATGGGGTTTTTATTGCAAATAGAATGTATATATATATATATATATATATATATATATATATATATATATATATATATATATATATATATATATATATATATATTTGTGATTTTGAAAAGTAAATCTGGTTTGCACTTACCTCCACTAGGGATGCCTGTGGGGTCTTTGGCTAACCGACTTTTATTTTGGAAGCAGGTAGACATGATAATTGATGTGATGGATGTTGATGCATGTGGATGCATATTTGATGGTGGATGCATGGTTTGGAACATTCTCTTTTAGTCTAATGATTTTGCTTTTACTGGGGATGTAGAGGACTTAAGCTTATTACTTATAGGGTTTTACTTCCCTTGAGATTTTCTTTTTAATGTGGATGTTTAGTCAGTAGGTTGGTCAACATCCCGACCCGTGGTCGATCAGGTCAATCATCTCAAGATGCTGTTTTGTTTGCTGTTGGGGATGAATGAAGGAGGTTCTAGGTTATAACCTCAAGATGTTCTTCTGAGAAATGGACGTGATTGGGATGGTGTCTGGTTGCTAGTTTTGGTCAAGATTACAATTTGCGGATGATCGGATTCGTCATCCCAATACTGTGAAGTGGGTGAGAGGAGTTCGAGAATCCTGAAGTGTTTTGCTGGGAATAGTGACAATTTTTGTGATTTTTGAAAGTATTGATCCGAATCTTTACTTGAGTGGTCAGGATGGAGATTGGTTTTATTGAAAACAAAAGAAATGTTTTGGTGGTTTTTTAAATATCTGATCTGAATCTCTTCTTAAGTGGTTAGGATGAAGATCTGTTTTATTGAAAGCAAGGAAAATATTTTGTGATTTTTAAAAGATGATTTGCAATGTTTTGGTATTTTGTTGGATTTCTGAAATGTAGGGAAAGGTATAAAATTTTCATCCACTTTTAGCTTCTACTGCTAGTAAGGCACCCGATCCATTTTATGTCAGCGAGCAAGACGAATCTTACATAGTTAAGTATCGTAGTTTTACATCTTCGGATGAGGGGATTGAGGGTTTTCAATCAACACACCCACAAAGTTGCCTATTCCTTATGTGCAATGCACATAGACCACGTATTGTCTGACAAACTCCTTCGGCCATAAAATGAGCAACATCCTCACATTTCCCTTTATCAATCCAGTTTGGGGTCTTATGTTGCTCACAATTTCGTGAGGGTGCGCTTCACCTCCCAACTGCCTAAGTCCTCTTCATGAGTTTTAGGAATAGGGAACATCCGTTAAATTCAACAGCGACTTCTAAATCAAGGTGGTTTATCACGGTGCGTTCAATACGAACAGGATTACGGGGCTCTGCCCACCTCGACCCTTACCTACTTAGAGAACTCTGGACACCTGTACAATCAAATGTCAGCCATGTCTGGAACAGGTTAGGAAAGAAAGCCCCCAAGAAGTTAATCCCAGTGTAATTTAAAGTCTTCGGACCGTTGGGGATAAATCTATGCAGTTACAATCAGAGTTGATTTTTTTTTTTTTTGAAAAAGTTCCAGACCTTGACTCGAGAGGTCGAGATTGGTGTTGGCTTTTATGGAAAGCTTAAAATATTTTTGGTATTTTTTAAATGATCCGGGTCATCGAACCTTGACTCGAAGGGCCGAGATTGATTCCAGTTCTTTGTTGAAAGTAAGAAAGTCCTTCAAGAAGTTAATCCCAGTGTCGTTTAAGGTCTTCGGACCAAAAGTATGTTCATGCTGAAAATAAATTCTTTTTGTGATTTTTGGAAGGATTTGGACTATTGGACCTCGATCCGAGTGGTCGAGGTTGACTGTTCGCTTCCCCAAGTGTAGGGTTACAATGTAGTAATAATCTCGGTAAGACCGAGGTCAATCCACAGGGACTTATGTAGGAATTCACAAACACATCCAATAGTTTCTATTGAGAGCTAACAACCAGATTTTGTATGAGATTGATGTAAGTAACAACTTTAAACTAAATTGAAGGTAAACAATTATAAAAAGGCACTAGGGGTTCTAGGATCCACTTGTAGCAATCATTGATGTTCAATCCGATGTGGTCTCTCATTCTCTCAACTAGAATCGATATTAAGATCTATCTAGTCGGATGATAGAGCGATTAAACCAAACAAGCTGTCATATGTAAGTCCAATGCATAGGATTCACTTAATGTAAGCTAAGCTGAGCATGCCCAATTGCATAGGTCAGTCCCAATTCCAAAAGGCTCAGTTCACAATCATAACCATCCTCAAGTCCTGTCACAAGACAAGGCTAGATCATGATTTGAACATGATTCAAATCATGTGCACAGTCCTTTACATAATTCAGAAAATCAGAAAAATAGAACTTTGGTAGGAAGTTCCCACATGAAGATCATAGTACTAGAGCGTACTCCAATTCCTCGGATCATACAGGTCTAGACTAATACAAACCAATTAAGAATTTAAGTAATTCTCCCAAACATCCATGAGTCATCATAAGACTAAGAAAAACAACTTAAAACTTGTATAAACTTCAAACCATTGTTCATAAACATGAATTACAAACTTAAAACCAACTTAGAACGGATTGAAACATCTTAGATCCACTACAAGCTTTACCTCTTAGCCCTAGCTAAGAGGTTTAGATGCTCATGATCCTAGGAAACATGAAACAACTTAAAAAAAACATAAAACAATAAAACAAACTAGGAGTTGTGGAACTCCGAAATCCACTTCCTGCCGCCTCCAACCTTGCTTAAACCCTTCTAAGATACCCTAGGAACGATCCCTAGGTATCCTTTTATAGTGGGGAGGCTCCGCAACTTCAAAAGATTCGAGAATCTGCGTAACACTTACGTACTGCATAGAGAAAATCGGCGCCAGAATTAGAAGTTTAAAACTTACACAGACGACCGGTCGTAGTGGCGGGACGACAGGTCGCTAGTGCTGGACGCCGGTCTCAAAACAGCCTAAAAGTGTCCAGAGAGTTTTGTCCCGAAAAATTAATTTAAGGACCGGTCGCACGACCGGTCGCAGAAGTGGACGACCGGTCGCACGACCAATCGTGAATGGTCTAGAGAGTAATGGCTTCTGGGTCTTCCTCTGTGCATGTGCGGACCGGTCGGACGACCGGTCGTGGGCACCTTCTTTTGTATTCTTTCTTTCATTTCTCTGGCTTCTTTCTTCCATTCCTTTCTTCTCTCCTTGCTTCCTTCTTTCTTTGGTCCTCCTTCGATCTTCATCTAAATAGTTTCAAATAAGCTCTTTTCATCTTCAATTAGGCGGAGTCCACTCTCAATCCTGCAATCACAAAACATGCATTAATTTAGTCTATAAAACATAATAGCAAACATAATGAGTGATGAATTGGGGTTAGAATATGCAAAATTAAGAGCTCAACACACCCTCTAACCAGCATTTTGCTAGTCCCGAGCAAAACACGCATGAAACCAATTCCATTCTCTGAAACTCAACTCTCTTTCAGAAACCATTCTTCTATACGTCCCAAGAAACACAAGTGTAAGATTCAGAAATATTTGGTGACAGAAGTTGAAACCGTAAACCCCCAAAACATGATAAGCATTCATATGAAATTCCTGCTGATTGGTTGATAAATAGAGGAACTTGAGCAAATTCAATCTAGTGTGGATAGTGAAAACTCATCTCATGAGTTTCTAGGATTATCTTCTTCATAGATCAACCAGACTATCGATCTCAAGGCACATGGAGCCACATCAAGCCAATGACAGTAATTTGCTTTGCCGTCCTTCCGATGACTTTCATACTACGTCCCATTTTCGGCTTTGGTTACGGGTAGACCATCCCCCGGTTGGTAGTAGGTAGCCCTAATCGAAATTTTCCACCATTTTTCCATCATTCCCAATTTCATCCTTCCTTTTCCTTTTTCTTTTAATTTAGATAGGATTTTTAAAAATCCATATCTTGCATTGTTTTCCCATGGACAAGGATGGACAACGTACCCCGGCTTGATGTCTCAACACCTTAAATCAAAATCTAACTGATCCACAAATCACATAATCCCTTCAACTCGTGAAAATCGTGTAATGTGAACTAGGTGTAAGAGTGTTCAAATTTTCTATCAATCACAGAATTAGGGGAATTCTCATATAAAACCATTATGCCAAGAGAAGATCAAGATTTACAACCTCATACACTTCATATCCCCTCCTCTTACGCTCATATCATCTTGAATGCATAGAATCAAAATTTCCAAAAGAGTTTTGAATTTAGAAAAATTGAAAAATTTCTACATTATTGCTCGAAATGTTACAAAACGCTGGATTCATCCAAGTGATCCTACACCCCCCAACCAAATCTTGCATTGTCCTCAATGTAAAAGATGTGCAATAAGCAAAACATGAGAGCAATTTGAAAATAAAAGGGATGAGGAACGATAGTACCTAAGAGAGTGAAAAGTAGAACTCTTCCTCCTTCTAACAAACCTAAGCGAAAGCAAACAAACGCAACAAAATCCTAATCCTAACTACTCTATACCTCCATCAGACTAGGAGATCAATTCCATCAACTCATCCAAAAGCATAAAGTCAAGCAGAATCATTAGATAGATCAAAATGTTTTGCAATAACGGCATCTAATATCCTGCGTTACAATACACATGTGTGTGAGTGATCTAGATAAGCCATTGAAGATTCCAAAAAAGAATTTCAGTGGGTTCATTAATGTTTTTACCACATGTATAAGAGGAGACATTGTCATATTTATCAGAAAAAATATGTCTCCATTCAGATTTTCCTAGGCATTGAGTTTGCAAATATGGATCATCCCAGGGTTGGTAGGGATCGGTATGCATGATCCATAGAGGTGCGGAAATATGAATTGATTTCTCAGTACAACAAAGTGTTGTTTCCACATCCCTCTTTTGGCTAACGTTATATGCCAATACCGACTCAAAAGGTGCGACTATGTCCCCTATCACATCAACATTTTTATCAAGAGAATAGGCCACATCTTCTTCTAAGTGATTGGGGTAAGGAGTTGAGAGGGACACATCTTTCACAATAGAATGGATCATGTTTATTTCGTGGACCTCTTCATCTTCATCCTCTTGTTGGTTGTCAACATTGAAAGCATTTAACTCAATCGTCATATTACCAAAGGACATTTGTATGACCCCACTCCTACAATTTATGATAGCGTTTGATGTAGCTAGGAATGGACGGCCAAGTATGACAGGAATTTGAGGGCCACTATTAACCATGGGTTGTGTGTCCAAGACAATGAAGTCCACTGGGTAGTAGACCTTGTCAACTTGGACAAGAACGTCCTCAATCACCCCTCTCGGAATACGAATCGATCGGTCAGCTAGTTGTAATGTGATTTTTGTGGGTTTTAATTCACCTAAACCCAATTGTTCATAGACCGAAAAGGGTATTAAGTTCACACTTGCTCCTAGATCAAGTAAAGCATGTTTTACCCGGTAGTCTCCAATTATACATGATATTGTCGGACTACCAGGATCTTTGTATTTCTTGGGCATCCCGTGATTTATAATGGCGCTTACATTCTCTGTCAAAAATGCCTTCTTTTGCACATGTGTTTTTCTTTTTATCGTGCAAAGATTCTTCAAAAACTTAGCATATGACGAAATTTGTTTAATGGCTGCTACAATCCGAAGATTGCACACCCAAGTGCAGGTAGCGAAGTAGTAAAATACTCGGTAAGACCGAGGTCGATCCACAGGGATTGGGGTTAAGAACACTTAGAAGAATTAGTTTAGGTGAGTGAGATGAAATCTGGTTTATCCACGAGAGTGGAGCAAATTGTGTGTGGTGAATGACAAAAATTAAAAAGGGGCTAAGGCATCAGGGGTCCACCTTTGATTCATTCACAAGATTTGATTCGTTGGTCCAACTATAACTCAACCGGAATTGAATAAAGATTCATTCCAACCGGAAGATAAAACAGTTAAACCATTTGCATATTTCATAAAAGATGGTGATCTGAACCGATTGATTTGACCATGAAGCACTCGTTAGTTGATCGCAGGGAATTCCAAGCATCCACTGTGCCCGAAGTCGACAATGGATCAAGGAATTGTACAGATCAACGACTTTGCCAACAAGTCAACCGATAAGATCACAAATCACACGATCAAATGCATACTTACAAGATAGGAGGCTTTGATTGACCGATACAACCGTTAAGATCTCGTCTATCGATCGCAGGGAATCCAAAGCATCCAATGTGCCCGGAGTCTACAATGGATCAAGGGATTTTACAGATCGATGACTTTACCTGCACTAGCTTGATGACCGTAGGGAATCCAAAGCATCCAACGTGCCCGGAGTCGACGATGGATCAAGGGACTTTATCAATCATGAACTAGCTAATTGGTGTGCAAGGGATCCCAAGCATCCAACGTGCCCGGAGTCGATGATGGATCAAGGGGCTTGCACAACAATAGCGTCCGCCGAGGTAGATAACCGAACCAATCAACCAAAGAAAACTCCAACATTCACACACCAATGTTGAACCAAAAGAACCAAAGCTTGCAAATTTCTTCAAAGGCTTCACCCCTAGCCTTAGCTAGAGGTTTAGCCAACCATGCTACAATGGAAGACTAAATTCTCTACAAAGGAAAAACTACACTACTCTACACTACAAAAGAAAGAAACTAAAGAAGAGAAGAGAGGAGTTGTAGAGAATGGGATGATGAGAATGAGAGGGAGAGGAGCTTCTTTTATAGCCTTATGAGGAGCTCCCAAGCCTAGGTGGCACTTCAAAAGTTTCTTTAGGCTTGGGAATGGAGTTAGGCTTGGAGTGCCCAAAGCAAACTTTGCTTTTAGGTTTGGGCTTGGAGTGAGGCTTGGATGATGAGGTGGCAAGAAAAGTACTCCAAGCCTAGGTGTCACTCCAAGCCTAAAGCAAACTTTTCTTTTAGGTTTGGGCTTGGGGTGAGGCTTGGATGATGAGGTGGCATTCCATGCCTTACACATGTGTGGGGAGAGAGAGAGAGAGAGAGAGAGAGAGAGAGAGAGAGAGAGAGAGAGAGAGAGCTTCTTGATGGGGCCATCTTGATGGACGGGCGAGCTGGTTCAGCTGCACGTGCAAGGTGGGTGATCCGCCTGATGGACGGCTTGATGTGGATTGATGGGCGGCTGGCTGAAGTAGCTTGGACGGCCTTGCTGCAGGTTGGCATGTTGGAAGTGGTTGATGGCCCTTTGATGGATGGTTGAGAAACGTCCACCTGCACGTGTGGAGAGCTGGATATCGTCTAGCCCTTGTATGTTGGCTGGACATGGATGATGACTGTTGTCCATTGGATTGAGAGATGGAGAAGGCTGCTGGATGGTTGAAGGATGGACGGTTGGAGATCACTGCTGGACCCATGGCTGGCACGTTGGTGATAATGGAGGACAATCCCCAACTGTTGCTGATTTGCAGCACGTGTGAGCAGCTTGATATACGTGATTGTTGGGTCCATCATCTGCTATTGGAGACGTTGGATGCATGATCAACGGCTGGAGATAACATACCATGAAGCAACAGTTTGGACGTTGATGGTGGACCACTGCACATGCGACTGAAGGTGGTCCACCTGATGGACGGTGGCTGATGAAGGGGTCGCTGGTTGCTGATCGTCCACCATATCTGGACATTAAAGGAGATGATATCCAAGCTGCTTACATGATCAGCACGTGGTAGAAATTGATGGACGGCTGGATGTTTGGATCTGGATACTGCTGATGGATGCTGGACGTGATGGAGGATGGTGTTGATGAACGCTGGACACGTGATCAACAGTTTGTGGGGTCCACTAGATGATGGATTGCTGTAGAACGTTGATGAAGCTACTAGTCTTTGATGGCACATGTGGTTGGAGATGAGGTCTGCCGCTGTTGAGTGCTTGTTGGCTCCACACATGTACAAGATGAGAGGGTGGATTGAAGATAGGTTGAAGTGGATGGTGGGATGCAGCACTACTCGCTGGATGTGTGGCTGGAGATGGACGGTCCACTGAGAGAGGGGGGCTGCACGTGTGAAGGTGGATGATCCACCTGATGGACGGCTGGAAGGATGGAGGGATCAGCATCAGCTGTGGGGTCCACCTTGGAGACGTCCTTGCTTAGTGGCCTGTGCTGGGCGGTGAAAATGGCTGGACGTGTTGGTGCTGCAAATGTGGTCCACCATCTAGACGGTTGAAGGTTGGACGGCCGGAGTTTGCTGGCTGATGATGGAGATGAAGGACGGCTGCTGATGGCTGGACGTGGATGATGCAGCTGGAGATGGATTGTTGATGAAGGTTGTACGCTGATGCAGATGGACGGCTGCTTCTCATCAGATGTGTAGCTGGTACACACGTGTCGGTCACTCATGATGGATGGTTGGAGGATGGACGCTGGTCCTGATGGATGGACGACTTGGGATTTCAATGTTGTTGGTCCTCTCATGTCGTGCATGTGCATGGGCTTCATCAAATGGTTGATAGTTGAATGGATGGTGAAGATGATGGGATCTCCATCTGATCTGCACACAGCCTGGACCTCCAAAATGTGTGACCTTGATAAGGTCCTTCGGGGCATCTTCTTCTATCTCAATCATACAATATGGTCCAGCCTTCGACCTTTATATTTCAATTTCCTCTAGAGCTATCTCCATGCTTGATTTTGGTCTTTAAACGTATTGATTGGCTTGAATCTTGTCCAACCTCTCCTGACCACCTGGACATTGAAAAATCGCCTAATGAGGGATAGTTAACTGGAAAAACAATGATAATGCTCTTAACAACTAGGGTTAATTATACAATATTAGGTACTCATCAATGGCATCCAACAATGGGATGTTGATCTTCACCTGCTTAAAAACCTCTAAAATTTTCAAATTTTTGTCTAATGGTTTAGGTGAAATCAACCTTTGTGGAAACGGGGCAACCGGTTTGTATTGCCTTTCCAGTTCTTTCTCCTGTGGAGTGTTGTTCAAGTTATCATCCTCTTTAGAGATTTCCGGATCATTAGGCTGTGGGGCCTTCACCTGATTAGATTTATCAATAATCTTCTCACTTCTCAAAGTGGTGATAGCTCGAACATGCTCCATATGTTGGGAGGATGGGCTTGCATTTTGTATCTCAAATTGGGTCCTTGGGTTAGGAAGAGGTTGGGCAGGAAGTGTGCCTTTCTCCCTAACACTAAGGTGCGATTCAACCCTAGCCATTGAGGTTTTCAAGTCATTGATGGCTTGGGTTGTATTTTGATTAAATTTCAATTGCTCTTGCATAAACCCATCTATTTTCAGAGAATGGGTCTTGTTATACTCAGCTTGGACCGATACAAATGCACCCAACATCTCCTCTAATGAAACTTTTAGAGTAATGACTAGAGATGGACCTAGTATAGGTTGAGCTTGAGGGATATTGGTTGCATTCGCAGTGGGTCCATTCTTCCAACTGAAGTTGGGATGGTTCTTCCAACTAGAATCATACGTATTTGAGTTTGGAGCACCAAATTGTCGTTGATAACTATTTATGGCATTTGCTTGTTCTTGTAAGATGTCTTGAACTGCTGAGTCTTGTGTTGTATATTAATTTTCGGCACAAACTCCACAAACAGTTTCAACGTCCTTAGAGTTAATCGTCTCTCCTTTTCTTAATTCCATGGCCTCGACTTTTCTTATGAGGCTAGCCACACGTGCACTTAAGCTATCTTCTTCCGATAAGACGTAAATTTCTCCTTTTTCCTTTTGTTGGCCAGTCTTGGAATTTGTTGGTTTAGATGTATCCCAAGACTGTGCATTCTCAGCCAATCTTCCAAATAATCCCATGCTTCATCAGCCTCCTTATTCATGAATTCCCCATTACACATCATCTCTACGAATTGGCGCATGGGTGAAGTCAGTCCTTCATAGAAAAAGCTTATAACCCGCCAAATTTCATAGCCATGATGTGGGCATGCGTTTAATAGGTCCTTAAACCTCTCCCAACATTGGAAGAAGGTTTCACCTTCCTTTTGGGCAAAGTTCATGATAAGGCGCTTCAACATGTTTGTTTTGTGAGTAGGGAAGAATTTTTTTATGAATTCCCTATGCATATCAGTCCATGCACCAATTGATCTTGGCCTTAATGCATGAAGCCAACCTTTAGCTTTGTCTTTAAGAGTAAAAGGGAAGAATTTGAGTCTCACTACATCATCAGTTACATTAGCAAAGTGCATGGTGGTTATTACCTCATCAAACTCCTTAAGGTGTTGATAGGCACTTTCACTGTCTAATCCATGGAATTTAGGGAGAAGTTGGATCACTCCCGGTTTCAAATCCACATTCCCTGCATTTTGTGGAAAAACTATGCATGAGGGAGTTCTCGTTCTTGCTGGTTGTAAGAAATCACGTAAAGTTCTTGGTCGGGGAACATTCTCAACCACATTCTCCCCCGTTTCAGTTTGGTTTTGACCCAGATTAGGATTGGCCATCGGATTAGGTTGATTTGCAGCCATATTTTCAGACAAAATTGGAGAGTTTAGATGTCTCCTAGTACGTGGCTCTCTGTCAATCCCTTCTACTATCCCCCCTTCACTTATGAGTCAGTTATTGGAATCCCGAGCCCAATGTGGCATGCAAAACCAAAAAATATGAAACAAAGAGAAAGAAGAATTCTTCCTCCCTTTCTTTACTCTTCTCTAAGACCGAAGCACAAGGTGTCTTGCAATGGCTAGGCCAGAAGTAAGGATAGGGACCGATTTCTCCTAGTCAATAGGGGTTCAGAGAACTCCCCACCCACTCTTTGAATCTTTTGAGAAAAAGTGCAAAAAAAGGAGAAAGAGGAGTAGAGGTGAGAAAAGAAATCTCTGAGCACAAGGTGATGCAAGACGGCAGAGTCGACCAATAGGAATTCAGGTGGACAAAGCCAACCTTTCAGAGATCCAAAAGGAGTCTCCACCCACTCTACAAGAGATAAATATGAAAGGAATGAATAGGAGAAGGAGAAGAGTAAGGGTTAGAAAGATAAAACCTGATTCGAGCACTTGAAATCCTTGTATCTTCTTCAGCTTCCTAGAAATCCCTAAAAATGAAAAATCAAATAAATAAGCTAAGTTAGTCCTAAAATCCTAAAAATCCTAAATAAATACTAATTTCAGAAATTTGTGAAAAATCGTCAAAGTCCCCGGCAGCGGCGCCAAAAACTTGTTCGCTTCCCAAAGTGTAGGGTTGCGATGTAGTAATAATCTCAGTAAGACCAAGGTCGATCCACAGGGACTTATGTAGGAATTCACAAACACATCCAATAGTTTCTATTGAGAGCTAACAACCAGATTTTGTATGAGATTGATGTAAGTAACAACTTTGAACAAAATTGAAGGTAAACAATTATAAAAAGGCACTAGGGGTTCAAGGATCCACTTGTAGCAATCCTTGATGTTCAATCCGCTGTGGTCTCTCATTCTCTCAACTAGAATCGATATTAAGATCTATCTAGTCAGATGATAGAGCTGTTAAACCAAACAATCTGTCATATGTAAGTCCAATGCATAGGATTCACTCAATGTAAGCTAAGCTGAGCATGCTCAATTGCACAGGTCAGTCCCAATTCCAAAAGGCTCAGTTCACAATCATAACCATCCTCAAGTCCTGTCACAAGACAAGGCTAGATCATGATTTGAACATGATTCAAATCATGTGCACAGTCCCTTACATAATTCAGAAAATCAGAAAAATAGAACTTTAGTAGGAAGTTCCCACATGAAGATCATAGTACTAGAGCATACTCCAATTCCCCGGATCATAGAGGTCTAGACTAATACAAACCAATTAAGAATTTAAGTAATTCTCCCAAACATCCATGAGTCATCATAAGACTAAGAAAAACTACTTAAAACTTGTATAAACTTCAAACCATTGTTCATAAACATGAATTACAAACTTAAAACCAACTTAGAACGGATTGAAACATCTTAGATCCACTACAAGCTTCACCTCTTAGCCCTAGCTAAGAGGTTTAGCTGCTCATAATCCAAGGAAACATGAAACAACTTAAAAAAAACATAAAACAGTAAAACAAACTAGAAGGAGTTGTGGAACTCCGAAATCCACTTCCGCCGCCTCCAACCTTGCTTAAACCCTTCTAAGATACCCTAGGAACGATCCCTAGGTATCCTTTTATAGTGGGGAGGCTCCGCAACTTCAAAAGATTCGAGAATCTGCGTAACACTTACGCACTGCGCAGAGAAAATCGGCGCCAGAATTAGAAGTTTAAAACTTACGCAGACGACCGGTCGCAGTGGCTGGATGACCGGTCGCAGTGCTGGACGACCGGTCTCAAAACAGCCTAAAAGTGTCTAAAGAGTTTTGTCCTGAAAAATTAATTTAAGGACCGGTCGCAGAAGTGGACAACCGGTCGCACGACCGGTCGTGAATGGTCCAGAGAGTAATGGCTTCTGGGTCTTCCTCTATGCATGTGCGGACCGGTCGGACGACCGGTCTTTGGCTTTAGACGACCGGTCGTGGGCACCTTCTTTTGCATTCTTTCTTTCATTTCTCTGGCTTCTTTCTTCCATTCTTTTCTTCTTTCCTTGCTTCCTTCTTTCTTTGGTCCTCCTTCGATCTTCATCCAAATAGTTCCAAATAAGCTCTTTTCATCTTCAATTAGGCGGAGTCCACTCTCAATCCTGCAAGCACAAAACATGCATTAATTTAGTCTATAAACCATAACAACAAACATAATGAGTGATGAATTGGGGTTAGAATATGCACAATTATGCACAATTAAGAGCTCAACATTAACACCGATTTTTTTTGTTGAAAGCAAGAAAGTCCTCCGAGAAGTTAATCCCAGTGTCGTTTAAGGTCTTCGGACCAAAAGTATGTTCATGCTGAAAATACATTCTTTTTGTGATTTTTGAAAGGATCTGGACTATCGAAAATCGATATGAGTGGTCGAGGTTGACGTCGAATTTTTTTGTTGAAAGCAAGAAAGTCCCCCGAGAAGTTAATCCCAGTGTAGTTTAAGGTCTTCAGACCAAAAGTATATTCATGCTGAAAATACAGTCTTTTTGTGATTTTTGAAAAAATCTGGACCATTGGACCTCGATCCGAGTGGTCGAGCTTGATGCTGATTTTTTTGTTGTAAATCTCTCGGGATTTTGATCTTGACGTAGTTTAAGGTCTTCGGACCCTGGTTTGTTTGAAAACTTTTTGTACTTCCTGTGAAGGTCCAAATCATCAAATCTCGGTTCGAACGGTCAAGATCGATGTTGTTTTCTATTGGAAAGGCATACTTACCTTGCTATGTTTGGCTTCTGACGGGGCTGATTGTGATTCGAATGGTCTTGATTGCTTGAATGGGCCATATAAGACCTCTTGTACTTCTATTCTCATACTTAGAAGTCAGATCTTGATGATTGGACCCTTGATCGTGGAGATTGGTAGCTTAAGGAAGCTCTTCAATGGTTCAGATCATGATGGTTCAGATTTTGAACAGTCTGAATTGCTTGTGGCCCTCACTTGATCAACTTTTGTCTTTTTTGGACTGATCAGACTCATTTTGGACGTAGCTCTTCATGATTTGACTTGTGGAGAATACTTCAAATGGTCTGGATCAGCCTCTGTCCAAATCTAGAGTCAATCGGAGTTTTGGGCGGCCTTCAGAGTGCCATTTGCTGACATGGACTGACAATCTCACCTACCACTAGGCCCCTGAGCCAATCCATGGAGAGAGAGGGAGAGTGTCTGTACGGGTGGCCCCCAGAGGGCTGCCCAGACCTCCTCTCTTGTGTGGTCTGGGTTGGTCTCATCTTAGACATTCCCGATAGTTCCATGTCCCTGTCTCTCATATTCTTTGCGTTGGCTTTCGATCTCAGCCATGATTTCTTGCCTTGTCTCATTCTTTCTTCTACTTTCATCTTCTTCTTTTCTTGTCCTTTCTCAAGTAATGGATTGTGAGGACTCAGAGGCTGTGATCGCTGACCATGGTGGGTTCCATCCTTTAGATTTTCAAAGGAGCTTAATGGAGGTGAGATGCCTTTGATAGATGGGGTAGATGGGGCATTGAAAGTGGGAGTAGATGAAGGCTTGAATGTGGTTGTTGGAGAGCCTTTAAATGCCCCCATTAATGGTGGCATGCTTGGATTTTCATATTTAAATGTGGCCTTGGATGTTGGGACTTTTGATGGTAGAGATAGGGCCTTGATGGACATTGATGGGCTGATCTTGGACTACCTTCTGATACCTGTGAGGAGAGAAAGCACTTTAGCAAAAGTATTGATGTATGGAAGCAGAGGGAGAGATAATTACCTTTTGGGGAAGATGACCAGGAGAAAGGCACTCACGGAAGGCACCCCATTAGTTGATTAGAGGACGTTTATTTTGAAAGCCCTGTAAGATTTTTTTTTTTTTTTTGCATATATATGAATAAGAAAAATGATTTTTTTTTAAAATATATGTATGCAAATCATGCATGAAATAGAAATTTGTGCCAAGTGCTTGTCCGTCTATGTGTGATTCAGATTTGTGCTTTTAGGTGTAGGAATCAGAATATTTGACTCAGCTGAATGTCATACTTGGTTTTTCAATCGTTCCCTAAAGATCCTGATCCCTTAAAGTAGTGCGTAATGGTATCTTGCCCCTAGAATTTGGGTAGAGTTTAAAAGAATTCTCGACTCCTGACCTCCATCCTTCCTTCCGTTGAATCTTCATGTCGCCCAGATCTTTCATGTACCTGCCTTTTTTTTTCCTTTTTTTTCTTCTCTTAGCCACTATTACCCGCAGTGCCCTTTCAGGTTTTCACCTCGTCCGGCTTGCCATTATTTTTGCCCGTGGTGCCCTTTCAGGTTTTCACCACATCACGGGTATTTGATCTTGCTTGCCCCTTGGCAGCTATGCTGTTTTTACCCTCGGCGTCCTTTTGGGTTTTCACCAAGTCCGCTGTGTGCCCACTTTTTACTAGGAGCGCCCTTTCGGGTTTTCACTCTGCCCTCTTTGTTTAGGCACATCTTTTCTTTTGATTTTTTTAGATAAACACAGCGGCAAGAGGTCGGGAATCTGTCGTTGCTGGTCGATGGCAGCCTTTCGGCCCTTATCTTAAGTTACAATGACAGAGCTGTCAGCCTTAGCTATAGACCCTTCTGAGGTGGATGGATGGATGGATGGATGTGTTTCATGGGTTGATTTTTTTTTCTTTTCTTTTCTTGGATCGTGTGCCCCTTTTTTTAACCCCAAATTTTTTTGCTCTATTCCTTTTTTTTTCTTTGACTTTTGAACCCTTTATTTGGAGCACTTATTAGTGGACAGGAAGGATTTCTCAGAGGTCTAAGCCCTAACATCTTGACTTCAACTCTACTAATGTAACTCTTGATAAGGTTGGATTGACTTACTTGTGATTTTCACATTATCGATGTTGATTAGCACAGGGAGATCAACCTCTCTCATGTTGGTGAGCCTGAGGGCGCCTCTTATAAGAACTTCTCTGATCCTTAGGCCTTGGCCCCTTGAGTCTGATAGATGCAGCGGTGCTTGTTGTAAACCCAATATGATTTTTCTTTCTTCGGCTTCATTCTTTATCAGCACTCACATTGACAGAATTTTGACTTGAACTTGTAGGTCTGTCTTCTGATTTTAAGCTTCTCGAGGAACCCCTCCATCCTTAGATTCTAAAGGATGTCCCATTGCAAAAGTTGATAACATGTGGGAACCCTTAACAATTGATGATGTCATTCTTTATGGGAATTATCGCGCAAGATGAGAATGTTACCTTCATCCACTTTGTGAAGTAATTGATTGCCACAAATATGTGCCCATGACCACTAGATGTTGCCGATTCGATCTTTCTTTTGATGTGGATACCTCGTATAGGGAATAGCTGGAGCATCGTTAGGCTGTAGAGTTTTAAAGCACATACATGGATCCAATGTGCATGCTGCTGACACTTGATGTACTTTATGACATGTTGGCAGCAATCTGTCTTCATCGAGCCACGAGGTTTCTCCGATCATTCATCAAGTCGCATACTCCAACATGGAATGCAAGCATGGTCTTAGTAGCATCTTCTTGATAGGCTTGATTTTAGGCTTTGTTGATAAGCCTTTGATTGAGTTCGGACAAGTGTTCATAGGATGCAAGATTGGAAAGTCATGACTTTGAAAATTCAATCATTCTCTGCTTATTTTCCAAGGACAAGGAATTTTAATGCGTACTTTCATAAAGGTTTCGGGAGATCCTAACTTTACAATTTTGAAATTTTTAGAGAGGACATTAGTTTTTTGTTCGAACTTTCGAGGAGACCCTCTTAGTTTGGGAGTCAGCTCATCATTTTCTACATCATTTGGCTTTGTCTAAACCTTTGAGTTTGAAGTCCAACTCTAGATCGAAATCCTATGAATCAACTTCATACTCAAGTGCTTTAACAGACAGACTTGACATTTCATTGCTTAGGATTTTGAAAGATTTCTGATTTTTTTTTTTTTTTTGGCTTTGAAAGATTTTCTGATTTTTTGGAATTTTGTGAATATCTGGATTTTTTTTGAACTTTTTGGTTTTCGTGAAATTTTGAATTTTTTTTTTAAAAATTTGAAATATTCGGTGTTTTTTGGCTTTTAGATCTTCCGATTTTTTTAAAAGTTTTTTTTAGAACCCCGAGCAAGACGGCAATGCGAACCAGTGGTTGCCTGATTCGGCCCGGGGAGTCGAGCACTATCGACTTTTATTGTCGTCATAGGGACTACAAACCTGTTACTGCCCTACACTCCTTTCCCTCAGGAGGCAGGGCCAGAATGATCAGTAGGCCAGCCCCCATCGTTGCGCCCAAATGTCATGATAGATCTAGGGCTAGACTCTAGGTCTGTGTCGGATGCGATTTTCCCTGGTTCATTCCCGGTGTATTGCAACTCTTCAAGTTCATTTGGCTGAGGTGGGACCAGGATCGTGGTCCAAGTGATCGGGGAAAATTTATTCCCCTTGCTTGGGTTTTCTCTGGGTAACTCTATCAGACTCGATTTGCTCGCTTGATCATCGAAGGTGGAATCGAGCCCATCATCAGGATAGATAATCCCTGCATTGCTAAACTGGATTAGTGGACAAATGTAGGGATTGCCTTCTTCTTGACAACCATGTCTTCTTCTGATACTTCCATGCTTTAGTTTCCTAATCAGAGTAGGTTGATATCACAGTCTTCCTCTATCAACATTCTCTTGAACTCCCATGATTTGGGTCAAGTCTTGATATTCGAGCTGATATAGAAGATTTGACGCTTGACAGGAAGGAAGACGTAGTTTGATCCGATGGGACATGCTCGAGGAAAGTGATTTAGAGTCTCAAACGCAAGACTTTGGCATGAGATGTCCTTATTGAAGCATTGTATGTCCATAATTAGGCTATTAGGCTCCTAAGGTTCAGCTGCTTCTACAATGGAGATTTATTCAGGATTGGTGATGATGGTGATCGCTCTATCTCTGAAGATGTGCTTGACCCTTTGGTGAAGATTTGAAAAGATGGCACTGATTCTATGAAACCAGGTCCGATTAGGGAGGAGATGGACTGAAACTGAGATGTCCAAAACCTGAAGAGTGATGGTTAATGTTTTTGGATCGATCTGAACCTTGACATCAATCTCCCATTCGAATCCCTCAATAGTGGCCACACAGTTAAAGCTGGGCCCTGACTCTACTAGGGCATTTGGCATGCTGTCAAAGGAATGATTTTCTTCTAGGATGATAGCTGGAGTAGAAGCCAAATAGGCAGGTGTTGTGGGCAAGTTGTGCCCCTGGTTGTTTGCTTGAGAAATGGGTAGGTTGTGCCCTTGGTTGAGTGATGCTACAATGGGGAGGTCGTCCCATTGGTTGACTGGAATGGGCAAACTATGCCCCCGGTTGGCTGGAATGGGCAGGTTGTGCCCCTGGTTGAGCAATGACACAAAGAATGAACCGACTGGAGGTACCCCTTGTATGATGATGGACTCTAGGATTAAAATAGTTGGGGGTGCCCCTTGCAGGATAAGAGGCTCGAACTCCGAATGAGAGTCTACAGCATGGATAAACTAGAGAGGAGGCTCTTCTTGGCTGATGAAAGATGGATAGGTAGGAGGTGCTGTTCGCCTCCCCAAGTGTAGGGTTACGATGTAGTAATATTCTCGGTAACACCGAGGTCGATCCATAGGGAAGGAAGTAAACAATTTGAACTATCCTAATAATTAGAATCTTAAGAGGTTTGTGAAATTGGTTTTAAACATGAAACATAAAAATCTGATAATGAAAAGATAACTAGAGCATTAAGGATCCACTTATAACTCTCCTTAGATGCATAATTCGCTGTGGTTTCTCACTTACTTAACTAAAATCGAAATCAAATCCTATCTAGTCGGATGATAAAGCGGTTATATTATCAAAGCAATCTAACAAATGTGTTTTTCATCAACATATTTCCTCAATTCAAGTTAGGACTTGAGCACACTCAATTGTATAGGTCAATCCTAGTTCCAATAGATTAAGATCATAACCATAATAATCATCAAACCTTGTCACAAAGCTTAACTAATACCTTGGCTTGAACTTGATTCAAATCACATAAACACCCAACACATTTTTAGAATTTCTGGAAAAGATGGAACTTTGGTTTGAAGTTCTCACATGATGATCCAAGTCTAGAGCGTATTGAATCCAATTCCTCGGAGCGTACAAGTCTAGATCTTTCCAAAACAAGTAAGAAACTAATGTAATTCTTCCATACATCCATGAGTCATCATAAGATTAAGAAAAACTACTTAGAACTTTATTCAAACTTAAGAAAAACTATTGTTCAACGTTAAATTCAAACTTAAAACCATTAAAAACGAATTAAACAATCTAAGAAAACTATAAAGTTCACCTCTTAGCTCTAGCTAAGAGATTAGCTAATAAAAAGCATATTAAAAACTAGAACTAGAACTAAGAAAAGGGAAAAAAACTAGCTGGAGGAGGATAGGAAGCCTCCTATGACTTGAACTCCTTGCTCCCCACGTCCTTGCTTGATTTGGAAGAGAAGAGAGCACCTCCTTTTATAATGCAGCAATAGTACAACAACATAACAGATTTTGTTTCGCTTGGTGCGGCTTAACCAGTGATCAAATTGCATTTACATTTGATTTGTAGCTTCCTTGTAATATGATCTTCCTCATAGATGATTTAGATTTTCAATATTATCTTCTGAATAGGCCCACCAATCATATCAGCGACCGCCTCTCAAAATCATACAATTTGGGTACCTTCAGAAGAAGTCATATTGCTTTCAACGCTACGGAGTGTACAGAGGTCAGATTGATCTCAAATTTTGAATATTGGTAGAAACCTTCCTCTTCTATATGATAGATGGATTAGATTGTCCAAAACAATTCCAGAATGTGATCCAAAAATTAGAACACTTAGGACTTTTTATAAAATCTGCGCAGTTGGAATCTCTCTGGATGGTCCATCTTTCTTCGACTGGTACGTTACACCACACATCCTTTTGACCTGAAACTTTATGGTTATTCATATATCTATGTGCTTTAGAAGATGTTCAAATTACATTCTTCATATCATTAATGATGGGCCACCTGGATTGGTCCAGAGTTGAGTAGGCGGAATCTAGAAACTTTCTAGACAGTTCGTATTGTTTTGGCCGTCACGGTCAATCCATAGCTCCGATCGACACGAAACCACTTGGGTTATTTCGGCATTGAGATCCTCTTTGATGTAGATAGGTTAGATTTCCAAATATCATTAATATGAGCCCCACAAATTGGTCTTAAAAACAAAAAATGGGACTACTGTTGTTTAAAATCTGGATTCTGAAAGTGCATGTTTAACCTGTTAGCCGGCCGGCCGGCCAGTCCATCCGGCTGGCCGGACCACAGGTCGGCCTTCATAAAATTAGTCCAGAGAATTTATTATTTCTGGAGGGTTTGGCTGGCTGGCCGGTGGTCATGAAAAATGTGATTTTTCTAGTTTTTCTTCCTTCATTGCATTGCATCTTTCTTCCATCTCTTATCCTTTATTTCTTTGATCTTCGAGGCATGTAAGAAGGGCCTCTAAACATCATAATGATAAAGTCTCTCTCGCATTCCTACAATGACAAATCCATGCATTAGATTAATCTTTAAATCATGATAACCATGCATAATGAGTGATGAATTGGGGTTAGAATATACACAATTAAGAGCTCAACAACTGCCCCTTGCATTGCGGAGACTGGACCGACTGGAGATGCCTCTTGCAGAATGAGGGGTTCTGAAACTGGAATGGTTGGGGGTGCCCCTTGCCAACCTTGATTAGGGCACTGTGGGTTCCATCTTGCCTGTTGTTGCTGCTGTTATTGCGGTTGTCCATGTTGAGGGAAGAATAACGCATCTTCGGTAGAGGCGACAAGATTGTCTTCTTCCATAGGATGGGGGAGGGGAACACTTCTGTTACTGTTCTCATATTCAGTGAGCCTTCCTTCCACTGTCGGTTGTACTGGAGAGGCCTGATGAGGCAACCAAGGGGAGATCGTTCCAGCCCTTATTCTAGCTTCCCAAGTGCAGATGAGTTGGGTGAAGTTTGCATATGGATGTGAGACAAGATATCCAGAGATACTCGAATTTGCCGAGTGGATGATCATAGAGATTTGCTCCTCATCGTCTATGTGTGTCTTCATTCTGGCGGCCATTATCCGCCACCGTCTAATGTAAGCTGATAATGACTCATCATTCCTCTGCCTTAAGGTAGCAAGATCCGCCATTTTGGGTGCTAAGTTAAGATTGTACGCGAAACGATCGATGAATGCTTGAGAAAGTTGTTCCCAAGTCTTGATTCGATGGTAGTTCAGCGACTTGTACCAATCTGACGAATCACCTTTCAGAGACTTCTAAAATAGACAGATCAACGCTCCGTCATTGCCTGCCACAATATCTAGCTCACCACAGAATGTTCTCAAGTGGTCTACAGGACACCCTGTCCCATTATATCTTTTAATTTTTTGTACCTAAAAGCCTTGAGGTACCACTGCATTGGGAAATGGACAAAGGTCCCTGAACTTTGTGGATGGAAGATCCACCTCCTGCTGCTTTTGTAACTTCCTTTTCATCTCTTGCATCTACTCACGGAGTTGCTCGATTTCGGATGGACCAAATGAGGGAGGTGTTGCCCCTTGCTAGGCCTGAGCTGGACCCCTTTCGTAATAATTGGTGTCATTGATGTTCCTATGATTTTTTCTTGAAGGAGGTTGGGCTTGGTAATTACTCTCATTGTAGGGACTTTGTTGGACTAGAGTTGAGAAGGGAGACTACAAAGAAATCCTACTCACAGGAGGATATTGAAATTGGCCGGAACTCCCATTAGGTAGAGGATGTTGGAATTGGCTGAGAGTTCTGGTTGTGGGATGTGACTGAAAATGGTTCTCATTTGTAGGAGGATACTGAAAGAAATACCCTGAGGTTGAGGCTTGTTCTAATTAAAGGCCCCTGTTATGAGGGTATTGAAAGTCCTGCGTGAACCCTGATGTTGTGGTTGTAATGAATTGAAGGCTAGAAGAGATGGTGGTTGTTGAACTGGGCTAGCTTGACTGCTGGATGCTGCTGTAGCTTGTGCTTGCATGAATTGCAAGAACAATTCTTGCATTGCTCTCATTCCTTGTGCTAATTCTTGCATGTTGGCGTGTTCTCAATCGGTTGTTGCGCTGGAGGTTGTGCTTCGACCGTTCGAGGGCAGGAAAGATGTGAGATTCCTCATCGTGGTTAGACATGGCTTGCTGAACTCGGGTGCGGATTATGCTGCGGTAAGGAAGCTATTTTCTAAGACGTTGAGACTGAGGAGGCGCAATGGTGAGGAATATGTTCTACTCTTTTTTGGGTTTTGAAATTTTCTGCTTTTTTTTTGTTTATGGGTGAAATGATATGCATATGAGATTGTATGAGGACTATTGACTTTTAAGTACAGGAAGGATTTCATTTTTTTAAAGTTGGATCACGAATAATGTGACTAGCATATCCCCAGTAGAGTCGCCATTCTATGGACGCTCGCCTTTCCGGGCTCCCCGACCCTCCCTTTCGAAAAGGGGCTATGCATGAATCGCCATTGTGCCACTGGGTTGCCTCTTTCTCGAGGGCTTTTTTGATTGTTGTGTTGAACTGGATATGTTTGGATGAGTTTGTATAAGACCAGAGTCACCACTAGCTAGTTACTTCAAATCTACAGTCAGCTAGATCCCGTAGAAATGTTAGAGAAGGGAATCTGAGGATTCCTTCATCTAAAATGACTCCTTTTGATTTGCGGTCAAAGATTCGAGGTAAAGGATCACGGTTACAGGGTAAGAAGGTGTTAGGCACCCACTCTGCCCATACCAAAGTACGGTTTTTATTTCACAGAATCGAACTAATACTTGAAAGTCTGATTTAATTCTCGTACATTCTCATGAATGATATGATGCATGAATGTAGGTCTGAATAATAAGAGTTTCTGATGGGTAGGTTTCCATTAACAGGCAAGCTCAGAGCATACGCTCGAGCTGACAGGTGCTTTATGCGAGATGCATGTTGTGTGTTTGATCGGTCTAAATTTCTGATGAATGTATTCCGGGCAAACCGGCAAACTTTAGAACATAGACCTGATCGAGTGATTACAGTGGAATGATAAGCAGGGGGGTTGGAAGAATACTAAATGTTGCACTTATGCTAGATGCAAATGAGATGATGTTGATGTAAGAGTAGCTGGATGGATGGAGGTATCGCGAGGGTTGGCTTCGAGTGGCTAGATCAAGACTTGGGTAGCTTGAGAGACTTGAACGAGGGTTAGGTTGGGCTGGACTAGGGCTAGACTCTTCTCACTCGAGCTCTCCTTAGTGGAGGAATGGGCTAAAGAGATGTGGAGATAGACTCAAAAATTGAAATCTTTAGGATGTTGAGGGATGATGAGAATGAGAAGGGGCGGGGGTATTTATAATTGTGGAGAGTGGCAACTCTCGTAAATAGGGATGGGCGGCAATCAGACGGCCGCCCGTATGACCATCTTGCTTCAGTTTTGGAGTGTACTTGCTCCAAACTTGAAGCAGAAAATGGTCGGAGGTCCGAGTTCGGAATTGCTCCGAAGCTGCGGCTTGAAACTAGGTGAGTCAACTGGGTTTTAAAGATGGGTTTTAACTGGGTAAGTCGACTGGGTGTGAGGGTTTGACTGATTAAGTGGGTTGACTCGGTGATTTCACTTAGCGGGTTGACTAAAAAAGGTTGACTTTTTTGAGATTTTTTTATTGATTTTTTCTACGGATGGTTCTTTGGGCTGATGTTTAGGGGTGAGTCGACTGGGTTCAGGCTTGAGTTGGGCTATGGATTGGGGATTATAAGGATGAGCTTGGACATGGGGTTTGGGGGTGTGGACCTCCATTCATTAAACTATCTCAGTCAACATTTTAGCCAAAGGTGGGGTGTCTATAGATGCATGACATGATAAGGTGGGTAGGAGAATACCCACCATTGAAAATTCAAGTGGCTGCATGACAATGGTGATTAACCATTAATGGGGCACAAAAGTTTTGGGTCAAGCTGGCATTTGTTTTATCCCTTCATCTAGGTTTATTAGACCTTATCAACCGGTTGGATGGTGAATAAAAATTATAAAAACCTTACTATGGGCTTAGGAGGTTTTTAATGGTGGGGTGTTCAATCACCACTGTTTCCTAACACGACACCTTCGTATATGCGGAAGTTTAAAGAGCAACTAGAATTATGGCTAAGTCCTATGGGGGATGATTAAGACCTTTTGAAATTTTTTTCGCCTACTTACACAATTTAACAAATTAAATTAAGTAAGCAAGAATACTTCGGCTTCCAAGCCTAAATGGGTCCAATCACAAGACTAGCAAATGGTCTAAGCAATAAACAACCTAGTCTAAGAATGCATAGATAATCAAATGATATAACTAATCAAGCTCCTAATCTATGCAACCTATGCAGACGTATGAGAATGGATAAATGAGCTGAAGTCTACACTATAAGTGAAAGTACATCTTGTGTGTGGATGAGCTTATCTAGTGCCTAGCATACATTCCTATCAAGCATTCGTAATTAACTAATTAAACATACAATGTTAAGACATCAATGTGCTCAATTCAATCACAAACACAAGCATGTATAGTGGTTCGACTTTGGGTCTACTCCACTCCCGGTTCAAGTACTCAACTCCTTTGAGCACACCGGAATTCACTATCGGAGGTTTTAAATGAGGTTCACCTCTCAACCTTTACACGGAGGTTATACCGGTTCACCTCTCAACCATAATCGGAGTTTTGGACAAATGGCTAACTCTCAGCCCAAACGGAGTTTTGGACATAGGCTAACTCTTAACCCAACGCACGTTTACTCCTGTGTCGGAGGCTCCCCCTTGGAGACTTTGTTTAGGCCCGGCTAACGGGCCAAGGAGTGTCAAACGACCCCTAGTCTTTAGGCTGATAAATAGGCCAAGGAAGGGCCAACATTCCTAGTTCGAGTTTGACAAACAAACTCTACACTCAACTCCCAAAGGGAATTGAGTGGATGGACTCTCAATAAAGACAACCTTACTTGTCGGATGAGCCCCTTGTTCAGTACTGGTTCAGGTTGCTTGATCTCCACTCTCCTGTGCTTCAATCAGTTTTCCTTGCTCACACGATCGTGTTGCCGTTACGTCGCCAATGCCTCAGCTACACTTGATCAATCACTTTGCTTGTGATGCCTTTGAGATGCCCAAGGTGATAGGAGGGTAGGTTTGAGAACTCTACAACTAATGGGAATGGGTTGCCTAGAGTTTCTCTCCTATAACGATCTCATCTTAGAGTTTTCAATAAGGATATACCTATCAAGGAAGATCCAAACTCTAGAGATCAAGAGGGGATGAAGGTCATCTTCTTCATGAGCTTGGAATGCTTCAATCTTATGTTAAAGAACAAGGAAGATGCCTTGCATAGGTTGGGAATGAGCCTTGAATGGTCTCCAACAATGGTGGCTTCACTCCTCTCAAAATTCCTCTACTTGTCCCTCAAAACGAGCCAAGCTCATTTATAAAAAGATGTGCAACGGATTTAAAATGGACAAAAAACGGTTAGTGCCAACCTGTCATGACCGGTCAACCAGGGGTCCACGACCGGTCTGGACCGGTCGGCTAGAGGCCTATTGAAGACAGAAAGCTTGCTGTCTTACTCGGGGGGGGGGGGGGGGGGGGGGGGGGGGGGGGTCGGCCCTAATGGCCTGCACACTACATGTGCTGCTATCTCTAGACTAGGCCTATCCGACCGGTCTTGATCGGTCGGTCCAGTCCAGCCGATCGGCCGTGACCGGTCGAACAGGCCTGGGTTCAACCTATCTGATTGTTGACCCATCTCTTTCACACCCCACTCACATTGGCTATGGTATGGATAATCTTTTGGGACATCTAGGGCCAATCTATGATGACTAAAGGTTTCCTAATATGGTCAAGGTCATCAAGGAGGTTAAGGGTTAGGTTTTGGTTAAGGTTATGGTACATCAAGGCATCACTTTTACCCGTTTCTTCTTCCTTGATGCAGCAGGGCCACTTGAGTCTTCGGTCTTCGTCTTCATTAAGCTCAACCGACACTAGACTCACTAACCTAAGTGATTGACAAACAAGGTGCACTAGTATGCCACGAAAAAGTGCACTAACACGATCAAACTGAATCGAATAGAGTTCGAGCCAAAGACCGATTCGAGTCGAGTCGATCTCGAAGTCAACTTAGATTTTTTCGAGCTTCCAAAAATTGGCTTAACTTGGCCCGAACTTAGTTTTGAACTAAGTCGAATCAAGCTTTATCGAACCGAGTCTAGCGAGTTAATCAAGCTAACTTGGTTCATGTATAGCACTAGTCATCATATGAGAAAGAAATGATCATTTTATAGCAAGGGATTGACTTGAGTTAAGATGGCCTGTCTCTACCATTGGGGGCCAACTTACTGTGAGTACGCCTTCACCCTAACCCACATGTGATTGTGATGCGCTATTGATATATGATCTTGCTTGCTCGATGGACATTTATATTGGTGGATCGAGATGAAGTCACTAGTCCAAGGGCTAATTAGCTTGGACTTTGATCAAACTAGATGATGCATGAGAGGTTAACTAATCCATAGACCTAATGATGTTGAAAGGTTACAATACTAATTGTATGACTTGAGCTCTTTCTACGAGGCCAATATGTGGCCACTAATAGTGGATGTGGTTGCATATATTGAGTTAACTGATTTGTGCACAGGCTAATAAGGAATCTATTGGTTTACCAAATGACATGTTTTTAGAGAGATCTAATTAGATTTAAGACTCATTAAATGATTTTTCTAAGGAGTCCAACACTAGAAATGTATTAATATACTTTAAGAATATTTTTAACTATTAGAGATTCGTTTGAATTAATGTTAGAACTATCTTGATCACACTTGATGATTATCTGATGCCCCTGATTTGATGGTCCACTATTTGATCAAAATTGGATATAGATCTTTGGTGAATGTATCATAACAATGGAATGATTGTATCATAAGCACCTTCATGGATCAGACACTTAAAGGTCCCATTGTGTATACGAATTGTGGGAATCTTTAGTACATAAGATTAACATAAAAGGTGCACCCCTTAAATCCTAATACTCTCTTTATGTATATGATCTTATTTGAGAGGAAAGAACTCCCCTAGAATAGAAAAAGAGCCTGGATGTCCCCTCTTGAGGTGAGAGAGAGATTTCCTCTCCTCTCCCTCATTCCTTTTTATCCACATGAGTGTGGAATTACGTTATGGACGGCGTTGCATTGCTTGGCCCATCCTGAGGCAGATGGTAGATTCTCATTCTCCTTCCTTCTGAGATACATCGGGGAGGGACCTCCTACATTTGTATGGACACAAATTTTTCGTAACCAACTGGACATAGAACCCTCATAACCCTAACCTCTGTGGGGCTACCATAATGTCCATGTGACATCTACTCAATCTACAAGTTTTTTCAGCCCATGTTTGCACACGACGAAGAAAATGAGGCAGATCCAAAACTCAAGCTGATCACACAAGAAACAGTGGGGACTGAACCTCCAACCATTGAAACCATCATGGGGCTTAGAGTTTCAAATCAGGTCGATATTTGTATTTTCTCTTTATCTCAGTTGGAATCACAATATTAACGGATTTGATGGCATGTAAACATCATGTATATGCCTCATTTTTGGGCTCTTCTCTCAGCACAGCGGAGCTGGCAAATAAAGCGTCTGTGACGCAGGCATCACAGTGAGCCCACAGTGTGTAGGGTTGTAGGGCTGGTTATAGGAAATTTACACATTTAAAGTGGCTGCCTTCATCACTTAATTATCAGGGGCTACGTTCCCTTGTGCATTCAACTCCACTTTTTAGGCCGTGGTCACCTATCCACCGTACAAGTGGCATGTGTACGGAAATATGAATTATTCAAAATCTAGGACTACTGTGTGGATCTTAACCATCTGATTCCACCCTTTGAAATAAGGCCCAATGTTGTTAATGGTCCATCTAACTTTATGAAATAGGTAGGCTAATGGCCTTTCTAAGTTTCTGTTTGGGAGGATTTTGAGGACACAATGGCTGATTGCATCCCACCAACAGGTTTGGATGGTTGAATAGTGGGCCCACTTGTACTAATGAAAACCGAAGATTTTTATTTATTTATTTATTAATTATTATTATTATTATTTTTATGCTACATGTGTGTATAGATAGAGGCAGGTCCGCGGCAAGCCATCTGATGTGATATCCTACGTCATGGGAATAAGATCCAAGCTGTCCATCTCTGGTTCCACTACATAGACCATAATGTCCGGGCTCAAAAGTTGGGCAAGTCCTCTAATCGAGTGGGCTACAGGGTTAGAAGTATGGAACAACCTCAAAAGAGAGCTTGATGTTTGGCCAGGTAACCTACATAGTGGAACCCACCCCTGAACGGCTTGAATATATCGGTATACCACCTGATGAACGACCTAGATCAATGCAACATAGGCCCACTTCAGAATAGTTTGGATGAGGATAGGAGAACGGATTATAATTGGGTTTTTAATTATGACAAGTGGGCCCATATTTCATTGGTCCAAACCATTGGTGAGATGGTTCTGACCATAAATGGATTATGCTTGGTTTGTGAATATTTAGTACTTCTTAAAAGTAGGACAGTTGGATATCTTTTATTTTAACCGTCCAAAAATAAAATAAAAAAATACAAGGGCATTCTTGTCATTCACAAAAACAACCTATTTAATCTACCTGCCATTAAATAAATTAAGCCAGAGGTACCTGAATGAAAAATACCTAAATTAATAAATTATTAATGAAAATATTTTCAAAAAGTTACTGAAATGTAAATTCTAAAATCCCAAGGGTATCTTTTGTAAAAATTCATTAAATATATATTAAAAATCTTTATATATTCCTAATATTCCAATTAATTTATATAAAATAATCATAATTAACACGTTCTTTAATTTACACAACTACATGAAAAAAGAAAAAAAGAAAAAAGAAAAATAATGAAGAGTCGGGTCATCACTCCTCTATCTACAACACTTGTGTTTGGAGGCATAACATGCTATCCAACTGGGTTGCCCCACCATGAAAGTCCGACACCCAAGGTTTAAACCAAAATAAAACCATATCATGCCATCCACGAAGCAAGTTTGAAGGTTTTTTCGTGGTTTCCCATCAAATCGTTAGCCAGGCCTAACTTTTGAGGCATTCTATTGATTCACGACAGGCTCACATGGATGGAAAGGCATGCATGAACTATGGTAAGCTCCACACATAAAAAGGAAATTGAAAGATGGGAGATAAAAACTTTAATACTTTGGAAAAATGTGGTGGATGGATGGTTGATGCACAATGCTAATTCACTAATTCAAAGTGGTGATACTGCATGTGGTGTACGTGCTAATAAATATGGGTAACCAACATTTTTTAAAAAAAATATCAAATCATAAATAGGTATCCTATAATGAGTACCTGACACCCTGATAAGTATAATGAGTACCTAACGCCCTGATGAGTGATTATTTTATACTCATCATGGTACGAGTATGGGCACCTCTCTATTTGACTTAAACCTAACCTATTATATATGACCTATAGTCCTTTTAGAGCCCTTAACTTGTATTAACTGTCATGACTCAGATTTTGGGTACTTAGCGTGTATTTCGGACCTGAAATCCATGTCATGACTTGTACATTAACTGCATATGAGTTAATTGATTCGTTTACATAAAATCACCTAACTAGTAATACTTTCGTAGAATTTATGTTTCATTCATACCCAACCACATTTCGTATGATAGAAATTAACTATCAAATCCAATCATTTATTATTGATCTAACTAAGGACCATTCCATTTAAGGTCTTAATCAACTAACGTTAAACAATCAATCCAATTAACAAATTAAATCATGTTTAACATAATTCAAGAAATTAAATAACATCTTAAAACCATCAAATAGAAATTAGAGATAATCATGGCTGGTCTAAAGAAGCAATTTCTTCCGCTGTCAAGTAGGGCCATGTGTCCCGTGTGTCATTTTCTAACTCGACCATGTCCTTTGTTCTTGAGCCAATGGCTCATCTTTGGTCATATCTGTACAATTTTACATTAATATAGGGTAAGCTAGCCAAGCCTAATGAGTAGTCCCGACATGGTTCTTCGCATCAACTTTAAATAGAACAACAATAATTATATACATAAATGCAAATATTATACAATGCATGAATGCATCAAGTGGGAATTCATCCACCTACTTGAGTTGGAAACTTGTTCACCCGCATCTGCCTCTTGGCAGACTTCTACCATTTGGTAAGCACAGGAAAGGCCTGCATCTATTCCTCGAGTAGGCTTCCACTGGTATAGTGAGCATTCGGTAACTATTCTACTAAGAAAACCATCCAATCAGGTCCCCCAAGAATTCAGCACGTGTTGTGCATGCAATAATGGATGCACAATCTTAACATAGCAGTTATGAATCATATATTGTATGATCATTTCAATTCTCAAATTTGAATCAACACAGTTCCATATTGTCCCTTAATATTAGTATGACGTTCAACTCTTTAGTGTCATTGTAGTAAAATTAGAACATAAATTGCATCAACACAGTAACTCAAGTCATTGACTATAATAACATATTAAAGCAAACTACATCATTACTACTACAACAATCCAACATCAAATCACTCATTTATTCAAATCAAGCAAGAGAATATAACAACAACAGCAAATAAGCATACAAAATTATATCAACCAATCCATCTATTTTAACATAATGAAGGGGAAACACATCGGGATCACTCACCTCGGTGCGGTGTAAATGATTCCATAGAACAAACGATTAATTTTATTTGAATTAGAATTTCCTAAAATCACATAAATAAAATTATTGTTCGATCTTCTGGTTTATATGGTGGAGCCCACCTTTGATTGATCTAGATCCCACAGCGGACCTAATCATAGTAACACGTTATTGATTTGCTTAATTACTTTACTAATGAGACTAAATATAATCACGACATCAAAATGAAAAATATCATGTACGTATGGGCATTTAGAATAATCTTCATATTGATGTGAAATTGATTATTCTATTCCGATTAATTCATGAAATATGATGGCCTCCTTGTGGGGCGAAGCCATTATTTTTCAAGGAATAATCGTAATTGTTGAGATCATTACTTCTAGAATAGTCACATACATATTTAGGATGTAATTAGTACCCAAACATTGTTATGCTTTAAGATGTTGTGGCTACTTTATAAGCTAATAAAAAACTTTATAATGGCATCTAAAGGGCAATAATCTGTAAATTGACTAGATGAAAGTCAATATAAGATTTTAAATTAATGTAAAATCATTAAACATTAAATACATGATAATATATGCAGTATTTATAAAAAATTTGATCTTTTAATAATAAAGTGCTTCTATAACTTTCTGCTGCAAATAATTCTCCGTTAAAATTTTGTACAAAATTCTATAATATTATAATAATATGTTTACTGTAATTTTCTTTTCACTGCAGGTTCTTAATGACAAATTTGTAAAAGGATCCCTAAATAACTGCAGAAAGATATCTATGAAAAATTACAAAAGGTACCCAAAACTAATTTTAATTACTGCTCGACTCAAATTATAACAAGACAATATCCAAATGCACCTTAACCATTAGATGAGCTTGAACTAGGCCCCAACTCAATCAAATTAGAGTCCAAGTTCGTTTTATCATTCAAGGTTTTTATTTATATGCATTTGGTTCAACTTTAAGAAACCATGAATGATACATTTATGCCTTCAATTTATTACAATTTTAATAATCAATCATTGATTGATCAAGATAGCCCACCAGATGGTTAGATTGATCATCAAATCTAGATGCCAGCATAATCTAATGTCAGAATTTTTATAGTCTGTCTAGATTGGATCAAATCTCAACCATCCAAAGGATCAACATAGGTGATCATTATATGATTCCTAGGCAAAGATTGTCTCAGATCGATATGGCCCATCCAATGGTTCATTCGGCCTGAGATTTAGGGTTATAACAAATTTTGATTTTAGAAATTCACAGAATGATGTGGATTTGATTACAGGTCTTAAAATATGTTAGTATGATTCTCTGCGCCAAGTCGCAACTTGTACAGAGAATTATACCTTTCCGGTATTAATTCTGATTCATTCCATTACGGGAAACCTTAAGTTGATCAATAATCAGTATGGTCCATTGGGGTGTCTAATTGATCTGATTCCTGAAATCATTGCTTAGTTGGGTCTTAGAAAGCCTATGAATCGTACGTATCATATAAATCGTCGTCTGATATGAAAAGAGTCCACCTTCTACACATGAACCTTAGAACCATGCCCACCAGTATATCTTTCCACTAGAATAAGATAGATGTACACAATGGACGCTTGGCTAATCAGATCTGCCCATTTTGTAAATTAATTAAAAAATTATGTGACTACATATAAAAAAATAATATCATTGGATCTCTGATGATCAATGTGGCCCATCAAAAGTTTGGATGGTCCCAATCCTAACATATTTGATTCGTTAAAATTAATGGACCGCATGGATCACTTCATTCATGTCTTGTTTATAAGAAATAATTTTCTGTGTAGAGAGCCTAAGGCTGTTGCGTAGAAATTATAATAGATAGGTTTCTTGGGATGCCTGATGGAAGGGTGGCTAATCCAAGCCATACATCATAACAACTACCATCAATAATAATAATATAGGAAAACTGAGAAGTCATACGAGTACCAACCTTACGAGATTGTGCGTAGGCTCCTCAAGCCTCTCCTTTCTCTCTCTCTCTATTTTTTTTCTCACAGTCCCCCCCCCCCCCCCCCCCCGCCCCCCCCCCCCCCCCTTTTTTTTTTTTTTACTTTTACTTCATTTAGTTTTAATATGACTTATCTCTCAAACCTTCTCCTTTAAGAAAGAGGATTGGTTGGAGAGAAGAAGATACGTGGAAGATAGGGATAGGATAAGAGGGATGAGAGGAGGGAGAGATTCTCTCTCTAAAAATCAAATTTCATTTTTAAAAAAAATAACCGGGCGTTACAATTAATCTACCCCCCTAAAAAAATTCTTTCCTTGAAATTTGGGGTTGTTACATTAACTCACTCTTAACCAATTAGTTCTGGCCTTCATTACACACAACCAAACTATTGAGTCTACTTTCCCTCATATTATTATTTGTTGATGCTATCTGTGAGTTCCTTGAATGCATTCTTGTTGGATATCGATGAACAAAGTTTTCGGACATAAAATTTTATTTATTGTATGCAATTTGGCTGAAAAGTAGTTTGACTTTTAGGTAATGGTTCACTTAAGTAGAGGCAAAAAGAAAAGAAACACCCACTTAAAGATAGGCTTAAGGAATGTTACAATGTCATTTTCTTTATGACAATATTTGCACCTTGTATTAGTAGTTGAACCAGTTTGTAAGAGGGTTACAATAAATCTGCCTCCAAGATACAATAAATTTCTTTTCCTGAACTAGAGAAGTGTAGGCTTCGGCGTGGAAAACCCAAAAACCGTACTTTGAAAAAAAAATTGCAACATACATTCCTGACTTCTTTGTTGTTATAGTTTACTCTTTGACTCTTTAACTGTTTGCATTTTCCCCTTGAAAAATGTGCAATTTCTTCAACTTTTTTTTAAATGAAAAATGAGGAAGAAGGAGAGGAGATCGCTCAAAATGTTGTGATTTCGAAATGACTTAAAGATGAATTTTTAAAGACCTTTTAAGGGACACTTAAGAGCCTCTTTCATGAAAAAGCACATGCCTTTTATATGTTTTCATGACTTTTCAAGGTAATATATCTTCATTAATGGCATCTTTCCACTATTAATGGCATCCTTTCACCACTATTTTGAAAATCAAAGGATGTTCCATTCACTAAGAGCACTAGCATTCACAAATGAATAGCTACCAACAATCACCAAAAGATACAACTCTTTCTCCTCATTTTTCTTTTATATATGAAAAACCCAACATTTTTTTATTTTAAAAAAATCTAACAGATCGGGTCCACTAATAGGAAGGTTTAGATTCATCCATCCAATTTCGCACCAACCAACATCAGACGGTTAGGAGCTAGGATTGATTATTGCAACATGGCCCATCTACTAAGGCTTCCACCAAATGCACAATGATAAGCTTCCACCAAATGCACGATCCTAATCACTCGATGATTAGCCCACATGCTTTGGATCTGGGTCAAACAATGTACATTCACCTAACAATGTAGGGAGTGGACCCCCCTGATCGAGGGCGAGGATCGAGCACATTTGTGGAGGAGATGGACCGGAAGAAGACTTAAAATAAAAGACTACCAACAACGTTTATCAGTTGGCCAATGCCCCTGATCGGCCGACCGAATTAGGCTGAAAAGGGCCCCAAACTCGCTGGACCGTTTTTGGCCCTGTCAGTCGACTGACCAGAACCCGATGGGCGACCGACTACTAACTTCGATCAACTAACGACCCCCTATCGGCCGGCCAACGACGTTTCGCAGGTTTGCGCAGATTCTCTGATTTATTTCCATTTTAGCAAAATTGTTTCCGTTTCTTTCTAGGACTCTTTTCTATTACGCAAATTAGGGTTAAAGGATTAGTTTTTCTTTATAAGTAGTTGTTTAAACTCATTTTGGGGATCATCTTTTGATTAATAATAGATTATATTGTGCTTTTTCTCTGTTTTGCTCGTGGATTCAGGCGTTCCTTCGTGGATTCGAAGAATACTGGTTGAGGATTCCCAGTAGCTCTGTGGATTCAGAGTAGTTATCTTTATGAGAGAGACAATGATCGATCTCACCCCGTTTATATTGCACCAAGTTGATATTGGAGAGAGGAAAACTTTCGGGAAGATGGCTTTTAGTGATGGCCGAGATAACAATCCTGCTGATGGTGATTGAGGGATTCAATATCTCGCAGAGAAGATCGATGTTCTTCAGCGATCGAATGACTTGTCTATACAAGGACTTCAAGTGACACTTGATCGAATTGTGACATTGTTGGCCCTGCCCCAAGCACAAGGCAACGCTCCCCTGCCGGTTCTCGCTGTACGAAACAATCCAGCACTCTGTCCGACGATGAGGAAGGTGGTGGTAGCAATACTCGATGTCCCTTTTATGGAGACGAATGTATAGATCGTGCGAAAAGAAACTATCGAGGTAAGGCCAGACTTTTCAATTTTAATGGCCTATTATGTATAGAAGAGTTCCTCGATTGATTAGCCGAGGTGGAGCGGTATTTTTAATATATGGATGTGCCGAAAGAAAAGCAAGTAAAATTAGTCGCCCATAATTTAAAATTCGGTGTGTTGGCATGGTGGGAACAACTTCAGAGTTCCCACGCTCGATAGAATAAGGCGCACATCCGATCATGGCCTCAGATGAAGCATCTCCTATGAGCTCGATTCCTCCCTAACGACTACGAGCATATTCTATTCCAATAATACCAGAACTGTCGGCAAGGAAATCAGTCCGTAGCTGAATATCCGGGAGAGTTCTAATGTTTGGGAACGCGAAATAACTTGTCAGAATCTGAATCATAGCGAGTGGAATGGTTCATCGGTGGATTGCGACTTACGATTCAGGATCGGGTTCAGATGGCTCTGGTTTGGACCTTAGATGAGGCTGTCTAATTGGCCACTAGGGAAGAGATACAACTTACAAGGGTCCCTACATAATTTCACTCTATGGTGGGTCCCATCCAAGATCCCTCCTTGTCTAAAGGGAAGGAACCCATAGGTGATTATCATCAGCCCGCGGTAGTCAGAGCCTGTGCCTTGGGAAGTGACCCTACAAGACCACAACGATCGACAATTATACCAGACCCAAGCAAAATTCCTAATCCCTATAGTCGACCTGGGCCTGATCATTATTTCAGGTGTAGACAATCGAGCCATTTATCAAACACGACGGCCTGTGGCTAGTGTAACCATCGCCACCGAGGATGCTCAACCTGACCTAGAAATTAACGAAGCTGAGCACGCCGAGTATGAGGAAGAACAGACCGAATGGATTCTTGAAGATTAGGGAGTGTCTCTGGTTGTGCAAAGGCAGATGTACGCACCAGATTTGGGAGTCGATTCACAATGCCACAAACTTTTCCATATCAGATGCACAATCAACGAGAAGGTTTATAGTATGATCATTGATGGTAGAAGCTGTGAAAACATCGTATCACGGACGATGGTTGAGAAGCTAAACTTAGAAACTACACCACACCCCTCTCCATACGGGATTGGATGGATCCAAAAAGATAATGTGGCAATAGTGACTGAGCGATGCCTTATTTCTTTCTCAATTGGCAAGATGTATAAAGATCAAGTGTTGTGTGACATTATAGACATGAACACTTGTCACATGATACTTGGGCGACCGTGGCAGTTTGATCAGGATGCCATGCACTGAGGACATGACAACATCATCACATTCATTAAAGATGGTAGAAAGATTGTTCTCACCCTCACGACATCGAAGGTGGACCAAAAGACATCTAGGGTCGAGGGGCGATCTCTCATTACCATACACAACATAGAAAAGAAGCTCTGACGGAAGAAAGAAGGGTGCAAGCCCTACGCGACGCGAAAGGAAGTTGTTACCACGCCTCCGTCAATGAAGTTGAAGGCGTTTCGTGATCCAATGCTGAAGAGAAACTTGAGAACGAGTTTTCTTCAAGTGGAAAGACTGATGTAGAGAGTGGACCCCCTGATCGAGGGCGATGATCGAGCACATTCATGGAGGAGAAGGACCGAAAGAATACTCAGGAAAAAAAAGACCACCAACAACGTTTATCGGCCAGCCGATGCCCCTAATCGGTCAACAGAATTAGGCCAAAAAGGGCCCCAAACTCACTGGATCGTTTTTGCCCCTGTCGGCCGACCTACCAGAACTCGTCGACCGACCGATGGCTCCCTGTCAGTCGGCCAACGGCATTTCGCAAATTTGCGCGGGTTCTTTGATTTGTTTCCATTTTATCAAAACTATTTCCATTTCTTTCTAAGACTTGCTTTCTATTATGTAAATTAGGGTTTTAAAGTTAGTTATTCTTTACAAATAATTGTTTAAACTCGTTTTGAGATCATCTTTTGATTGATAACAAATTATATTGTGATTTTGCTCTTTTTTACTTACGGATTCATATCTTCTTTCAGGGATTTGAAGAAGAGTGGTTAAGTATTCTCAGTAGTTTCGTAGATTCAAAGTAATTATCCCACGGTGATCGATCTCACCTCTTTACGCTGCTCATTCAAAGCTTGCGCCGATAAGAAGGGAAGAAACAGGGATGGAGGTTGACGCGAACTTAATTCATCCAAACCACTCATTAATCCCTTCTCACCTGCAACCTGACGGCGTTTTCACAACCAATAGGAGATGGCATTGTAAGAACGTGAGTCATGGAACGGTGATGTGAGGCCCCAGTTCGGTGCAACGGTATCTATTAAATTGCATTAAATGCACCTGGTGGGGCCCACAAGTCCGTAAATTGTAAAGGAAAATACAACGGTCTTGTTAGCCTTCGCCCTGGTTGTATACTTCATGAATCCAGACCATCCATTTGTGGGCCCACGTTAAGGATCCTTGTCTTCCTATTAATGGCTCCCCTCTGAATGTTTGACCCTTCAATGCTTTTGTCTTTTCACGTCCTTTAGAAGTTAGCAAATCAGACAACTTGGGTTGCCTGGTCGCTTTGCCCTGACTCTGCCGGATGGAAGCGTACATCCATGGGTAATCTGGGTCGTCTGGTTCGTTGCTACTCCGCCACACCTGTCGTTGTATATCGATGATCTTAGACCGTCCATCTGGTGGATCATACTGTGGACCACTCATAGTCGAAAAAATCACGCGATGATATGCGATCCTAGCTCCTGTGTGCGATCCTAGCTCCTGATCATGGCCTTCAAATGGAAGTTGAAAACTATGAACAGTCCAGATTCAGAAAGAGAAAATCCGTTAATGGGACGCACGTAAAATTCAATCAGATCGGTGATTGATAGACCCTCCAAAGTAATCCCCACAATTTTGGGAGTCCAGACTCACCAATCGTACAACCCTACTTGTACGGCAAAGTGGCGACGGACAATCTTCGGTACATCGCGCAGCTTAGCGCAAGGCTTATCTTTTCAAAGATATTATAATCTTGTGTTAGTTTTTCACCATTTAGAAAATGGTGGTAACTCTTCAAACATATGTATGGAACAGTTGTAAGGAAATCCAGACCGTCCAAATATCTGAAGCAACTGTAGATGGAGCAATGCTAAAAAATTGTCCTGGGAAGATAATATCAACCATGTAATTTTCACTTTGAATCTTAACGGATTATTATTTTCCTTCTAACCATCTCTTTGAAGACCACTAATTCGATGGTTAAAATTTCTTGATCAGTTCTGATTTTAGAAATATGCTCCATCCACAGTGTGATCCTAACGCTGATGGTTTGGAATGGATAACTGTAGACAAGTGCCACATGTGCAAAGAATGAGTCACCACCATTTTTCAGCCCGTGCAGAACTAACTAAAGAGTCCCGTGCTTGACTTTATGATACATGTCTATCATCGATTTCCTATTTGTCATCCGTTTGGTCAACTGTCACAGTTGGAGTTGGATGGAAACTGACCTTGAGCCGCGGATATCCACAAGATACTCGAGCCTTTGAGTTCGTAGAAGTGGCACAACGTCTTGATCATCCAGACTGTTGAACTGATAGGACTGACAGTGGATGGACGGTTCCCCAAAAGCCACCCGATCGAAAGATTGCCCCAGGATTTTATTTATTTTATTTTTTGTTTTGTTTTGTTTTGTAAGCGTGGATCAAAATGGATAGGTTGATTCCCCATAAATGGCCTGATCCAAATATCCAATCCGTCCAAATGGTGGGCTGCAACGTAAAGATCACAAAGCGCAAAAACCAAGATGGTGTACTAATCATGTGGTATTGGTTGGAGGCGTAAGCAAATCTCTTAATATAAATTCTGTCATTTCTTAGCATGGTATCAAAGCAAACATATGGAATTCTAAGTATCAAGTATTGAGATTTGTAAATTTTTGGTATTTTGAGCATTTGGTGTAATATTAGCCTAAAGCATCACATGTGGAGGGCAATATAAAGTCGGGAGCCCAATATAGAGTCCTGCAGGTAAGGGAAAGTGTTGGAGGCATCAACAAACCTCCTGATATACATTCTTCCGCCGTTCCCTACCAGCGTAAGCTTTCAATGCAACTATGTAATAACAGTATCTACTGATGACATTAATTGATAGTAGATTTAGTATACAGGTGCATCCCACGTGATAAGTGTATTGGCTGATTTTACGTTCTCCACCCTAATTAAAAAAAATGGAGAAAGGGAGGAGATGTAGGAAGAGAAAGGGAGATCCTGTACAACACCCATGTGCATTAAATACCCAAGTCTATAGGGCCCATCATATTTTATGTGTAAAAACCACGTCCATCAGATTCTATACTCGATGTTAAGTGCTGAGGACAAAAATCAGCTACATGTACCACGCAAATGGGCCATACCATATGGAGCAATATGAATGAGCTGCTGACTGTAGATTTATGTGTTGATTCCCTGATGTCTAACTCACCAGGATGAAGTGAAATCTCAGCCTATTAAAAAATTCACGTGGACCACACCGTGTGAGCTTAACAGTTTTGGGAGTAATTTTATGTTGTTCCCATTGTTGTGATCTTTATAGCTGATCTTAGCAAATCGAAGCTGCTGCTCCCCATACGAGAATTTCTAGCAGAGGAGGGAAATAGATTGAAAATCATGAGTCTTTCATGGGGCTGGTATTTTGTACATAAGGTTTAAATAATGTTTCTTACTTGATATATGAAGGGTATTTTACTTATACGACGTAACGGATATAAAGAAGAGAATTAAGTTGTGGGCTACCCGCATTGAAAGAAGTGAAGGAAATAGGTTGAATCTTAACCATTGGGTGCATTTGTAGTTGAAATTTTATCATTTTATGTAAAATGCCTTTTTATGTACCTTAAGCACTGCAAGTTATCTATCATTGGAAACTAATTATAGGGTAAAAATGTCCTACACTATAATTGGCATTATAATATAGGTAAAATACCGAAGACACAAGCTCCTCTACAAATATTTAGAATACTCTTATTCAATAATGTTGTTAGTACGTCACACCACATGGTGTCTAAGGAGAGGGAGAAAAAGAAAAAGAAGAAAATACAAAAGAAGAGCTATAAAGAGAAAAGAAAAGGAGAAAGACTAATAGACAAAAACTATGTCATTTACAAGCTAAGAGAGGGAGAGAGCCTTTATATGCATGCTATTATGGGTAAATGCTGCAAGGTCTTGATCATGGCCAAGAAGAGGCAAAACCGTCGATATGTGGCCCGCTAAGGCTAGATCATCACACTTGCCACAAAAGGATCCAAGTTTGTCAAGGTGAATGAGTCCTCAGCTTTAGCATGAAGCCACATATATAATTCTGAGGCCTCATGTTCGGCCTCGGATAGTAGATGTGGGGACTTGGCTTTAGTCTCAAATAGTAGAATTGAACCTAAGGCCTTAGGCTCGGCCTTAGGTGACAGACGTGCAACTGACAACTCAATTGAGGATATCAGACATCCTCAGATCTGAGCATGTTACGCACCGCCATACAAAGATAACAACTATGACTGGAATGCGTAAGATCCAGACATGATAAGGATGATCTCTCCTAATTCGAAAACATATCCTAGACAACCTCTAACGCACAAACATATTCTACACAGGATCTACGGATCCACCGCCATAGGATATGGACTACCATATATAAAAGAACACCTCTGCATGATCTTCAGGTATGCACTACGTATTCATACGCTACACATTATAAAGAATTTATGCTCATCATCTTCATTATTGACTTAAGCATCGGAGGGTCCTCCGCTAGCACAACCAGCACCCCCTCACGATCTCTCTCTTTGTGATCTGTTTAATATTCTCTAAGTGCAGAGGTTCAATTGTAATATTCCTGTGAGTAAAGGGTCGATCCCATGCAGACAGTCTATTGAGAAAGCTTCCAACAAATCAACTAAACAGATAATGAACATAGATATCAGAGGATCTATCCCAAAAGTAATTGTAGATCAATGATTTGGATTGATATGGAAAAATCAAACCAAAGCATCGAAGTTTCACACACGGACTTAACAGACTATCTATCATGACTGATAATGATAACTCAACTAGATTAGAGCACTTTGGTCTGTCTAGTCAGAAAGTTTAACAATTAAAGCATTAAAAAGGGAATAGAAAACTATCAAGGGTGAGAAATCTTAAGTTTCTACATCATTAAAACATACCTTTGAGCTCCAGGGATTGTAAGCATTTGAGATCCATGATATCGCAAATCAAACAATGTGAAAGGTCAAAAGTCTCTCCTATCTAAGAATCTGAATTAGTTAGATCTAAGCACCCACCATACGATTCTCACATGATAGATCAAAGATTTTCCAATACATGATAACATGTATCAATCTTAAAATCTCATTATAAAATCATTAAAGAATTATCATGATGGATAATCCATTGAATCCATATATTTTCCTTCTAGCTCTGGCTAGAAGAAAATTAGAAGTACATGTTTAAAAAGGAAAAGAGACAAAAAAGAATAAAGAAAAGATGAGAAGAATTGCAAGAATAAAAGAGAACTTGAATTAATCAAAAGAAATTAACATCTTAATGAACTTGTATGAATTGAAATTAAAATAAAGAATGAAGTAAAAAAATCTCTCTCTTTTTAGAAACTCCTAGGAAAGATATCTAAAAGAAAAGGAAAAAAAAATCAAAATACAATTTGTGGAATTCGATTCTCCTCTTATAGACTCGCACCGTCGCAAAATTCGCAGTTTAGCATCCCAGGGCTATTTCTGCACTTTCTACATATTGCTTTTCTAGCCCTGCAGTTCTAGATTTGGACTTTTCAGGATATTTTCTGCACTTTATAAGCATCGTGCAACTTCTTTTGATCTTCTTTCATTCACATGCTCGAATCACCATTTATTGGACTTTAAATCACCTTTTAGCTCGAATTCATTAGAATTTCCTCAATCACTTATAAACATGAAAACACATGTAATTAGATGACTTTAGGCACATAATTCAGGTAAATGCAAGTCGAGAAGCGAAGATCTACCTTTGATCCCTGATCAACATCTGTTAGCCCAATTTTGGACATTAATAGATTGGTGCTATCTGTGGGAACAAATAGATCATTCTCATTTATCTTCTCCTTCATCGTTCAATACTTTCTCGATCTGTTCAATGCCTCCCAAGACCAAACTGCGAATAGTGTATCCACCACCAATGCGTCTGCCCGTGCAACGTCGTAACCTCTTGCGGAGGAGGGTTTCCCCACCGAGGGGGAACAGTCCCCGCAGGAATGGGATCCTCCACAACTTCCTCTCCGCTTCCAAGACCTCCCGTTCCTAGAAACAATAACAACATGATTTCCCTACTCGAAGGCAACACGTTGGCACTTTGGGTCGACATGGTAAAATTCTTTAGAACCATGGGACAACGAGCTCCCCCACAACCTATGCACCGGTGATATCCTAGCACTTACGCCAGCCCCAAGAGCAACAGGGACAAAATCACCTGGCTGCAAGTCAGGCTGGACCACCTATCCCAGCCTCTGTTCAATAGGTAGGAAACCTACCTGCAGGAGATCTACGCCATACACTCGATGATAGACGTCAGCGCCAAGGTGAAAACATTAAAGCCTCCATCACTACTCATATGTTAACGTGGGAGGAAGGCCTTAAAAAGCTTGAAAATAAATTCACCAATATGGAACAGTGTTATCGGTCTAACGTATCTATGACGATACAAGCGATGGTGGAGCAAATAAAATTGCCGTTCACAAAAGAGATCATGGAGGCACCGGCACTGAAAAAATTCCGGATGCTAGCATTACCCATTATACCAGGTCAGGAGATCTAGTGGAACATATCGAGACTTTCAAGTCTCTTATGGATCTTGAGGGTGTCAGCACTGAGATCATGTATCAGGCATTCTCCCTCACCCTCAAGGACGCAACTAGGATATGGTTCAGAAACCTTAAGCTACGTTTGATCAACTCCTCCCAACTGTGCACGCTATTCATATCACAATTTATAAGGAGCAGAAAGATGAAGAAGCCAGTGGCCCACCTGGTAATGATCAAGCAAAGGCCATATGAGTCCTTGAAAGACTTTATGGTACACTTCACCTCAATCTATGCAAACGAAGGGCTACACAGATGATGTGAGCCTGATTGCACTTCTCAGTGGAGTCAGAAATAAAGAATTTCACTTTGCCCTCGACAAATCCACTCCAAAGACAATGGCGGAGCTACAAGTCAAGGCCCAAAAGGACATTAACGTTGAGGAGGTGGCGAGGGACAAGCGAGAGGCTGAGGCCGGGTCCACCGACAAGAAAAAAAAAATCCAAGGAGTCCTCGTCCTCAGATAAGAAGAAGAAAATGGTGGATCAGCGAGACTGATCCCCGAGGAGGGGACCCCTGAAGGTCGCTATTCATAATACACCCCCTTAAATGTCACGCATGAAAATCTTTTCATGCACATCAAGGATCAGAAGTACACCAAGTAGCCACCCAAGATGAGGACTGAGCCTGAGAAGAGGGACAAGAAAAAATATTGCCGATTCCACCAGGACCACGACCATGACACAAAAAATTGCATCGCCCTCAAGGATGAGATCGAGACTCTCATCAGGAAGGGTCATCTTCGTGCGTATGTAGAGCGACAAGGGCCAAGTGTGAAGCTGAGGCATAATAAATATCATCGAGAGCCTTAACATCACTAGAAAATCAAGCTCTCTCATTGGCACTCCATTTAGAATCATCTTTAGGAATGCTAATGGCTCTACCATCAAGCACGACTTGTTCTATGGGCATATGATAACCTCGTTGAACACGAGCTCAAACCATACGATCAAGGGATTTTAAAAATATTTTCATTTTTACCTTCAAATAAGTGTAATTAGACTCATTAAAATATAGTGGTCGGGTGACGGCACTCCCCTCTTGGGTAGACATGATCCTAAAGCTCATTTGGATCAACTTCGGGCAATTACGCCCTTTAAGAGCAACTCACACTTGCTCTATCAAAGTGACCATCTCTGATACCAATTAGAATTGAGTATTAGGAAGGGGTATTATCCTATAGTTTATCAATTAGAATTACTTGCCTTTGATACCAATTGAAATTGCATGTGCATGGGTAGTCTAACATGACACTTTAACATACTATGTTTTGCTGAAGCTAAGAGCGAAGCTTAGAATTATGGCTAAGTCCTAGGGGGTTGAATAGGATTACTTAAAATTCTCACCTAATTAAAACTATTTATCATTAAACTAATTAAGGCAAGTAACACTTAAGCTTCTAAGCCAAGTAGGTCCAATCATATAGATTATAATAAATGCAACAATGTAAGTTACTAATCTATAGAGAGATAGTGAGCTTATGTGTGTATATATGTAAACCTTATAATCCCTAGAATACATTTAATCATAGAGCCCAAACAACAGAACTCATAGAGTTGTCAACCGATCCATCGATCGGTCGAGCAGTATGATCGACCGGTCGACGAGACTAGTCGATAGGTCGAATAGCCCCAAATCAGGACGACAACTGAACACTAGTCCTTAAGAAAATTGATCGGTTGACAGTATATTTCGATCAGTTGATGGACATCGTCGACCGATCGACAGACCCGTTAACAAGTTAAAAAGTGGCTGAAATTGGACAACAAGTATACTTAGAGCCATTGGGTAATTCGACCAGTCGACATTCAACTTGGACCAGCCAATGATCCATTTCGACCGATCGACAGAGAGACGTTTCCGACCATTTTCTATCCGCTAGAGCTTCAAATACATATATAAAGGGCTCGACTCTTGGGTGTTGGAGAGGGAATTTAGTGCATTAGAATCCACCACTATAGCAACCATCATTAGGCTCTAATCTTAAGCTAATCAAGTCATCTTCTTTGTGATTCATCATATGTTAGAGCATTCAAAGCTCAAATGAAGATGAACTCATTCGCTTGTGATTTATAGAAGTTTAGACACCAATCCTATAGGTAAAATCTTTATCTAAACCTCTTATAAATATCTTCTAAGGTGAATTTCTCTAGGCAACTCAGTTTTTACTAGTTGTAGAGGATTCAACCAACCTCCCATCACCTTGGTCACCTCATCTAAACATCATATGCAAGGCATTAATCTTGGCGATGAAGCCTTGGCAAAGCATCGACATCAAAGATCGGGGGAGCATACGAGGAGCTGATTCAAGCACATGAGAGCTAGAAGAAGCGACTCAAGATGACGCGACAAAAGGGGTTCAATCCAACAAGTAAGAGTTTGTGACCCAAACTTAAACCAGGTTCTTGTTTAGAAAATTGGCTCTTTAATAGAGCCTAAATTAAGTCTCCCAGGGGAGCCTTTGGCAGGAGTATACGTGGGTACTTAGATTGGGACCAAGGTTATTGGTTAGCCTAGAAACCATTATAGGATTTTGTGTAGGACATTGGCTTTTGTGTCAAGCCTAAAAAATTGTTAAGTCTCCAAAGGAAGCCACTGACATTGGTGTGTACATATTCCACCAGATGAGTGTGAAATTGCATCGGATAGTCTAACAAGACACTCTACGCTACGCGAAAGCTTAGAATTATGGATAAGTCGTAGGGGAGGGGGGGCGATTATGACTATTTTAAATTTCTTTAAAAACCTTTTGCTTAATTAAACTAGTTAGGTAAGAACACTTAGCTTCTAAGCATAAGTGGGTCCAATCACAAAGAATACAAAAGATAATACAATTAAAAAAACTAGCCTAAGTACATATATTATAATGATATGACTATCAATTAACTAATCTATATGTAATGTCTAGACTAGAATTGATGTTACTAATCAAACACCTAGTCTAGATGGTTTCTCTTCTTTGGGTTCGAGTCCTTACCTTGTTGGTAGACTCTTTAGAGTTTCAACAAGAGGTCTTAGGTTCGAAACCTATAAGTGGAGAAAAATCTAGATATGGAGTGATGTGGAGTGCGTGTGTAAAAAAAAAGCACCTAGTTTAGAGAGTGAAACTACAACATTTGTATGAGAATCTACCTATCATACATAGCATACATTTCATTCAAGCATTCATATAATTAACAATTAAAGACAATGCAAGAATAATAATGTGCTCAAATGATAATCTCAAAGACAAGTATGTATAATGGTTCAACTATATGTTTATTCCGCTCTCAGTTACCGTACTCACCCTTTGATTCATCAGGGAGTTTAAATCAAGTTCCTCCCAACCTAAAAGTTTTAAATAGGTTCCTCTCAATCTTTACATGGAGATTTTGGCACATGCTCACCTCTCAACCTGAACAGTGGTTTTACGGGTTCACCTCTCAACCTAGGTGTTTGCGTGTTTCATCCAACCCAGGAGTTTAAACAACATTCCTCTCATCCAGGAATTTTGATGAGGTTTATCTCAACCCTTCAGTTCCAATCTAGGATTCTACAATGGTTTCTCAGGCTAACCAATAATTTACACGTACACACCCATTTCAGTGGCTCCCTTTAGAGACTTACGTGATTTTCAATAGACTAACTATCAACCTTAAATTCACACTCAATCCTACAAAAAAGGAGTGCTAATAGAATCTTAAACTTAACACTTGTTAGATTGAGCCCCTTGTTCACTGTCACTTGGGTTGCTTGATCTTCGTTCTCCTGTGCTTCAATCAACTCCCTTTTGCTCCCCCCGATCATGTTGCCAATGCGTCGTCAATGCCTCAGCTCCAATGATCAGTTACCTTGCATGTGATGCTCTAAAGAGATGCCTAGGGTTCTAGGAAGTGGTGGTAAATTCTCTACAACTAGTAGGATTTGGTTGCCTAAAGGAATTCACCTAATTGGATCTCTAGAGAGGTTTACGCTCAGAAGATGCTGGTTATAACCATTTGATTTTAGACGTATTCTCCATCCAAAATGTGTTTCATATTATATACACAAACTCACAACGTCCATGCTTTTTACACTTGGAGAAGCATTTGGATGGATTCTAGTGTCTCCTGCAATAAAACTCAATCTCAGAACATAAGGATTGAAAATCAGCATTCATGTTGTTACTCTACTAAAAAAAAAAAAGAAAAATACTAATGTCATAATTGATGCCCTTCTCCTAATGCTCTTAGCAGGTATAGATGTGAATACTACTCTCTAGTAAGTTTTCCTTTTTCTTTACACCCAGGTCCATAGCTCAAGTGGTAGACTGAGTGAAGATAGCCTCGTTTCAACACTGAGGTCATGGCATTGATTCCCATAGTGGGGGTGGCTAACATTGTGACCTAACTGACATGGGTGGGTATACTAACAATGGGGTGTGTGAACTCACCCTCCCCCCCCCCCCCCCCCCCCCCCCCCCCCCCCAATTATTGGTCACCACCAAAATTGGGTCATATTGCCATGTATGGCATTGTATGAGGTTGTTTCGAGCTGGCACCAAAGTGGTCCACATGATCAGGCCAATGCCAACTATTTTGGAATACTTTAAACCTTGAAAGAGACCCATCCTTGGGGTATATTCGGATGGTCAAGCCCCCTATCACCCATTCAAATGTTCACTTAAGCCTGGTTAAACAACCTTTTAACCTTATAAAATCTCATTTAAAATCCTCAAATAACCCTTCACTAAAGCCAATGGTCCCGATCTTACTCAATAATGTCTAAAACGATCAAACGGCCAACAGATCATCTTGACCATTATTTGGAGTTAGAGTCAAATGGTCAATTATGCATGGTCAAACATTCGTTAACTCGGGTCAAATCTCATTCAAACCCTCAATTAATCATTCCCAAAATCCAATGATTTACATTACACTAGATAGGATCATGAATGATCAAACAGCCCAGATTAATAATGAATGATCCAACAGTAGATTCGTGAGATGTTTATCCAACAAAAAAGAAAAAAGAAATTGACCTTAGCAAAAACTAGAGCTGTACACGAACTCGGCTCGAAAAAGCTCGCTCGGCTCGGCTCGTAGGGCTGAACAAACCAAGACGAGACATTTATTAGGGCTCGTTGAGAATTCGAACCAAGCCCGAGCCTGACCTGAGCTCGATTCGGCTCAACTCGACTCCAATCAGGCTCGATTCGGCTCGGCTCGTATACTTTAATGTTTAAATATGTAATATATATTATATTTATATAATATTAATAATATATTAAAAAATCTAAAAAAGGTGAAAAGTAAAAAAGTAAACCCTAATATTTTTTACCCCATTCGAGTACCCCCCCTTCTAGCCCTCTCTTTTCTCTCCAAAACCCTAGGTCATCCGGTAGACATTTGGTCGTCCGGTAACGCTGTCCCGGCCAGGCCAAGCCACCTAATCTCTCTCTCTCTCTCTCTCTCTCTCTCTCTCTCTCCGCTCGTCGCCTGACAACAACCACCCTGCGACCTCCCTCTCTCTCTCTCTCCGTTCGTCGACCGTCCTGTCCGACAGGCGACCTCCCCACCTTGACCTCCCTGAGGTCCCTCTCTCTCTTCGCTCGTCGACCGCCCTGTCTGGCAGTCCGTCAACCACTCCCTGTCCGATGACCCCCACTGTAGTGTCCTCCAACCGACCTACCTCCTCCAGCCGACGACAACCACCGTCCACTGTCCGTCCATCCGACCGCCCTACCCCTGTCCAATAGGCAACAACCCAGCAATTAAGCAAAGGTATTTTACAAATTATAATTATTATTTATTAATTTTAAATATTAATTACAAATTACTTTTTGTTTTAAATTGTGAAATAATTTGTTGTAAATTAGTTTTAAATTATTTTAGGAATTATTACTAGTTGATAAAATATAATTTTTTAAAATGTCAATTATAAATTGTTTTAGGAATTTAATTTTAAATTAGTTGAATTTAATTTAATTTTAGAAATAATTTTAGGATAGAATTAATTAGTTAAATTGAGTTGTTATAATCTGTTGTTAGTTATTTTGAATTGTTATAAATTGTTATTAGTTGGATTGAATTGTTATAAATTATTGTTAGTTGATTTGTTGTTAGTTGTTTTAAATGGATATAATTGTTGATTTGTTGTTCATTGAATTGAATGAGTTTTAATTGTAATATGTTATAAATTGTTGTTAACTATAGACAATCAATTGCCCATTTGAGCATTCCTATGTGGTCAGGTATAAATTAGTGTGTCTTTGGTGCATAGCAATCCTCAAATTGTCCCATTTTAGACAGTTCAAGATTAGATAGATTATAATGTTTTCATTTTATTGATTTAAATGCTTGTGTCGGTTCCATGCAGTATCTCTCATTTTCTCTTCAGATTGTATTTCTTTCATTTGCATTCGATTTTTATTTATCCTCATTTTACGAGGGTGCTTGACGATTGAAAAGAAATGGAGGATCAATATATTTTAGAGAGATAAGGGGAGATGTTGCCGAAATTTCAACGTAGGCATTTAAATCAATAAACGAAAATATTACAATCTATCTAATCTTGAATGAGTAGCTGATTTAGGTAGAGAAGAGTCATAGACTCGTAGTGTCTGTGTCGTATGTCGCAACTTGTAACTCTTCGTTAGGTACTTAGGTTCAATCAACTTCTCTAAGAGTCGCAGTCGTTACAAGTTAGATTGTTGACATACTTAATAGTTTTATATATGCCTGAAGATTAGTTTTTACGTGTATAGATGACTAGTGAGGCTAAGGGAGTCCTAAACAATCCTATAAATGCTGAAGCGTTAGTTACGTACATAGCCCACACATCCTCTCATTGTGGACTTGGATGAAGGCGCGAGTTCAATCATAGGTTAAGGTTCAGCAAAGGGAAAGAAAAGGTCATTGGTATGGGATGACTTTGAAGAAATCGAAGTAAATAGTTCAGTAAAGGTTCGATGTTTGCATTGCAATTCATTGTTCACCAAGAATCCTGGAGGGGCAACTTCACATTTAATCAGACATGGTAAAACCTGCTCGAAGAAACCAAGGGCTTGAAGTTCAGGCAAACAGCTACTTTCATTTAACAAGTGTGAAATAAATGACATAGAAGGTGTAGTGTCCACTCATAAGTTTGACAAACAAAAGCTAAAAGAGTAGTATGCTAGATTAGTGATTGTTGAGGAAAAGTCATTCAAAATGATAGAGATCAAGACGTTTATAGGATATAGCAAATTCCTTAACCCTCAGGTCCAGAAGGCCTCTCGCAATACTGTCAAGAGAGAGTTCATGAAGATGTATGAGAATGAGAAGATGAAGATGAAAGAAGTTTTAGCATCAGTCAATCAAATCAGTTTAACTTTCGATTTATGGAACAGTGACCACTCATAGAAAGGGATACATTTCATTGACCGCACACTATGTTGATAGTGATTGAAAACTCTATAAGTCAATTCTGAACTTTCGCCACCTTCCTCCTCCTCACACTGGGTTAGTTATTTCAGATTGTATCTACAGTTGTCTACAAGAATAGGGTATTAAGGTTAAAGTTTTATTAATAACACTGGATAATGCCATTATAAATGATAATGTTGCTCGTGCATGCGCAAACAGTTCAAGGCAACTGAATTTTTTTTCTTTGACAGAAAAATATTCTAGGTAAGATGTTATGCTCACATACTCAACTTGATTGCACAAGAAGGATTGAAGACAATCGACCCTGCTATCGAGAACATAAGAGAGAGTGTAAAATACATAAGGGGGTCGCCTTCTAGATTGAGTATATAGAACGATATCATCAACGTTTGAATATCAAGTCTCAAAAAACATTGAAATTAGATGTATGCACACGTTGGAATCCGACATTTGAAATATTGGATTCAGGCCATGGAATTTGAACATTTATTTCCTGAATTTGCGGCACGTGATAAAAACTATATTTAGTTTCCTAGTGATGATGATTGGAGCAAAGATAAAAAAGTTCACAAGTTTCTCTAGGTATTTTATGACTGCACAAATATATTTTCTGAAAATAAGTATCCGACTACAAACCAATTCCTGCCGTCTAATTTGAAAGGTGAAGGAAGCCTTATAAGAATGTGCACAAGAGGGTCTAGAATTTCTACAAATGATGGTCCTTGGTATAAGTTCGATAAGCTACTGGGATCAATGCCAACTACTGATGGCCTTAACAGTTGTACTAGATCCTCAGTGCAAGATGGGCTTAGTTCATTTTATTTATATGAAGATATATTCATTTGAAAGGGCAGCAATTGAAACCTCCAGGGTTAAAAATGCAATCGAAGAGTTATACAAGATATATGTTTCTGCCTCACCTCTAACAACAAGTAATACACAAACAACATCAAGTGGTGGTTGTAGTTCACAAGTAGCAAGCAAAGCCAAGTGTACTCGATGAATACATATCTTTTATTACACAATCATATGGAAGAGATCAGAATCACGAATCAGAGCTACAGATGTATCTCAAAGAGCCAATTGTGATGTGCACTAACGCAAGCTTTGATGTTCTTGAATAGTGGAAGATGAGAAGTCAACGAAGCAAAATATCCTACACTGTCGATGATGGCACGAGATATACTGTCAATATCAATTTCAACAGTGGCATCAGAATCTGCTTTCAACACCGGAAGTAGGGTAATGAGCAAGTATCGAAGCTCACTTTCACCAAAAACAGTGGAAGCAGTTAATCTGCACACAAGACTGGCTTGCGTCCAATTTGGGAAGGTAGTGGTCTGGATAGTGAGGATGAGGAGGATGATGATGAAGATGAGAATGCAGGTGCTGCAGCTACAACGATATCAGTAGTTTGATAGAACATATCTTTTTATTTTTTACATTTCGAATTTTACATCAGTGGCCTGTAATGAACTTATATTAATGTTACATTTTTAATTTCTTTTTTTATGTAATTATATTTTGTTAGAACTAGAAACATATTTGTCGTTTCATTATTCACTGCGTTTTGTTTATGTTAAGTTTTATAATTTGTGTATATCTGATTATCTATTTGATTCTTGAATCTTCTTCACTAATTAAGTCAACTGTCTCACTGGTCAGTAGTCACTACATTACTTATTTGTTTCAAAATATTTAATGTAGATAATGTCGTCACCTGATTCTGATCCATCGACCAACTGGAGGGACTATGGTTCCATTGTTTACTCTCCAAGGTCCGGCAAAAAACAAATACAGTACGCGTTGTGTGGATAAAGAATATATTATAAAACTAATCGACTTAGGTTGCATCTTTCTTGTCGAGGGTGGAGATGTAAAACCATGTCCCTAAGCCCCTGAGGAGGTCAAGCTTCTTTTCCAAACACTTCTCAATTCAAATAAAAAACCTCCCACTAAGGAAATGGAGGAAATGAAAAGAAAAGAATTGGAGGAAGCACAAATTCAGGAAGCTATAAGGCTTAGCATTGAAGAGGACAAAAAAACAAGAACGACATCCTTCAGCTCCAAGACAACATGATGCTGAGGAAGGATCGAGTGGCTCGAGCAAGAAGAATAAGGGTAATAAACCATTCAAGTTTCTATCCAAACTTGGCGCATTCTACCGAGCAATAGGTACTGAGTACAAACTTTCTCACAAGAAAAGCTTAAAAGATCTAGTTCAAACAATACAAGAGCACGATAAAAAACTCTCCCCACCTTCTGATGGAGAAGATGTCAACCAGTACGTGTATGAAGATTTGGATAGCAACTCTCTGGATGACTCATCCAATTGACTTGAAATTTGCAATTTCTAAATTGTGACTACAATTTGTGTAGTGTAACTTGTCGTGTTGAATTTGTGAGTTGTAGCTGGCAATAGGCTTGAAAAGTGTCATCTCGAAAGGCAAGTTCGATATAGGCTTAAAAGCTCGGCTCGAATTCAGGCTCGATAGCTTGAAGCTCAGACAGGCTCGAATTCAGCTCGAAAGCTCGTCCAAACCAAGCCAAGTCCACCACCTGGGCTCGAGGACCAAGCCGAGCCAAGCTTAAGCCTAGGTCGCCCTCTGACCAAACCAAGCTGAACTGGGCAAAGCTCGGTTCAGCTCAGCTTGTGAACAGCTCTAGCAAAAACATTAAGGCCTTGTTTGGTGGATGCCTAAAACTGAGTCCATCTCATTTTAGTTAATCATGATTATGTACTAGAGATTACGATTATTTGTTAGTGTTTGTTTTTCAATTCTACCTTGTAAATGCTGATAAATGGGTAATAATTGCCATTTACACATGTTTGGCGAAAATGAGTATTTTCTTTCATGAAATGCCATTTGAAAAGGATTGACTTAAATTCATGGGCCCCAATGTAAGGCCTGTAACATATCCCTGATGTCCATCTATTTTACTTAAACATTTTAGAACATGAGCTAAAAAATTATGCAAATCCGTAGCTCAAGCGGCTTACACCATAGGAAATTATGTTCATAAAATGTTTTTAATAATAGGCATTCAACCCATTGTTTCATGTGGTGTGATCCACTTGAGCTTTTGATCTGCCTCAATTTTGGATTCATGCCCTAAAATCAGCCCTCAAAATGGATGGACAGTGTGGATAGGCTACATATATCACAGCGGACCCACATGAAATTTACTCAATCCTCAATTTTAGTGTCCACAAAAAAGTCGAGCGGGCATTGTCAGCGCAGAAAAAAGTAAAGGGATCACATTAGTAATTAATCATTACCTGTATGCATGTATTTATATCCGGGAATTGAAAAACAAACACCCCCTAACTTTTAATCCTTGACGAAAGAAATAGGATAGCTAAAATGAGATGAACTCAGCTTTAGGAGTGTACCAAACAGGCCCTGAGCTTTCTCAACAGCTTGCCATGATGTTAAGTGGGTTATATCCAGCAGCCACAACTACCCTATGAGCTGGAGGCTGGTGGCTTAGGACATGCCTTACACATATGCTTTAATGGAGAGGAGTTATATTCCCTCGCTACCAACTACTGTCTAGAAATAAGTTTTGGTACCCACTTCATCAAAACCATGTACCACCCAAAAATTATTAAAACTCATTTTTCCCGACAGGTAACTTTCGGCCTTTCTCTCAATGTCAGAGAAAGATGAATGAGAATAATGTGGCCCAACTAAAATTAGTATTTGCTTGATATTTGGGCCATGATACTTTCAAGCCATGAAGATTTGAATGGCCTATATTTTACATTTGTCGACACAAAGCAATTAGCTGAAAAATGATGCCTGGTAGACACATTTTCATGGAGGATACCATGCAATAAATTTAGAGAATGTACTGAAAATGATTTTGATATTCGAGATATCTTTAAAATACGACCAGGTTAATTGAATCATCGTTTGTTGTTTTCTTTCTCAACCACTCATATTTGTTGCTCGCCAATTGAAGGGTTAGGATTTTCCCAATCTAGGTGATTGTTGGTGATGCCTTGAATGAATCCGGTATACCACGTACACAAACAGGTGGTGCAGTTGGTGCTGTGCCATCCATTAATGGGGCCAATAACGTTAATGGATTGGATCATTTAAACATAACCCACTAGTACAAACTGAAAACCATGACTGTGGAAGAGGATTGCGTACTGAGCAAACTCTGCAGGGTCCACCATGATTTATGTATCTAATCCATTCCGTTCATCCATTTTAATAGAAACTTTTATGGCTTGAGACTAAAAATGAAGCATATACAAAGCTTAAGTGGACCACACTACAGGAAAAATGTGAATTGAACCTGTACCGTTGAAAAATTCTTGGGGGCCGTGGAAGTTTTGGATCAAGCTGATATTTGTTTTTTTCCCTTCATCACTGTTTGTGTGATCTTGTGAACAGGTTGGATGACAAATAAACATCACTGCAGGCCCAAAAAAGGTTTCAAAGGTGGAAATCATTATACCCACTGTTCCTTGTGGTATGGTCGACCTGAGTTTTGGATATGCTTCAATTTTGGTTTCAACCCCTTAAATGATCTGTAAAAGCGGATGGACGGTGTAGATAAACTACATACATTTACAGTAGGCCCAACTGAGTGAGTAACTCAGGACGCAGTCCCGATTTCCATGACTGTGTTGCACTAACTTTCATGAGCTTACCATACCATTGTACGGTTGGAGGGAGAGAGAGAGGGAGAGGGAGAGAGAGAGAGAGAGAGAGATGCTGAGGCACGACATCCTGATGAGGAGATTTGTGGGGAAACGGATTCGGAAACGGATTGGCTAGTGACCCTGCCACTAGCCAATGGCTAGTGGTCGGTGCTCTGTGGGCCCCACCATGTGTTTCATCCATGCCGTCTATCCACTTTTTCAGATTATTTTATGTTATGAGTCCAAAAATGAGTTATATCCAAATCTCAAAGACTATACAGTATTGATTGAATGCCTACAATTAAAAACTTCTTGGGCCACAAAAGTTTTGGATCAAGCTGATATTTGTTTTTTTCCATTCATCCAGGTCTGTATGACCTAATCAACAGGTTGGATGTTAAATAAACATTACAGTGGGCCGTAGGAGATTTTTAATGGTGGACATTCAACCACTACTGTTTTACAATGGTGTGGTCCACCTAAGATGTAGATATGCCTCATTTTTTGGGATCAAGCCCTAAAATGATCTGTAAAAATGGATGGACAGCCTGGGTAAAAAATTTGGAACACCTTCTCATGCGCTCGAATGACTGCCTTAGGTCGTTTGGCACCTTGGATTTAGATTTTAACTTAAGACCTTAAATTCAGGATTTTCAATCCATGACATATTTATCCTATCAATTGTGTTGGGCAGCTTAGATTTTTAATCCAGGATTTTGAAATGGAAAGCGTGCTCGGCAATCAGGATTTTGAACATGGATTGTTAAAAGGAAAAATTATAGTTTAAGAATTTGGCAATTTGAAAGTGGGCCTCGCGGTAGAAAAACACTAGAAATTTTGCCTAAAACCCCTAATTTCGCTTGTAGTCTACCAACTTATCATAACAGTTGAGAGTACCTTTTCTTTGTCAGAAGAGTCGTATGAATGAATTGGATGGCAAATATAAACCATGATAAGCCCTGTACACAACTAACAGTGGGTGTCCTGTACAATCTCTTCCTCATGGTGTGGCCAACCTCAGCTTTATTATAACATGGACTTTGGACTATCATTTCTGAAAAGAAATAGTCAAATTTTGGTTACCTAAGCTGTAACGTCCAAGTGGGCCCCATCCATTAGGAGATAGAGATGGGATGTGGGGTTACAATATAATCTACGATGAAAAATAATGATAAACATAGCTTCTCGATGGCCTGAATATCTCTGTTCAACCTTGTGTAGAGTTCACGAGAGACAACAAATTGCTTGCTCATTTCGATAATCATTTTCATGTGCCAATAATGCCTTAACCGATTCATCTATCGCTGCAATATAAAGTTGGAATGGCCGATCCTTTTTAGGAGGGATCATCACTAGCTTCGTGAGATATTCTTTGATCTGATCGAAAAAAGCTTGATGCTCCTATTATCAAATGAATTCCTCAGTGGGCTTTAATTTGATTAATGGAGAGAATGCACTAATCTTTCCGACTGAATTTGAGATAAATCACGTAGAAAGTTTATCTGGCTAATGAATCTTTGTAACTTTTTATTTTCAAGTAGTTGGGCTTACAGAATAGCCCATACCTTATTTCGGCCAACTTCAATGCCTCATTGATGAACAAAAAATTTCAAGAATTTCCAGCCGAGACTCCAAATGCGCACATCAGGGGATTCATCTTTAGTTTATGTCTTCTCATGCGCTCCAATGATTGCCTTAGGTTTGCAAAATGATACCCCAAATTGAGCGATTTTATAATTACATTGTCAATGTAGGCCTGCTATAAATTTGCCAATGATGTCGTAAAAAATAGCATTCATGGATCTCTGATATGTTACTCTGGCATTCTTGGGTTCAAATGGCATTACAACCCAATAATACATTCTAATCGACCCTGACACTGAAAAGCCATTTTAGGTACATCTTCCTCGGCAATGTAGATCTAATTATACTCGGAGTAGCCGTCCATGAACGATATTATCTTGTGTCCAGCAGCCCTTTCAACAAACTAATCTGCAATCGACATCGGGTATTCATTCTTTGGAGTGTTGCCAGATTGAGATTTCTAAGAGTCTATAGCTTCTCATTCTTCTTGATGATTGGAACTATATTTGAGATCCAGTCTACATACCATATTGTTTGGATGAATCCGGCCTTTAGTAGTCATTCAACCTCTTCTTTAACCTTGAGGGTGAGCCTTAGGAGTCATCCTCCTTGCGGGCTACTTGAAGGGCTTAAATCCTTCTTTGATCGAGAGACGATGTTGACCAAGTCCCTGTCTAAGCCAGGCATCTCATGATAGTCCCAAGAAAAGTTGTCGGAGTAGTCTTGAGGAGGGCAATTTGTTGGGTGCGTTTCACAAAACCTTAGGATCTTGCCCCCCAAACTACTTGAATTATGGGATATAATAATACAATGAACTAAGTCAAAACATAAACCACATGACATGAGAGATTTTTACGTGGAAAACCCTCGAAGAGGTAAAAACCACAGGACCTAGTCCAGATAAATAATCCACCATGAAAGAGAATTGTTACAACCAATCACAAGCACAACCCGCTTGGATCAAACCTTCTTCACTCACACATGAGTGGATAAATAATAAGAGAATATGAAAACTCAGAGATCTCACCGATCACTGAGGTACGTAGAAGCTCCTGATGTCAACTGCACAGTAGATCACCTCTACAAAGCAGAAATCTCCCTCCACAAGCTTCATTTCTCTCTTTTCTCTCTCTCTTCCCCTTCTCTCTCTCTCTCTCTCTCTCTCTCTCTCTCTCTCTCTCTCTCCTTGGACGTGAAAACCACCTATTAAGATAACTTAATCTCGTTTTGGAAGCCTTTAAATAGACCACCAGAAGAATTGATGTCAAAACAGGAAACTATGGATTCGCAGTCCGTACATGGTCGGGCGCCCGGTTTGAACCCGTCGGGCGCCGCCCAACCGAAAAATCGTCTAGAGAGTTTAGTGAGAATCCCGCTGAATTTCGGTCGCTCAACCTAACATGGCCGGGTGCCCAATTTGAGCACCGGACGCCCGGTTAGCAGACCATCGGACGCTCAACTGTTCAAAAAATAGTCCAGTGACTTTTTAATCCTTCTAGGTGAATTTCGGTTGCCCGGCCAAAACCGACCGGGCGCCCGACCACACCCAGCCTGCACCAATCTCTCCTCTACAACTGAGGAGAAAAACTCCATCAAATCTCCCCTTTTCCGACTAAGATGAATCCACTTTCTTTAAGCCAGTCCGTCTTCTACAAGCCTCAAATTTGCCCTTGAGCAAAGCCTTGGTCATCATGTCTAACCCGTTATCATCCGTGTAGACCTTCTCAAGCTGTAACACCTTCTGTTCCAAAGTATCCATGCTCTAGTGATACCAAATCTTTATGTGCTTCGACTTGGAATGCTGACTTCGATTTTTACTTAAGAGTATCGCACTCTAGCTATCACAATAGACCATATGCTTCTCCTGCTTTAGGCTAAGTTCCTATAGGAACCTCTTCATCCAAAGCATCTCCTTGCATGCTTCTGTGACTGCGATGTACTCGGCATTTGTCGTCGACAATGCTAGGACCTTCTGTAGCTTGCTCTGCCAAAAGACCGCTCCCCCTACAAACATGAACATGAACCCCGATGTAGACTTCCTGAAGTCTATGTCACCTGCCATATTGTACATCTGTGTAGCCTTTTAACACAGGTTTTTCATCACTATGGCACAGGCTTAACCTGGATGAGCCTCTCAAATACCGTAGTATCCATTTTACCTGTAACCCAATGTTCTTTGTCAGGATTGGCAAGATACCGACTAACTACACCAACCGCATATGTTATGTATGGGCACGTACACACCATAGCATATATCAAACCTCCTTCTGCTGAGGCGTAGGGTATCTTCTGCATCTCATTCACCTTTGCCTTCAGTCTTGGGACACTTCTTGTCGCTCAATTTGAAGTGATCATCTAGTGGAGTACTGACCTGACTTCCCTGCATTCATATTAAATCGCTCTAGGACTTTCTCAATATACCACTCCTGTGACAGCTATAGCCTTCTACTGCTTCTGTCACGAATTATCTCAATTCCGAGGATCTGTTTAGCCGGGCCCAAGTCTTTCATTGCAAAAGACTTGCCCAACTCTTGTTTCAGCTTGTCAATCTTCTTGATGTCTTTTCCATGTTGAGCATGTCATCAATGTACAATAGAAGAATTAAGAAATCACCATTTGAGAACCTATGCGTAAACACACAGTGATCCGACTCTGTTCTGTCATATCTATGCTTTAACATGAACGAGTCGAACTTCTTATACCATTTTCTCGAAGCTTGTTTCAGCCATACAAGCTCTTCCTTAGCCTACACACCATATGCTCCTTGCCCTTGACTTCAAACCCCCTCTAGATTGGTGCATATAGATCTCTTCTTCCAGGTCACCATGGAGGAAGGCAGTCTTAACATCTAACTGCTCTATCTCCAGATCCATGCTAGTCGTTAACCCAAGCAATATCCGAATGGACGTCATCTTCACCACTGGTGAGAATATCTCCTCGAAAGTCAATACCTTTCCTCTGACTAAAACCTTTCACCATAAGTCTGGCCTGAACCTCAGTCTGTGAATTCTTCTGCCCAATCTTTTTTTTAAACACCCACTTGTTGCTCAGAGCTTTCTTGCCCTTGGGCAATTTCACCACATCATACGTGTGGTTCTTATGCAAGAATTCAATCTCCTCTTACATAGCTTTCAACCACTTCCCCTTATGCACGTCAACTAGGGCCTCAGAGTAATCATCTAGGCTCTCCCCCATCGGTAAGCATAATGTACTCATGTGGCAAGTACCTCTTGGATGGGTGTCTATCCCTAGATGTCCTCCTCACTTGTGGCTCAACAGGTGAATCAAGTGAGGGTTGCTCCCCCAGTTCATCTTCAATGGGAACTCCCTCGTTCTCCTGCACCTTGTTGTACTCTCCCGTCATCATGCACTATGGGAGGAGTAATAGGATTCATGTCTTACAGCTCACCTGAACTGGGCTGGGTCTTCTCTAACTTTCCAATGTCTTCTATACACTGATCTTCAATGAAAACCACATCTCTGCTCCTGACGAGCTTCTTCTTGGTCGAATCTCACAATCTGTAACCGAATTTTTCATCACTGTACCCCAAGAACACACACTGTCAAATCTTCAGTATCGAGCTTGGACCTCTCATCCTTTAGTACATGAACGGACGCCCTGTATCCAAATACCCTAAGATGACTATATGAAGAATCACGTCTAGTCCACACCTTCTCATGTACTTCTCCATTCAACAGGGTTGATGGAGATCTGTTTATCAAATACACCGCCGTGTGTATTGCTTCTCCCCATAACATCTTTGGCAATTTTACATGGGATAACATGCATCTGATTCTCTCTACAACGGTGTGATTCATTCGTTCAGATACACCATTGTGCTAGGGGGTCTTGAGCACCGTTTGTTCATATCGTATACCTAGGAACTTGCAATAATCATGAAAAGTCCTGATGTATTCACCACCATTGCCAGTGCGGATGCTCTTCAATGATCTACCTGTCTCTTTCTCGACCATGGCATAAAACATTTTAAACACACCAAAGACTTCGTCCTTGGATTTCAAAGCATAAATCTAAACCCTCCTAGATGCATCATCTATAAACGTGACAATATACAATGCCCCACCCAAGGATTTTATCCTCATAGGACCATAAACATCAGAATAAACTAAATTTAATTCATGAATTTTCTTAACATGAGAAACAGTTTTTACAAATGAAACTCTATGTTGTTTCCCTGATAAGCAATTAATACAGGTTTTGAGAGGTATACATGCCAACTCTGGAAGGAGGCGCTTCTTCACTATTAGGTGGAGCCCTTTCTTGCTCATGTGGCCAGCCGTCTGTGCCACATGTCTGTCACTGAATCTTCCGCTGCGTTCAACTCACCCTTGCATATGCTGACACATATACTGTATAGGGTGCAACACATCTTCCTTCTAGCTGCGATCATCGAACCCTTAATGAGCTTCTAGTACCCACTAACAAACCGACTCTCATAGCCAGCCATATCTAACCTTCCCGTCAACATCAAGTTGAAGCGGAGGTCTGAAATATGTCTAACATCTTTTAGAACCAATGTGCAACCAACATTAGTCCTTACAGAAATATCACTAACTCTCACGATCTGGGATACTCCAGAGTTTCACATCTTCACTATACCGAGGTTGCCTTGCTTGTAGCTTGTAAAGAAATTCCTTTGTGGAGTTGCATGAAACGACGCTCCTGAATCGATCACCCAATCGATGTCTTGATTCACAGCCGTGAGACAAACATCGTAATCCGCTGAGAGAATGACCACAACGTCGCCATTGGACGACCACAGTAGAATCTGATTCATCACATCTTTCCTTCCTTTTTCTTTTCTGATCCTTCTTCTTGTGTTATTTACTTTTATAATGACCCTTCTTGCATACAGTTCCTAACATCCAACATCTCTCCTGACATTTGACTTGCCTCTGGATTTATCTCGGGCTTTCCTGTCCTTTTTGTTCTTTCCTCTCCTCCAATCCTATGTTACAAGGGCCTCTTGCTGAGTAGACCCCTGAGACTTCTTCATTGTCTCCTCATTGAAAAGACAACTTATCACCTGCTCCATGGACATCTTTTCGTCTGGCGCGGAGTTACTCAGAGACACCACCAATGTCTCCCAACTATCAAGGTAACGAGCTAAATAATAACAAGGCCTGTAATTCATCGTCCAGGACCATCTTCATAGCGGAGAGCTGGTTCACAATACTGCTGATCTCATTCATGTGCTCAGCCACAGAACCATTATCCTTTAACTTGAGATTCACAAGTCTTCTAATCAAGAAGGTCTTATTGCCGGTCATTTTCCTCTCATACAGCCCTTGCAATTTTTGTCATAGGCTAGCGGCTGAGGTCTTCGTAGACACATGGTGGAATACCGAATCATCCAACCATTGTCTAATGAACCCCACCGCCTTTCGGTCCAACTTCTTCCAATCATCATCTGTCATATCTTTTATCTTCAGCTGATATGCCTAGGATTGGAGCATACAAGTCATTGTAATAAAGCAAGTCCTCCATCTTCACCTTCCATATGGGCCAGTTAAACCCATTGAGGCTAATCATCCTTGATGAGCCACCTTTCATAATTCAAAATTGATCCCACTTCCGTTCAAATAACCTGAACACTATGATAACACTTTTGTTGGGTGCGTTTCACAAAACCTTAGGATCTCGTCCCCCAAACTACTTGAATTATGAGATATAATAATACAATGAACTAAATCAAAACATAAACTACACGACACGAGAGAGTTTTACGTGGAAAACCCTCGAAGAGGTAAAAACCACGGGACCTAGTCCAGACAAACAATCCACTATAAAAGAGAACTGTTACAACCAATCACAAGCATAACCTGCTTGGATCAAACCTTCTTCACTCACGCAGGAGTGGATAAACAATAAGAGAATAGTGAAAACTGAGAGATCTCACTGATTGCGAAGACATAAAAGCGCCAAGATGTCAACTGCGCAGTATATCACCTCTACAAAGCAGAAATCTCCATCCACAAGCTCTCTCTCTCTCTCTCTCTCTCTCTCTCTCTCTCTCTCTCTCTCTCTCTCCCCGCCCCCCTAGACGTGCAAACCACCTATTAAGATAACACAATCTCGTTTTGGAAGCCTTTAAATAGACCATCGAAAGAATTGGCGTTAAAACAAGAAACTGCAGATTCGCAGTCCGCACATGGTCGGGTGCCTGGTTTAAACCTTGTCAGGCACCCACCTAACCCAAAAACTGTATAGATAGTTTAATGAGAATCCTGCCGAATTTTGGTCGCTCGACCCAACATAGTTGGGGCAGACCATCGGGCCTTGTAAATATCATTTCGAGCCTTCAACGCCCCATCGAGACCCTACACAATCCTCATCACCCACTGCTCAACAGCATCCATAGGAGATGATAGGTCGACAGGATCCATAGTACCGAATTTAACCTTATCAAAAAGATAGGAGCATATTTGGAATAAATGATCTGGCACTACGTAAGTTTTCATATCGCCAGAGGTAAGAGCGATTACGAGCGGGCTCGACCGAGAGGACTCACCAGGAGCACGCACTTCGGGACTGGGGACGAGGACATCTGGTACGACCACGGTAGGGATGACCGAGGACTGTTCGGCATTAGACGGGATGGGCGGAGGACGGTTCTCCAACGCAGGAGGAGGTGAGGATGAAACTCCTGAGGTCTCCACCCTTCGAGGAGTGGGGACAGTCGCAGGTGCAGGCCCGAACTAGGGAACCACGGCCGTGGAAGACGGTCGTGATTGAGCAGCGGCAGAAGAAAACTCACCCCTCTTTCTTTTCCTCTAAGACCCCCCTTTCCGACTTAGGAGGGCCTTCACTTGAGAAAGGTCTGAAGGATCCATCCCTACATAAAGGAAAGAAAAATAGGCAGCAGCAACTTCAAAGGGAATTGAAAACAGATCACAATTGCAAGCTACAGTCTACGACAATTACCAGGGTGCAAGAGATAAGTCCCACTTTGAAGAACGACAAGGGATGAAGCAAAAATTTTACATCCCGAGCTTCTTTGGACGCCTTCTTCGCTGCAACTATTCTCTCATTTAGGCCACCCCTCAGATGGGACCTAACCTTTCCCTTCCCCATACTAAAAGCCCGAGGGACATGAAATCCGGGGCTCACTTCTGGGCATGTTGTTCGCTCGCCTCAAGTGCAAGGCTGCAATGTAGTAATAATCTTAATAAACCGAGGTTGATCCACAGGGAAGGAGGTAAACAATTCAAAGTATCCTAATAATTAGAATCTTAAGAGTGGTGTATGAAATCGGTTTTAAACATCAAACAGGAAAATATGATAATAAAGAGAACTAGAGCATCAAGGATCCACTTATAGCTATCTTTGATGTATAATTCGCATAGGTTTCTCAATTACACAATTAGAATCGAAATAAAATCCTATCTAGCCGGAAGATAGAGCGGTTATAACAAACAATCCATCTTATGTATGATTCATATACATGATTCCCTCAATTCAAGTTAGGACTTGAGCACACTCAATTGTATAGGTCAATCCTAGTTCCAATAGGTTAAGATCATAACCATGATAATTATTAAACTCTGTCACAAAGCATAACTATACCATGATTTGAACTTCATTCAAATCACATAATCAATCACGCATAATTCAGAATTTTCAGAAAAATAGAACTTTGGTTTGAAGTCCGCACATGAAGATCCAAGCTCTAGAGCGTCTTGAATCTGATTCCTTGGAGCGTACAGGTTTAGATCTTTGCAAAACAAGTAAGAAACTAATGTAATTCTTCCAAACATCCATGAGTCATCATAAGAGTAAGAAAAACTATTTAGAACTTTATTCAAACTTAAGCAAAACCATTGTTCAACATTAAATTTAAACTTAAAACCTTAAAAATGAATTAAACCATATAAGAAAACTATAAGGTTCACCTCTTAGCTCTAGCTAAGAGATTAGCTAATGAAAAGCATATTAAAAACTAGAACTAGAATTAAGAAAATGAAGAAAAACTAGCTGTAGGAGGCTAGGAAACCTCTTATGACTTGAATTCCTTGCTCCCCATGTCCTTGCTTTCGTAGATCTCTTCTAAGATGCCTTAGCTACGATCCTTAGGTCCACTTTTATAGTAGAGAGGCTCTACCGCCTCAGAATCTTCCAGATTTGCGTAGCACTTACGCACTTACACACAAAACTCGGAGCTTGCTGAAGAAGTTGTTAAATTTCAGCAAATTACACTGGCTACCTGTTGGTCGATCGTCTTGACCAGTCGAGATGGCTGGCCGACCGGTCTTGACCGGTCTAGCAGAGGTCCAGAGAGTCCAGAAGGGTGCCCGACCTGTTGCCCGACTGGTCTATAGACCGGTCGGACCTGTGCAGGGCTTCTGCACAGTGACCTCCAGCAGCTGCTAGAGTGATTCTTGAGGATGGTCCACTGGTCAAGACTGGTCAGACCTCATTTTAGTTCATCTCTTTCTCTCTCTTCTTTCCTTCTTTCTTTGGCCCACCTTGGGTCTTCATCCAAGGCTCCTAAATATGCTCTTGTAGTCATCAATTGAGTGAACTCTCTCTCATTCCTATAATCACAAAAACCAAGCAATTAGATTAGTCTTTAAATCATGAAAACCATGCATAGTTAGTGATGAAATGGGGTTAGAATATACACATTTACGAGCTCAACACAGGTCCAGTTTTCAGATATAAAAAATCATTCATCTCGACATTCCTTATTAGACGATGGGTTTCTGAGAATAAAGTTCTCCCCATGGAGAAACGTCATATAATACCACCCTAAGACTTCACCCCATCTTCTCAAGGAATATAGTCTCTGAAATTCCCCAGGGGTCAGTTCCCCACTCACCACTTCTCTCCAGAGGACATATGCTCCAAAGACCACCCACCAACCATTCGACATCAACTGGCTTGGAGCGATATTATACCTATTCAAAATCCCGACCACGTAGGGTAGCAACGGCATACGGAACCCTAAGGGAAACATAAAATCATAAACGGCTACTTCGCCCATCCTAAGGTTATCTATTGTCTCTTCCGGCCCTGACAGCCGGAAAATGACATCCTACAGGACACTGAAATCCCGCTGAATGCTGTTCCAATTTTTCCATTATTAGAGCTAGATGGATAATCCATAGGGGATCTATTCGAAGAAGAAGAGGCATGCCCCTTCCCCTTTCTTCGGCGGAGGCCATTCAAGGAAGAGGATTTAGGAGGATCTTCCCCAATAGGAACAGGAGCAGAACTCGAAGAAGACGACATATTAAAAGAAAAAGACTTATAGATATGGTAGAAGAAGCAAGGAAGGAGAAAGCAAATGCAAGAAGCCTAACGATTAGGGTTTTGATTCAAAAAATGCAACAGTGAAAGATAACCGCAGCGCTGGGGTATGTATATATAGGTAACCATCACCATCTTACACGCATCGTCTCCCCATTCAGTCTCGAAATCAAAGAGGCACGCCGCATTAAATATGGGGCACACATCAGCCACATATCCTCTCGAAAACAGCAAACGGCATGTCGCATTAATGATCTGACGCTTCGTATGGAGAGAGAGATGTACGTTACTTGTCTTTTCTCAACTTTTGTATGGCGGTAACTTTTCGATAAACGCGCCTCGATGGTTAAGCATTTATTCAAATATTTGCGGTCGGTTTTCATAAACATACAACACATCGGTCGAAAGTTTGAATATTAGTCGAAGGCCGAGAGTATTTGATCGGGAAAAATCAATACAACCCATCCCATTCAAGTGTTCGGGATTTGGTCATTAGTCACCTAGACCGAATGATTAAAGTCATCGGTCGGGGATTCGTATATTATATTCAGACGAAGCAAGGAAAAGGTTTATGCTCAAAAGGAAACATTTCATTCAATATACAGAAATTTATTACAAAGGACCCCCATGGGGCAAGATACATTGAAAGATCCAAAAGGAATAACCATCTTTCGGAGAACTTGAAGATTAATAAAAGACTATCCCGAGACACTGGAAGAGCAAAAGAGGGAAAAAGAAGCCTGATGCCGCCATTTTCAACCTTGTCTCCATCTTCTTGCCCAATGCCTCTTTCAGCTTCGCTTTCTTTCCTGCCCTGTCACCCTTAGGCCAATCTGTGGAGGAGATAGGAAGTGACAAAGGCTCCTCTGATGCAAATAGTTTTCACACCAGAGGCAGATAGCTGTAACGAGTGGACACCATGTTATGAGGCAATGACTTCCATCCTTCGAATATTAGTTTCTTCGTGAAGGGCAGATTCCTACGAAGTGTGGAATCCTCAATGTTAATCGAAGGTTTCCACACAAACGACCACCTTCATGCTTACTAAACGCAGCTGAAGCCTCGATCGAAATACAAATCTTGTTAAGGATCAAAGAATCGCCATTGCTTCAGCACTTGGGGAAAAATAAGAATGGGATGAGAAAGGCCATGTTTATCTCTCGCAGAGCCTGAGTCAGGAAGAAAGCCAAGGTACTGTTTTTAGGAGTTGCCATGACTACTTCAACTTCCAAGGATGCCACACGTTGATATATGGTTGATTGCCTTGCTTCATCTTCTGGAAAAAAAAATGCAGATAGAAAAACCAGGGTGTTGCTTTAACTCGAATCTGAAGAATACCCCGCCATGTAATGTACTATCGATCTCCAAAGATAACACAAAAATTGAAAATCAGTTCTTTTTTCCTTCTTGCTCTGACTGTTATGGGTTAATCTGGAATGACCCTAAAAGTTGCACGATCAAAGCTACGCACAAGTGTGTACTAACATTCTCTATTTTCTCTCTCGAACACTAAAGCATTCTGTTGATGATATTCATACGCTACCCAGAGTATCTCATTATCCTCGGTTAGTGGTCGGTTTTCTCCAACTCCCGACCGATCGTCTTTGACTCAAGCGGTCGACTCTCTTTTATTCACAACTGATCAACAATGACCAAGCGCTCGTCATATCGTCACATCCGACCGAGCGGTTCTTCCCGAACGCTATTCTCCAAGCACCCGATACTCGATAACATATCCCACAAGTCATGGGACTTACTTCTTAAAATTACTGTAAAAGATATCTGCATTGCGCAGATATTCTCACCTATCTCTTCGAAGTAATCACGTATCTAGCCATGATCGTGACCCATCCTACGTAGGAGATCAAATCTCGATAGAATCAGAATCCCAGTCGAATATGGTAATTATATACATTATAGAAGGCCCTTCGTGCTACGATCAAAGGTACAATATACGAGAATATACATATCTATTCAGAAATTACTCCCTCATCATCACTAACTTAAGCATCGGAGGGTCATCAGCCGGAACCCCGGGCGGCCATCCTAACCCTTGGTGGTACTTGTAGGCTTTCTAGATCCAAAGCTTTCATCTTCGATCATCGATCAGATGGTAGAGATTCGAGTTGGTCTCTGATCAATATTTGACGATGTGATTTAGCAGTCAACACTATGGGCCATGTCAAAATCAAGAGCAATCTCATACAATTTGTGCTTTTTGTGAAATCCACTCCGAGCATTAATGCCTAATCCTAATTAGGGCCATAGGGGAAAAAATCATGCTGAATTGTGATTCAAGTGGGTTATACTAAAGAAAACAGTTAAGGCCAGAAACGCATGCTATTGATTTTTATAGGGTCTACCATAATGATTATATGAAATCCACTTCAACCATTAAATGACGACACACAATAGTTTAGGTTAGGGGCACAAACTTCAGCCCTATACATGATTTAACCGGGCCAAGGCAAAAGAAAGAATTTTTAGGTTGACCATTGCCCTATATGCTATTTCCAAACATTGCCCTAAATCCCAAATGGAGTGATTTTTCTTCCCTTGGCCTAAAATGAGGTCACACACATGATGATTCATGGTTGATTTTCATAATCATCATGATGTGGCCCACAAAAGCAGCTGGTTCGTTTGCTCCCACCCACCTCCCACAACCGCAATTAAAGAAATGTAAAGTGGTGGAATAATAAGTACATCAATTAATGAGGAGCCTTTTGGAAACCTTTTTTAAAGAGTAATGGAATGTAATTCTATATTAATTTCGTAGGGAACCATGAGATCACCTTGTTGTTATGTGTGTGTGTGTGTGTGTGTGTGTGTGTGTAGTTACAAATTCACCGGGATGAATTGGATAAATCGTTTCTTAGTTACACGGTTGTGATCCTATGCTTGTGGCTCATCTAAGGCTTGGAATTTCATCATGTTTTTGCTAAAGTATATATTTCAATAGGTTTATTACAATCATTGTGATAAACATTAATATGTACACTAATTAGATACATTAAAGTTGATTTAGTAATTAAATTCTAACTCCTATCAATATAATACATAATTTAAGTGCATTACTATTTTTGGATTAGAGGGGATTCTAAATTCAGGGTGCCAAACATAGCGAGAGAATTCTAAATCCGGGGCATTCCAAATATGAGTAATTTCTAATTCCGGTATTCTGAATCCTCATTGCAAAGTGAGGCCTTGTGGCATGATTATACCCCCCACCACAACAGATTTCACAACTTTCATGGTTCGGTGACCTAGTTTGATGTGTTGAATGCCAAACACATTCCCAATCCACGTATTCTAAATCCCCGGTGCCAAATGATGCCTTACAAAGGATTTCACAACCATGAAACTTTCATGGTTGGGTGACCTTGTTAAATGTCAAACACGGGATGGTGGACTCCAAAGTAATTTTAGAAGCTTTTAGATGGATGTCCATTGTTGTTACTGTTGGGAATAGGGGCGCCAACAGTGGAAGCAGAAGTCGAACAAATACCACAGCAGTATATAAGATCAAACGAGAAACACAATGAAACCAATCCACACAAGCATTCAACCACAAGAGACAATCCGAATTTACGTGGAAAAATCCCTCAATGAGTAAAAAACCATGGCACAAAGTGATCCACTATAATTAACAGAAGTTTACAGAGAATGAAGAAACAAAACGCCCACAAGAGAAATCCCCGAGCTACCCAAAGCTTATTCTCACATGAAACGGACAAGCACAGTCCTTTTCTTCATCCCAGAGAATCCCAAGCACTCCCCAAGCTTTTTCTCTTACCCTAGAACCCTCTCAATCCATCTAGGAAACATGGCCCTAATGGCAAAACTCCTAATCTCCGCATTACACCTCTTAAATAGGTATAAAATCGAATTTAGAAACCTCTTGCGCAAAATCGTACAAGAGACCGACTTACAATAGGAAACTTTTAGATTCGTCGCGTCCAGCCACACAATCGACTGGTCGCCCGACCGGTTGGAGCCCCCTGCAGACCGATCGCCCGACCGGTCTAGGGCACATGAAATCTGTCCAGCGGTCTCGATGTGCATCTGGGCCAAACTGTCAGATTGGTCGCCCAACCAATATGAGCACCCAAATCGTGCACATGTTTGAAGGCTACTCCAAAATCTCCACCTGAGGCTTTAAACGTTAAATCAAACCATCCTCACTTCATCATCTCATCTTCATCGTAGCTCAACCGCTTCTCGTGCCTCATCGACTTCATCTTTGCACCTTCACGCACCTTTATCGCTCTTCTCGTGTGGCCCTTAGGCACTTGCCACATACAAGCAACCATGGATCTCGATGCCGATCCCGCGGCTCCACCGTGAAACATGCTCCTGATCAAACTTGATCGCAGTCGATGAACCTGATTAAGATATCAGCGTACCTGATCCACCTTCTTCCACTCTACTTCTTTCATAAATGCTAATCATTTTCTATGTTTTTCTTCCACGGAATCCTTCTCTACAGTCGAATCTCCAACTTGATCTCATCTTTTCGTCTCAGATCCGAATTCTACTCCACCCCAACTTTAGCTCTGATTCCACTTGTTAAGAATAGGGGAGCCGGCAGCGGAAGCGGAAGCCGAACAAACACCACAGTAGTATATAAGATTAAACGAGAAACATAATAAAACCAATCCAAACAAGCATTCAACCATAAGAGACAATCTGATTTTACGTGGAAAACCCCCTCAACAGGGTAAAAAACCACGGCACAAAGCAATCCACTATGATTAACAGAAGTTTACAGAGAATGAAGAGACAAAACTCCCACAAGAGAAATCATCTAGCTACACAAAGCTTATTATCACATGAAACGAACAAGCACAGTCCTTTTCTTCATCTCAGAGAATCCCAACCTTTTCCCAAGCTCTTTCTCTTACCCTAGAACCCTCTCAATCCATTAGGAAACATGGCCCCAATGATAAAACTCCTAATCCCGCATTACACCCCTTAAATAGGCATAAAACTAAAATTTGAAACCTCTTGCGCAAAACCGCGCAAGAGATCGACTTGCAATAAGAAACTTTCAGATTCGTCGCGTCCAGCCACACCACTGACCGGTCGAAGCCCCCTACAAATCGGTCACCCGACCAGTCAGGGCACATAGAATCTGTCCAGCGGCCTCACTGTGCATTTGGGCCAAACCGTCAGACCGGTTGCCCGATTGGTCTGAGCACTCAAACCGTGCATAGTTTGAAGGCCATTCTAACAATCTCCACCAAGGCTTCAAACGTCGAATCAAACTATCCTCACTTCATCGTCTCATCTTCATCATAGCTCCATCGCTTCTTGTGCCTCATCGACTTCATTTTTTCACCTTCAAGCACCTTTATCGCGCTTCTCATGTGGCCCTTAGGCACTTGCCACATACAAGCAACTACCGTCGATCTCGCTGCCGATCCCACAGATCCATCGTGAAACGTGCTCCTAATCAAACTTGATCACAGTCGATGAACCTGATTGAGATATTGGCGTACCGATCCACCTTCTTCAACTCTACTTCTTTCATAAATGCTAATCGTTTTCCATATTTTTCTTAATTTCACGAAATCCTTCTTCACGTCGAATCTCCTACTTGATCCCATCTTCTCGGTTTCAGATCTGAATTCCACTCCACCCCAACTTTAGCTCTGATACCACTTGTTGGGAATAGGGGCACCGGCAGCGGAAGCGGAAGCCGAACAAACACTACAGCATATATAAGATCAAACGAGAAACACTATGAAACCAATCCACTCTAGCATTCAACCACAAGAGACAATCCAATTTTACATGGAAAAATCCCTCAACGGGTAAAAAACCACTGCACAAAGCGATCCACTATGATTAATAAAAGTTTATAGAGAATGAAGAGACAAAACACCCACAAGAGAAATCCTCTAGTTACACAAAGCTTATTCTCACATGAAACGGACAAGCACAGTCCTTTTCTTCATCCCATATAATCCCAAGCATTCCCCAAGCTTTTTCTCTTACCCTAGAACCCTCTCAATCCATCTAGGAAACATGGCCCCAATGGTAAAACTCATAATCCCGCATTACACCCCTTAAATAGGCATAAAACCGAAATTAAAAACCTCTTGCGCAAAACCACGCAAGAGACCGACTTGCAATAGGAAACTTCTAGATTCGTCGCGTCCAACCACACCACTGACCGGTCGTAGCCCCTTGCAGACCGGTCGCCCGACCGGTTTAGGGCATAAGGAATCTGTCTAGCTGCCTCACTGTGCATATGGGCCAAACTGTCAAACCGGTCGCCCGACCGGTTTGAGCACCCAAACCATGCATAGTTTAAAGGTTATTCCAACAATCTCCACCGAGGCTTCAAACGTTGAATCAAACCATCCTCACTTCGTCATCTCATCTTCATCATAGCTCCACAGTTTCTCGTGCCTCATCGACTTCATCTTTGCACCTTCACGCACCTTTATCGCTCTTCTCATGTGGCCCTTAGGCACTTGCCACATACGAGCAACTACCGTGGATCTAGCTGTTGATCCCGCAGATCCATCGTGAAACGTGCTCCCGATCAAACTCGATCGCAGTCGGTGAACCTGATTGAGATATTGGCGTACCGATTCACCTTCTTCAACTCTACTTCTTTCATAAATGCTAATCGTTTTCCATATTTTTCTTAATTTCACTGAAATCCTTCTCTACGTCGAATCTCCTACTTGATCACATCTTCTCGTTTAGATCCGAACTCTACTCCACTCCAACTTTAGCTCTGATTCTACTTGTTGGGAATATGGGCGCAGGCAGCGGAAGCAGGAAGTCGAACAAACACCACAGCAGTATATAAGATCAAACGAGAAACACAATGAAACCAATCCACACAAGCATTCAACCACAAGAGAATCCGATTTTACTTGGAAAAACCCCTCAACGAGTAAAAAACCACGGCACAAAGCGATCCGCTATGATTAACAAAAGTTTACAGAGAATGAAGAAATAAAACGCCTACAAGAGAAATTCCCGAGCTACCCAAAGCTTATTCTCACATGAAACGGACAAGCACCATCCTTTTCTTCATCCTAGAGAATCCAGAGCTTTCTCCAAGCTCTTTCTCTTACCCTAGAACCCTCTCAATCCATCTAGAAAACATGGCCCCAATGGCCCGCATTACACCCCTTAAATAGGCATAAAATCGAAATTAGAAACCTCTTGCTCAAAACTGCGCAAGAGACAGACTTTCAATAGGAAACTTCAGATTCGTCACGTCCAGCCACACCACCGACCAGTCGGAGCCCCCTGCAAACCGATCGCCCGATCGGTCTAGGGCATATGGAATCTGTCCAACAGCCTCATTGTGCATCTGGACTAAACCGTCAAATAGATCTGGGCACCCAAACCGTGCACAGTTTGAAGGCTATTCTAACAATCTCCACCGAGGCTTCAAACATTGAATTAAACCATCCTCACTTCGTCATCTCATCTTCATCATAGCTCCACCGCTTCTCGTGCCTCATCGATTTCATCTTTGCACCTTCACGCACCTTTATCGCTCTTCTCATGTGGCCCTTGAGCACTTACCACATACGAGCAACTGTAGATCTTGTTGCCGATCCTGCAGATCTACCATGAAACGTGCTCCCGATCAAACTCGATCGCACACAGTCGATGAACCTGATTGAGTTATTGGCGTACTGATCCTACCTTTCTTCCATTCTACTTCTTTCATAGATGTTAATCGTTTTCCATGTTTTTTCTTAATTTCACTGGAATCCTTCTTCACGGCGAATCTCCTACTTGATCCCATCTTCTCGTCTCAGATCCGAATTCTACTCCACCTCAACTTTAGCTCTGATATCACTTATTGGGAATAGGGTCGCCGACAGTGGAAGTGGAAGCCGAACAAACACCTACAGCAGTATATAAGATCAAATGAGAAACACAATGAAACCAATCCATACAAGCATTCAACCACAAGAGACAATCCGATTTTACGTGGAAAACCCCTCAACGGGTAAAAAACCACGGCACAAAGCAATTCACTATGATTAATAGAAGTTTATAGAGAATGGAAAAACAAAATGCCCACAAGAGAAATCCCCGAGCTACCCAAAGCTTATTCTCACATGAAACGGATAGAGAATGAAAAAGCAAAACGCCCACAAGAGAATTCCCCGAGCTGACCCAAAGCTTATTCTCACATGAAACAGGACAAGCATAGTCATTTTCTTTATCCCAGAGAATCCCAAGCTTTCCTCAAGCTCTTCCTCTTACCCTAGAGCCCTCTCAATCCATCTAGGAAATATGGCCCCAATGGCAAAACTCTTAATCCTGCATTACACCCCTTAAATAGGCATAAAACCTAAATTAGAAACCTCTTGTGCAAAACCGTGCAAGAGACCGACTTGCAATAGGAAACTTCCAGATTCGATCGTCGCATCCAGCTACACCACCGACCGGTCGCCCGACAGGTCGAAGCCCCCTTCAGACCAGTCGCCCAACCGGTTTATGGCACATAGAATCTGTCCAACAGCCTCGCTGTGCATTCTAGGCTAAACTGTCAGACTGGTCGCCCGACCGGTTTAAGCAGTGAGCACCCAAACCATGCACAGTTTGAAGGCAACTCCAACAGGTTACGGTGTGCCCACCTCATGATCTACCTGAGTTTCAAGGCATACTTTCACGATGACTGGATCGACTTGTTGGATGACTTGGACGGCATACACAGACAATGTGGCCCCACAACAGCTTGATTCAAAGGTAATTACGCGCATAGAGGCGACTCCATGTGATCGTTCTCCATATGATGCCCCACTCTTGTAAAATAATGTATTCACGTATGCACGTAGGTCGATCTTGACCATCCAAATAAAGCCTTGGAGAGCATGGGCTAAAAATCACAATAGTTAGACAACCCTTCTCTTTTTTTTTTCTTTTTTTTTTTTTGACACACGCACCCAGTACGTATGCCCACCCATGCACACACCCGCACTCACACTGTTGTGGTATTTCACCACTATGGGGTATTAAACCCCAAAACTCCTGTTGAAACTACAGGGAGTCTACCACTGAGGCAAGAAGTAAGAACCCTAATTAGACAAACCTCATGGTCCTATAAATACCCACCAAATGAATCGATCAAAAGAAATATAGTTAATGGTCAAATTTCAATGTTCGAACAAATGACTAGGATTGTATAATCAGTCTCTTTTTGGGGTCGCGCCCAATCCGCGATTAGGACGGGGATCGCAGTTTGGACCGTCTGGATTCATCTACATGCCTGTATGATCCACCATAATGCTACAACGTGCCACAATGCCCGCACTTGTTTACCCAAAGCTGTCCATTTTTTTAAAGGCGTTTAAAAATGTGAGGCTGATCTGATCCGTTGAAGTTGAAGAACACTGCTTGTTCATCCACAATAGGCCTATATTATTTCAAGATCAGATCATCTGGACTGTCCATCCAGTGAGCTCTGAAGTAGATGTGAGCTGCATTAATATCAAACTTACTGGACAATCGATTCCTCCTACTGATTGCATACGAACGGACGGCTACAGAAACTGATGAGCGCTACGTGTCCAACGAAGGAAATGAACCAGATGGGATTGTCACAACACCATATGGAGGATTGGATCACCTGATCAGGAATTCAAGTGGACCCCACATTGATGTCCTAGTAGGCAATGGACTTCAAGCAAGGGCAACCACCCAAAAAAATTAATAGTTTGGTGGTCTGACCTATTTCCCACGCTAGAAGTAGGGGCAGTTGTTCAATTTTGGTTATCTGTAATATATGTAGCTTATTTATGAAGTCCTTTCTGATCAGTAGCCCATCTGTCTAGACTGCCGTGAAGTAATTAATCACCACCACCTTGATCCATGCTAGGATATCTGCATCACAGAATGTATGTTAGGTGGGCCAAACCCAATTGGGCATATGGTGATTTGAATAGTACTTTGAACGGTACACCCCACTGTGGAACACATGGACCATGCAGCCTATCCAAGTGGGACTCATATAAGGTGTTCAAGATCACCGTCCACTTTTCCTTGTAGCCCACATATAAGGAAGCGGATTGCGTCCTGTCGCTCTGTCGGGCCCATATGGGTTTTATACAAGCTGTCCATCTATTTTTCCAGATCATTTTAGGATGTGATTCCAAAAATGAGGCTGATCCAAGGGTCAGGTAGACCACACCACAGGAAACAACAGTGATAATTACACGCACCGTTGAAATCTTCCTATAGCCTACCGTGATGATTATTTGACATCCAACATGTTCATAAGGTCAGATATGCCTGGATGAAGGGAAAACACAAATATCAGCTTGATCTAAAGCTGATAGCGGCTCCCAAGAAGCTTCTAATGGTGAGAATTAAATCTCCACTGTGTGGTCCACTTCATCTATATATCTGTCTCATTTTTATCCTTCTATCCTAAAATGATCTGGAAAAATGGATGGACGGAATGGATAAAACCCATACATCACGGTGGGCCTCACATAGCCCCTGCCGAGGACGGACTCCGTCTCGGAGGGGGCAGAACGCAATCCGCTTCCGTCCGTATACAATACCTCACCAAATAACACTCCTAGATCTATTGTGATAGGTCTCAATTTTGGTGCAACGGTGCTGTATCAGATTCTTGAGACACATCACAATCATTCGACGAATCATGACCAACCATCTAGTCTTGGTCTTGGATCGACGATCATAGATGTCCCATCAACAAATATTTGCGTGTATGCATTTTTCATCATGGACTGCTGACACTTATTTTTCAACCACTTTTTAAAGGCCGTCACATATCGGACAGCAACCGATACTTTATCCGTACGATATTACTACTGTGGTCCCCTGACCATATATTCCACCAGATGGACGATCTTGATACAATGACTTTTCAGCCTCATGTATTGTGGCAAGTTGCAGCGAACCCACATCTATTCATCGCGAGAAAATATAACTGAATGAGCTGGTAAAGGTCGAGGTAGGCGGGTAGCTCACATAATAATGTACGTAACAACAGCAAGAGCATTGGTAATCCACATGCATCCCTACAGGCGTCCACACATACTGACATAGCTTGTTCGTAAAATATCTGATCTGTGAATCATATGGACCCCACTACGTACGTAATATATTCAAAGTTTTATGCTGATGATCACATCAGATGGGCCACACAAATGAAAAGAGTCTGCAATCGTTAAGAGAACTCACTGCAAGGACAGAAAACTAACCGTTTCACCAGCCCAGTTTCTGGGTCCGATCCATATATATCATTGGGCCCATATGATGTACATCTCAGATTCACCCAGCTCGGAATAATCCGACGGGAGTATGGGTCGCGTACAGAGATACACATGCGAAAACGTCACACAATAGGAAAACTCGAAATGAATTCGTAGTCTGCGGATTACTGAGCTGACTCGTAACCCGCTAGTGGGACCACGTGTATGGATGATCTCAACCGTTAAAACTATCCACTATAATCATCTCATGTCTAAATTACATATTTCCAATCTATACACATACCCAGCCGTAGAAACTTCAATTCTTTAAACGGTGCGAATCAACTTTACAAAAGTAAAAAAATAGGACCATCCATGTTCTATCCGTGGTGGAGCAGGACCTAAATCTAAATTACATGGCTCAGGTGGCTAAGAATAGGAAATGACAACCAGCTTAGAAGCCAAAAGGAGATATAAAAAATCCAGCTAAAATACACATTTGTGTACATATGGTGTAAAGACAATATGGGAGCGTTGGTTGACGTGTGAACTACATTTAACTGACCCATCTGCCCCCATTGATTGCCGCTCAAATGGGCCTTTAAATTCTCCAACTGCAGCCCCCACCAATGTCTCTGATATAACATACAAAGGCCACACAGCATTTCCCAACCCAAATACCAAAGTTCCCAAATCAAAATCCCAGTGCCACCCAAACATGCCCACCCCATTGCCTGACTTCTCCTCCTCAGTCAAGCTCAAGTATGTGAAGCTTGGCTACCAGTACTTGGTTAACCACTTCCTCACCTTCCTTCTCATCCCCATCATGGCCGGCATCGTAATTGAGGTGGCTCGCCTCGGCCCGAATGAGATCGTTGCCCTCTGGCGGTCCCTTGAGTTTGATCTGGTCCAGATCATGTGCTCGGCCTTCCTTGTAGTGTTCATCGCAACCGTATATTTCATGTCCAAGCCAAGGCCCATTTATCTTGTGGACTACGCGTTGTACAAACCTCCGGTCACTTGCCGGGTCCCGTTCTCGACGTTCATGGAACACTCGAGGATGATCAACCAATTCGACCCGAAGAGCGTCGATTTCCAGATGAGGATACTGGAGAGATCTGGCCTTGGAGAGGAGACGTGCCTCCCACCTTCAAGCCACTACATCCCGCCGAGCCCCACGATGGAGATAGCCCGGGAGGAGGCCCGTCAGGTCATGTTCTCGGCCATTGATTCTCTCATGGAGAAGACAGGCGTCAAGGCCAAGGACATCGACATACTAGTCGTGAATTGCAGTCTCTTTTCACCGACACCGTCCCTCTCGGCAATGGTCGTCAACAAGTACAAGATGAGGAGCAACATCAGGAGCTTCAACCTGTCAGGGATGGGGTGCAGCGCCGGCCTCCTGTCCATTGATCTCGCGCGGGACCTACTCCAAGTGCACCCGAATTCTTACGCACTGGTGATCAGCACCGAGATCATCTCACCCAATTGGTATGCTGGGAATCAACGGGCGATGCTCCTTCCCAATTGCTTATTCCGGATGGGTGGGGCTGCTATCCTTTTATCGAACAGGACCCGTGATCGAAGGCGGGCCAAGTACCGCCTCCTCCACGTCGTCCGCACCCACAAGGGAGCCGACGACAAGGCCTACCGGTGCGTCTATGAGGAGGAAGACCCTCAGGGGAACGTCGGCGTATCGCTGTCCAAAGATCTGATGGCAATCGCTGGTGAGGCCCTCAAGTCCAACATCACCACCATGGGTCCACTAGTCCTACCTGCTTCCGAGCAACTCCTCTTTCTCCTCACCCTCATTGGCCGCAAGATCTTCAATCCCAAGCTCAAGCCCTATATCCCTGACTTCAAGCAGGCGTTTGAGCATTTCTGCATCCATGCAGGCGGGCGAGCCGTCATCGATGAGCTCGAGAAGAACCTACAGCTATCAGCCGGGCACGTCGAAGCGTCGAGGATGACCCTCCATCGCTTCGGCAACACATCCTCCTCATCACTCTGGTACGAGCTCAATTACATTGAGAGCAAGGGCCGGATGAAGAGGGGGAACCGCGTCTGGCAGATCGCCTTCGGCAGTGGATTCAAGTGCAATAGCGCCGTGTGGAAGTGCAACCGCACGATCAAGGCCTCAACTGATGGGCCATGGGCCGACTGCATCCACAGGTACCCAGTCCACATCCCTGAAGTTGTCAAGCTCTAGGCCCATCTCTTCCCCGCCGCATGATCGACAATCATCCATCGATCCACCATCCCTGCTCCGGTCCCCACACTTCAGGACATTTGGAATTATTTCTATCATAAAAGATCGACGCTTCTCCATGCATGAAACTGTAACTAGGTTAAAAAAAAACCGACCATGAAATCAACTGGGCCTGTGGGTTGCTATTTCCAAAAGGCCCAGATGCTCACAGGCGTCGGATTTATATCTACCCTCAGTGTATGTACGTTTTCTATGTTAGATTGTCGGAAAGTGTATTGCATTCTTTCGTCTCGGTGTATAAGCTTTGATGTGGCGTGCATGCATTTAAGTAGAGGTGGCAATGGGTCGGGTCGGGTCAAGTTCGGGTCGGGTCGTTTCTACCTCAACCCTAACCCGACCCAAATTGAATTCGGGTTGGATTTTCTTAACCCTTACCCAACCCAAATTAAATCGGGTCGGGTCAGGTTGACCCACATTTTAATGATCAACTAACTAATTTGTAGATTAAACTAAATGCATATGACATTGGCATTCAATTGAAAACCAAGCCATCTATGTTTAATAGGTACATGAGTGCATAGGAAACGGCACTATGATGTTGACCTCATGGGAACTTTCATGAGATTGAGCTGTGTGGGCCCCACCATGATGTGTGTCAAACATCTACCCCATTAGTCAGATGCACCATTTCATGGTGGGCCACGGGCTTAAAAATCATGTCAATCCATGACTTAGATGGGCCACACCATAGAAAAAAGTTGAGAGGGGTAATCCGCCCACTAAAACCTTCATGATCAATTTTTTGGCCCACTGAGATGTGGTTCACAAATCCAGCCCATCCATTGTACGTGTCCCACTTGGATGAGGGGTCAGACCAAGTTTCAGCCACATTCAAAACTCAAGTGGGCCCCACCTAGTGCTTTTGGATGTTTTAGGCATGTCTTCGCATGGTTTTAAATGGTATGGCCCACATGAGTTCTATATACGGATGATTTTTGGAATATCCCATGACCTAAAGGGGACCCATCAAATTCACGGTATTGATGTCTGACATGTGGGGCCCACACAGCTCTTCCCATGAGGTAGACCTAATGGTACCACTCTATAAACCGATGTTTTTTATAGAGTATTTCTATTATGTAAATACTGAAAGAGAAAAATAAATGGATAGAATCGATCAGTGCAGATTTAAAAGCATACCTCTTTAAGCATCAACATAGTTAGAGTAATGGGATGATGCTTCAGACACATTGATCAAGTTTATTGAATTAACAGACATGTGGACCATTATAGCAAGGTGTGTGAGAGAAAAAAAAAAAAAAAACTATATATTATTTAACTAATTAGAAAATCAGTATATAATAGTCTTAGGGACCACCGTAATGTTTATTAAATTGACAGACATGCGGACCATTTCTAGCTGGGTGTGAGAGAGAAAAAAAAACTGTATATTATTTAACCAATAAGAAAATCAATATATAATAGTCTACTTAACCCCTATATGATTCGGGCCGGGTCGGGTCGGGTCACCTTTAACCCTAACCCGACCCATAAAAATTCAGGTCGGGTCGGGTCAACCCAAAAATTGAATTCGGGTCAAATTTTTCAACCCTAAATTAGAAAAAATCGGGTCGGGTCGGGATAGCGGGTCCGGTCGAATTTTGCCAGGTCTCCGTTTAAGGGAGCCAACGGTTAGTTTTTTAAACGACAACGACTGTAGAAATAGTAAAAAGATTCAACGTGGAATACAGTCAGACACAGTATGCAGTAATTAATTTTTTTTATGACAGTACGGATATAATGGTGCAGCATCCAACAAATTCGAGCGCGAATTAGCTGTTACCCTGGTTACATCTTAGTGGGTGTTACCCTAACCCTGTGGGGCCCACATTGAATTATTTCTTGTACATCAACTCCGTTCATCTATCTTTACATATCATTTTAGGATGAAATCCTAATTCATAAGAAGATCCAATTCTTAGATAGACCTTACCAATAGAAACAGAGATGAATAACCATTAAAAACATTGTGTGGGCTACAAAAGTTTTTTATCAACATAATATTTGTAATTTCCCTTCAAAAATCTCTTATTGAAATTATAGATAGGATGGATTGAAAATAAAATTAATAAAATATTAAGATGGGCCCTTTGCAATTTTTAATGGTGAAGCACTCAATTACTACTGTTTCGTGTGGCGTGGTCCACGTGAGATTTTGATCTTTATAAATTTTGGTAAACCATCATAAAATGTTTTTTATAAATGGATGGACGGCATGGATATATATAAAATCATCAAGGTGGGCCACGAAGTAGGAGTAACACTCATTAAGCTGTTACCTGGGTAACACCTAATTCGCTCCAAACAAATTCGGCATCTGAGTTCTGACAGTACCGTTTTGAAATTGAGTGCGAGTTGGCTGCGATCCGGAACCATCAATGTGGGTGCGACCCAGACCGTAGGGCCCACCTCGAAACATGCACTCTATATCCACGATGTCCATGTCTTTCCATCTTATTTTAGGACATGGTCCAAAAATATGATGAAGCTACAAATTTCAGGTTGAACACACACTGGAAACAGTGGTCGTTAAACGCCTATCATTAAAAACTTTATAGGATGCACCATAATTTTTTAGGGGAGCGGAATAGGTGCTACCCCGGATTCACCCAAGACGGTGCGGCCCTTATGTAGGTTCACCGTGGGGCCCACCTTGATGTATATATTACGTATCCACACCGTCCAACTGTTTATACACATAATTTTAGGGTATTAAACCAAATATCATGCATATCCAATTATCAGGTGGACTAAAGCATAAGAAACAGTGGAGATTGACCATTAATGGGCCACAAGAGTTTTGGATCAATCTGATATTTGTTTTTTTTTACCTTAATCCTGTCTCATTTAACCTTATCCACAAATTAGATGATAAATAAACACTACATAAACATTAAGGAGCGCCCTGAGAAGTTTTTAATGGTAGGGACGGGCAATCACCACTGTTTCTCATGGTATGGTTCACCTGATAATTAGATTTGCTTAATTTTTTGTATAATGCCTTAAAATGATGTGAAAACGGATGAACGGCATGGATACATAATACATACATCAAGGTGGGCCCCACAGTAAACCCACAATAAGGGCTGCACCCTCTTAGGTGAGGGTGGGGTCTCACCTAATCCGCTGTTGATAAGATCAAACAGACATGGATTAAAGGAAAAACAAATATCAGCTTGATCCAAGACTTTTGGGGCCACAAAAGATTTTTAATGGTCAATACCCATTATTTCCTGTGGTTTGATCCACCTGAAACTTTTATCTCCTTCATTTTTGGGATAATCTAAGGAAACAGATGGACGGCCTGGATATACAATTCATACGTTCGAATTGGCCTACAGTCAGGGTCTCACACACGTGGCCGGATCCCGGGTGCGGCCAGTCGCGAGCGAATTGGGCGCTGCCCCGGCCTTACCAAAGAGGCAAAGACTCTGTGGCCCGAGCGCAACTCGGATTAGGCCCAGAACCATCGATGTGGGTGAGACCCTGACCGTAGGTCTCACCTCGATGTATGTATTGTAGATCCACACCGTCCATCTGTGTTTCCAGCTTATTATAAGATATGGTCCCAAAAAGAAAGCTGATAGAAGCTTTAGATAGACCACACCACAGACAATAGTGATCATTGAAGTCTCACCATTAAAAGCTTTCTAGCGTGTCCACCGTAATGTTTATTGACCATCCAACCTATTGATAAGGTCATACAGATATGGTTGAAAGGTATAAACAAATATCAGCTTGATCTAAAACTTTTGTGGCCCCCAAAAGGTTTTCAATTGCCATTAACCGCTGTTTCCTGTGGTGTGGTCCACCTGATATTTGTATGTGTATCATTTTTTGTATCATGGCCTGATATAAGCTGTAAAAGAAGATGAACGGCGTGGATTACAATTCATACATCGAGGTCGGCCCTAAAGTTATGGTCTCACCCAAGTTGCGCTTGTGCGGCCCTTACCATGGGGCCCACCTTGATGTATACATTCTATATCCACTCTGTCCATCCGTTTTTTAGGTCATTTTAGAGCATGAACCCAACAATTGAAAGATCAAAATCTCGATGGACAATACATAAGAAAGTGTTGATTGGCCATTACAAGCTTCTCGTGGGCCACAAAAGTTTTGGATCAAGCTGATGTTTGTTTTTTCCCTACATCTAGATTTTTGTGACCATATCATCAGATTGGATGGAAAATAAAAATTACTAAAACATTACGGTGGGCCCTTAGAAGATTTTAACAGTGGGGTGCTCAATCACCACTGTTTCCTATATTATGGTCCACCTCTGATTTTGATATGCTTCAGTTTTGCGTGCTAATGCCCTAAAATGATCATGAAAAACAGATGGATATAGTATAAATACATCAAGGTGGACCCCACAGTAAGGGATGCACCTAATCCCCTCCCTATGAAAGGTTTTGACATCTCCATCCCCTCTTGTTGAGCTGTTTGCACTACCATCATTATTGTTATTATTATTATTTCTTCTCATTTCGGAAAGTGAAGTACACAGGATGGGCATTGAGTTCCTTTTGATTAGTTCTACTCAGGAAGGATTTATTACATGGAAAATATTTATTGCATTCCCAGAAAACCCCCAGTGAGCATGGGCTCGTTAAAAGGGACATGACCTAAGAAATTTAATTGTAATCCAGGTCTAAAACTATTGCGACTTATCATCCACCTCCGATATTGCCGTGTGTCACCTAGGCTGCTTCAAACTTCTTCTTTTTTAATTTCCAGGCTGTTTCGTACCTATATAACTATATCATTTGTGGATGATAAGGATATATACCCGTTTACACCCACCCCTTGCGACAGTGGTAGAGTTAGTGAAGATAACCTCATCTGAGGTCAAGGCATCGAATCCCAACGTGGGGGTGGCTAACACTTAAGGGTGACTAACAGTGTGGGTGGGTGTACTAACAGTGGGCTGTGCATGCTAAATATATATATATATATATATATATATATATATATATATATATATATATATATATATATATATATATATATAGAGAGAGAGAGAGAGAGAGAGAGAGAGAGAGAGATACCAGTTTCATATGATACTTTAAGGGCCCGTTTGGATCTTAAGTTGCTTAAGATAAGTTACTTATGCCACAAGTAACTTATCTTAGTTTCTACTTATTAAGAAAATAAGTATCTGTGGTAAACAACATACTTATCAACTTTTCCTCTCTTTCTTCTCTCCAAAAAAGTTAAAAAGCTAAAAAAAATAGCTGAAATGATTATGTACTTTTTAAGTAAAAAAGTTACTTATTACTAATCATAAACCAAACTTATATGAAATAAGTTACTTATCTACTATTGTAAGTAGAAAAAAGTAATTTATTTGGTAGTATGTATCCAAACGGGCCTAAGTGCCTGTTTGGATTTGTAAATTAAACTAGAATTAGCTAATTAGTTTTATATGATATTTGAAGATTTGTTCGAACTTAGTAAATTATACTTAGAATTAGTTGGAAATAAGCAATAATTACAAAATACTTATCCATTGACATCTGCAGAATTTAACAATGGAGTTACGTACAGGAAGCGAATTGTGTCCGACTCAGTGGTGCATTGATGTCACCACGTTTTATGGGGCCTGCCATGATATATGTGTTATATCCTCACCATTAATCCATTTTGTGAAATCATTTTAGGGCATCATCCTAAAATGAGGCAGCTCCAAATCTCAAGGGGTCCACACCACAGAAAGCAATGGATTTGGATAAATGTGATATTTGTGTTTTCCCTTCATCCATGTGCAAATGACCTTATAAACAAGTTGGATGGAAAATAAACATCATTGTGGGCCTTAGAAAAAATAAATGGACAGTGTGGATATAACACATATATCATAGTGGGACCAAAAAACTAGGTAACATCAACACAACACCAGGCCATAGTGAGCACACTACGCAATCTATCCCTAGAAATTTTTTAATGTTATTTATTTATTTATTTTACATACACACCGACACCCACACACGCACCACATGAACAGTCGAACCTGTGACTTTAGTGCTGAAACTTCCCGTCTACCATTGAGCCTTACCCTAGGAAAAATGTCTTTTTACAACAGGCCATCCACAATCGTTGTAAAAGAGGACTTTTTACAACGGTTATGCAAAGACCGTCGGGTTCCGGCCGGTTGTAAAACTGTTATTGTTTGTATCGTGTTTTGAGAACCGTTGTAATTGCAATATTTACAACGGTGTTTGTTGTTTGTAAATACTAGAATTTTACAACGGGCTCTGTAAGTTGTAAAAAAGTGTCCTTTTTTACGACGGGTTGATACTACAATGGTTCCCGCCGGTTGTAAATACTGCATTAAAGTTTGTTAAGAAGACCTGGATGATAGGTCCAGAAGCTATGACCCACTGAGAATTGGACATAAAACTTTTGTAGCTCACTTATGATTTTTAATGATTACTTATCACTCTTTTGATTTGTATGAACCACAAGATCTTTGGATCTTCTTGTGATTCTGGATTAGGTCATAAAATAAGATGAAAAAATATATGGATGGTGTGGATTTATAGAAAATGCATCAAGGTGGGCCTTAATTGTCATCAATGGAATGTAGAGATCTGCCGAAAGCACCTCAAGTAACCCCAATGGGCTTTAGGTGGGAAGCATACGTATCATGGGCATAAAATCCGAATGATTCATGTGATGCAGCACCCCAAAAAGGCCTTTGGGCCCAAGTTCCAACCTGGTAAAAAACTATGGTGGGCTATAGAAAAGACAGATCCAAATCAAGGGGAGAAAATTATTTCCTGTTTTCATGGCCTACTAGAGTTTTGGATCAAGTTGAAAATTAGGCATGGGGGTTTCATGAGGGTCCGTATCACATGGACGATTCAGCTTGTGTGCCCAAGAAGGGCGTAAATCTACTAGTCCTAATGGGATGGCATAAGGGGTGGTTTCAAAGCTCTATGCGCCCCCACCATCATGTATGTGTTTTATCTATGCCGTCCATACATTTTCCATCTGATTTTAAGGCACGATACAAAAAATGATACATATCTAAATCTTAGGTAGACCACACAACATGAAAATAGTGGGGATTGGACGTCCATCACTAAAATATTCCTAGGGCCCACTGTAATGCTTATTTGTCATCCAACCTGTTGATAAGGTACAGGTTACATACACCTAGATGAAAGTAAAAAACAGATTGATACCAAAGTTGTGGGCCCAAAAAGTTTTCAATCAATGTCCACTATTTTCCTGTAGTGTGGTCCATTTGAGATTTGGATATATTTCATTTTTTAGATAATGCCTTAAAATCAGATGAAAAAATGGATGGACGGTGTGGATAAAAGGCATACATCATTGTAGGGCCCACGGTACTTTGAAACCACCCCTTCTGCAGGGAAGTGGATTGCGTGGTAACTCATTTTGCTTACCATACTGAGTGAACTCTGTGGGGTGTACCATGATTTATGTATTTTATCTACTCCATTCATCCATTTTATTAGATAATTTTGGGGCTTTATTCAAAAAAATGAAGCATATCCAAAGCTCAACTAGACCACACACCAAGAAATAGTGTGAATTGAACGTCCACCATTGAAATCTTTTTGGGTGCAACGGAAGGTTTTGATCAATCTGAAATTTTAATTTTCCCTTCATCCATGTCTTTGTGATCTTATGAATAGGTTAGATAATAAATAAAGATCATTGTGGGCCCTAGCAAGGTTTCAACGGAAGAATCATTACTCCTATTGTTTCCTGTGGTATGGTTGGATATGCTTCAAGTTTTGGCTCAACACCTAAAATGAGCTGGAAAAACGGATGGACAGCGTGGATAAACCGTATACATTCACGGTGGGCCCAACTGAGTTTACTCAGTACGATAAGAGCGTACTAAGTAACTCAAGACGCAATCCGATTTCCTTGTGCATACTCGCGCCCGCCCAAGAAGACACGGGTAGGGTAAAACCCTAGTCTGATTTGCCTCTCCCGAACCCTCTCTCTCTCTCTCTCTCTCTCTCTCTCTCTCTCTCTCCGGCGGCGACGCAGACGCAATCTCCGTCTCCCTCTCAGGTCAGTCTCTCTCTCTCTCTCTCTCTCTCTCTCTCTCTCTCTCTCTCTCTCTCTCTCTCTCTCTCTCTCTCTCTCTCCAATTGATGGCTATCAAATGGATGGTTGAAAGTGGAATGGTGGGTGGTCCAATTTCGAAGGGAGAAATCTGATCAAGCAATCCTAACCATCTGATTGATTGCTACCAATGTATGGTTAAAAGTAAAAGAGTGAGTAGTCCAATTTCGAAGGGAAAGGTCAGAGAGTTTTATATTCTCAGCACAAAATTTTCAACTATGCTGCGTCCACGGTTAGGCCACCGGTTTTGGATGGTCTCGCATTGCCAATTTGTTTGCACGTTTGAAGAGTCACCACCATTCTTTAAATGGTGCAGAACTGGCCAAGTGAGGCTGGTTTTTGAACGACCTGATTTTAATTGGACCTGATTTTAATTGACCCATCAATGTGCCTATTGGCCTCATAACCGGTACGAATAGGAATTTTTGCTAAACCAGTTTTTGATCAGTCGTGCACATTGTTTCCTAGGATTGTTTGTGGTTTGCATTGATTGTATATCAAATGCTGAGGTCTTCAATGTCAGTTAGGATACTTACTCAAACAATCTCATCTTCATTAAGAACACACTCATGCAGGTAGACCTTCCATCCAGTTGCATTAAGAAAAATCCGTAATAGATTGTTGATTTTTATGTCCAGATGTGCTCCGGGACCCGCCATAGGGAGATTACAGGAATATACTTTTTCTCACAGAACAGTTGCAGCCGTCCGATGATCAGGTGTCACCATTTTTTTTTTTTTTTCCAAATGCTAGTGCTTTACCAGTTCTTATATATATGGTTAATAGAAAATAATTGTTGTCATTAACAATCAACAGAAAATTGTACATCTAGGTAGCATGGGAAGATAGGAAGGACTTAGCTTCTAGGAGCATCATAGATTAGAGTCTCAAGTCCAACTGGTTAGACACAAGTATGAGCATGGCCTAGTAAAAAAATCAACCATATCTGCCATCAGCTGGGCCATATCACAGAAAACAAATGGAAGCAATCCCTACCATTTTGTGTCGTCAACTATTGAAGCACAACCCTTCATCTTTGTGGGTGCTTTATGCTCTGAGTTCTGCTCGCCAACTTGCCTCCATGACCCTACTTGGCACACTTGTTCTTTCAGCTTATGTTTAATGGTTGGTTGGGGGTTGATATTGGGGACATGATTCTGGCCTGTGGGTGGTGTCCATTTGAGTGGGATTTTTTTTAATTTTTTTTTAATTCCAACATTAAGACTCTGCTATGACTCTGGTCGATTTACTTCCTCAATGTCCTTACTATGACTCTGGTTGATTTACCTGGAATTACAAAGGTTCCAGTTGGTGATCAGCCAAATGACATAGAGGCAAGGATTAGGACAATGATACACTCCTACATCAAGTGTGAAACTTGTATTACATTGGCTGTTACACCTGCAAATTCTGATTTAGCAAAGTCAGATGCACTTCAGATGGCAAGACTTGCTGACCGTGATGGTAGGTTTTCATGTACATGAATTACTTGTGTTGCTCTTCGTCATTTCACTTATCTTAATAATCATTATTTGAGTTGGTACTGTCTGGTGCCTTTGGTAAATTTGAATCGTCTCTTGCCCTGACCTACTAATTCTGTAACTGGTGAGCAGGTTCTCAGACTATTGGTGTAATAACAAAGGTTAGGCTTCGGTTGTTTAAAAAAGAGCTGCGATTTTTTTAGAAACATGATTTTATGCCAATCCTGTTGTTTGTCCGGAAATGGTACAAGCTTATTATTTTTGTTCTGCCTTCAGGTGGATATTATGGACGAGGGGACTAATGCTTGCAATTTTTTGCTTGGAAACGTGATTCCTCTACGACTTGGTTACATTGGTGTTGTGAATCAGAGTCTGGAGGTAAGTCATTTTGGTAATTGTTCAGGTTTGTATTGATTTAATGATTTTATATGTTGTAGTTTTTTTAAGCTCCGCAATAGTTGTCATTTTGGTAATTCATATGAGAGCATTCTTTTAATTTCAACGTACAATTTATATAGAAAAAATGTTGAAAGTGGTTGGTGGTCATCAATTTCATAATGAAGACCATACTACTAATTTGCAATGGCTAGCATTTCGAGTGAAGACCATACTATGATAGCAAGCTTGAATGCTTACGCTCGGTAATCTCTCTCTCTCTCTCTCTCTCTCTCTCTCTCTCTCTCTCTCTCATAATATTAAAGCAATGAAATTCTTTCATATTGGAACCGGAACCACCTGTCTGTGCTCTAGTCAATGGAATTTTTGGGTTTCAGGAACTCCAGGGAAATGTGCCACCTCCAAACAAAGATTAGGATCCTGACCCTTATATTATATTTTGGTTTACCATTGTTGCATGATTTTAGTTGTCTTATAGAAGTTACAAATGCTGCTTCATGGTCATATAAAACATGAGAGAATTGGAAATGTAAAATAGTGCAAGCAAAATAAAACATGGAAAAATAAGGGGTTGATTCAATAGCTGTTGGGATTGAATGTTCTTTGATATTTCATTTATGCTCTCATCCTAATCCAGTGGATTGAGCTAACCAAAATTTATTTCATTTTTGTCCTTGTATTTGAGTAAGTCTTATAAATGGTTACGATCTTGTCAAGAATATTTAGCAAACATATTTCTCTTATGAAATCCTTAAATTGGATAGAACAAATTACCCTCTATGTTTGCATGCAACATTTAATTTCTACATATTATATTCTCATGTGGGACGTTATAAATTATTCATGTGGTGGGAATAACTATTTGATGGACATGGAGCTATGAGATGGAAAAACATAAAGGTCTTTTTGGGTGCCTCGACCAGATACATTACCGAACTCTCAAGGAACAAAAAATAAAAGAACTATTTACAACGGTCCTGAGACGTTGTAAATCAACATCAATAAATAATTACAACGATCCAACTGCCATTGTAAATACGTTTATGATTTTACAATAGGCTACAATTGCTGTTAATATTTCATTTTGCAACGCACAATAACCGTCGTAGAAGTTTGACCTTTTCACAAGGGTTTGGACTAGTTGTAAATTATCACCATTTAAAAACAGGAAATGCTACCAACCGTTGTAAAAAAAAACAACTCCACCGTTCTAGTATACCATTTACGACTGTCAATATATTATTCACACAGGCTATAACCATTGTAAATAACCGTTGCCTTGTTGCAGCGGGAGCTGTAATAACGCGCTTGGGAATGTTGTTAAAAACTTCTTACAACGGTCTTGGCCTGTTGTAAAAGGGCACTTTTTCTTGTCCCCTTTAGATGTAGTGAATGGAAGACAAAGTTGAAACTGTATAGATGCTTTGTTGTTTGTTTTGAAGAACAAAATGAAACATACCATATGTCCATATGGTGGTCCACCATAGCTACATTATTTCACTATTTCATTTGTTTGGATTAGATAATTGTGTATCACAAGAGCGACCACACTGGTCCCCACCTGTTGATCTTCTTTGGCCATACATTTTGAATAAGGGAGTTCACAAGTAGAGCTGTGCATCGAGCCGAGTCGATTCAAGGTGGGCCAAGCTTGGCTTGGCTTGACTTGTCTGTGCTCTACTCGAGCTCGAGCTCACCCTCGAGCTTACCATTAGAGCTTATTTTGTTTGCGAAATATTTCGAGGCGAGCTAGTGGATTGAGTCGAGTCGAGTTTATCTCGAGTCGAGGCGAGCCTGCTCCCACCACAATTTATTATATTTTTTGCTACAAAATACAAATTAAAAGTCAACAACATTATGTATGTCCAAAAAGTCTCGCATGCCTAAACATCAAGTCCAATAAAAAGTCTCGCATATATTATCTAGATACCACATCATCAAGTCCAAAAAGTGAAAATATTTTAGAAAACGTAAAAGCTTGAACAAAACTTTAAAATTATATATTCCTTCATGCAATTGTAGATGCATTCTCATCTTAATTTGCGTTCTCATCCTCATCTTCCTCAACATCGAAACTGCTACCACCCCAAACTGGATGCAACCAATCTTGTGTACATATTAGTGCTTCAATTGTTTTCGAGGCGAGGGAGCTTCGATACTTACTTACGACCCTACTCCCCATACTAAAAGCCGATTCTGATGCCACTGTTGAAATTGAAATTGATAATATGTCTCTTGTCATCACCGAAAGTCCAGGGTATTCTCGAGCTCTCGACTTCCACCACTACAAAACATCAAAATCCTCTTCTTGTAACCTTATGACTGGCTCCTTCAAATACTTTTCCACTTCTGATTCAGTTTTTTGCGTCTCTGTTTCTTCTTCATCTAAGAAAGACATAAAATCACGAAGTCGCTTTCCTTCAGTAGAAGTACTACACTCAGATTGAGGAGTAACCACTATATTAGATGTCGTGGTGAAAGTACTAACATATAAAGTGAACAACTCATCAACTACAACACAAATAATGACGATCTCCGCTGAAACCCTTTCAGAATTAGAATAAAATGACCTGAAAACGTACTTAACTATTACCATCTTATACCGTGGATCCATAACAACTGCAATGGCCATTAACAAATGGTAGTCAGCCCAATACTTATCAAATTTTTCTTACATTCCAAAAGCCATCACTTGCAAAAAATTTGAACCCTCATCAGCACACTTTTTTGGAGCATCCATAATAAAAATAATTTCTGAAAGAAACTGATTTGCTGTAAGATACTTATTCCCAGAGAAAATATTCATGCAGTCGTAAAAAACTTTGAGGAACTTGTGAACATGTTCAGCTTTCGTCTAGTCTTCATCACTAAGCACGTATGTGTACATTTTATCACGTGTCACAAGTTCAGGGAATGCAACTTTAAATTCTAAAGCAATATCCAACATTTTATAAGTTGAATTATAGCGGGTGCAAACATCTAACTTCAACTATTTTTTATATTTCAAATCCAAACGTTGGATTATATCATTCCACATATTCTGTCTTGAAGGTGATCCCCTTATATATTTGATATTATCTCGTATGTTGGAGATCGTAGAATCAATTGTATTCAGCCCTTGTTGTACAATCAAGTTCAGTATGTGAGCACAACATCTGACTTGGAATATTTTACCATCAAAGAATAAATTTTCAGCTACCTTAAACTGATTACATAAGGAAAAAGTCAATCTGTCATTGGAAGACGCATTATCTAAAGTTATTGAAGAGATTTTCTTTTCGATGCCCCACTCAACCAGACAATTGTAGATCCAGTCTGACATTATCACACCAATATGAGGAGGAAGAACGTAACAGAAATTTAAAATCTTCTTTTAGAATTTCCAATCTGCATCAACAAAGTGTGCAGTTAATGACATGTATCCTTTTCTTTGATTGGATGATGTCCATATATCCGAAGTCAAACTTATTCTTGATACGGATGTTAAAAGCGCTTTCAAGTTTGCTTTCTTAATTGTATACATCTTCATACATTATCTTTTCACAGTATGACGAGAGACCTTCTCATATCTAGGATTAAGAAATTTGTAAAATTTCATAAAAACCTTACTTTCTACCATCTTAAACGACTTCTCCTCAACTATCACCAATCTTGCATACCACTCTTTTAGCTTTTTCTTATCATACTTATAAGTGGATAGCGTGGCTTGAGAGTCATCATTTTCAGAAACGGTAAATGAAAGCAGCTGTTGGACTCCACCAGTCGACATTTTTGGTCTCTTCACACATTTATCTAGATGCCTTTGATAATGATTAGTAGAAGAACTAGAATGCTTGCCGTAAAGAGTTTTACAGTACTTGCATCTAACCTTAATTGAACTATCTGGTTACGTAATCTGATCAAAAAATTTTCATACCACTGATCTTTTTTTTCTCTCACTGAACCTGAAGTCGTTTCAACTTTCTTTTCCGTCACATCTCCCTCCACAATAAGAGGAGATGTGACTGACGCGCCGACACCAGAATTACTTGGATTTTCCTCACTAGTCATCTATAAATTAAAAGAAAATAAGGGTAAAGTAAGATAAGAGCCTTTACAAGTTGAAGCAATCAGTCAATCACATTTATACGTGTATATAAATGTATAATACAAACAATATTGGGGCCCCTCCATAAACTGCAAGACACAAGTGTCTCAAATAGTCCCCTAATTAATAAATTTGTCGGGGTACATACATATAATAACTATATATTGTCCCTAATTGTTTTAAATTTGTTTGCTAGTTATCTTTAAATGTCTCACATATTCCTACTTGTCTCTATCTAGAGGTGTTAATTGTCTCTATCCCATTCGGTAACATACCATGTACTGTCCTCATACAGTTTACATGCACGCCGAAATTTCAGCAGCACCTCCCCATATTCTCCAGATATATGTAAAATTCAATATTGATTAGTTGCCATATGTAATCCATTATACATGGATAGAGGCAACCAATAAGTAAAGAACCACATATCCGGAGAAAATATAAGGAGACGTTACCGAAATTTCAACTACATGTAAACTGAAAACTGAGGACAACCTAAGTATATGGTATGGTACCGAACTGTAAAAAAAGGGGACAATTTAGGAATCCATAAAGAACAAGCATTTCCAGTTGAATGGCTGTACTCATTCAATATGAATTCTTAAACGGGAGGATACATTGTTAAACCACTAAGTGGCCTAAATACAAATTAACAACGTCAGTTAACAAAGAATCTTAAACATAAATATTTAAAGAACAAATATCGAAACATAAAATGTGCCTAAAAAATTATTAATTAAAGAGAAAATAAAATATCTTATTGAACTTCAATATTAAAATTTTGAAATTTAGATAAAATTTTTATGGATTGAAGAATAGAATAGCCTACCTAATGGTTTGGATATGATCTTTAGGTTCCTGGATTGCTTTGCATAAACCAGTCAAAAGTTTGAACTAGCGTCAGAAAGAGGAAATTGATCATCTGTGGCAAGAAAAATAACAAAAAAATCAACTAGAGAGAGAGAGAGAAGAATGTTAGAGCCATTTACATAGATTGTAAATTAATGCCTTTGTGAATGATTATTATATGCCCTTTCTCAAATTCGGGATTAAATTGGAGGTTAATATTATGAGGTCCACGCGGTGTCTACATTGCATCCAATCCGTCCAACATGTGAGGCCCACCATGATGAGTGGGTCCCCAAAATTCAGAATGATCCAATCGTCAAGTGGAGCACACCATGATAAATGGACCAATATAAGTTTGGGTCTAGGTGGCCTGCTGGACCGGGCTTAGGTCTCACATGCATCGGCCAATCAATGTTTGTTGGATCGGGCTTGGGTCTTCACTGGTTGGGGGGTTACAGTTTGTAGAGCAAACAGAATGCTCCAAAAAACCTTAGCTAAAGTTTTCTAACCGTTCACCATTCGGACACGGATTGGCTAGTGACCCTGCCACTAGCCATTGGCTAGTAGTCGGTGCTTTGTGGGCCTCACCATGATGTATATGTTTCATCCACGCCGTCCATCCATATTTCCATATCATTTTATGGTATGAGACAAAAAATAAGGTAGATCCAAATATCAAGTGGACCACATCACAGAAAACAGTGGTGATTGAGCGTCCACCATTAAAAACTTCTTGGGGCCCATAATAGTTTTGGATCTATCTGATATTTGTTTTTTCCCTTCATCCAGGTTAGTATGACCTAATCAACAAGTTGGATGTCAAATAAACATTACAGTGAGCCCTAGGATGTTTTTAATGGTGGACATTCAATCTCTATTGTTTTCCTGTGGTGAGATCTACCTGAGATTTATATATGCCTCATTTTTTGTTTCATGCCCTAAAATGATTTAGAAAAATGGATGGACAGCAGGGATAAAATACATACATCATGGTGAGGCCCATAGAGCACCGACCACTAGCCACCTGGCTAGTGGCAGGGTCACTAGCCAAACCGCGTCCTCACCATTCACCATTTTCTAATGTTGGGGTCACATCGCTGTCCCTATTGTTTTCTTTGGTGGGGTCCACTTGAGCTTTGGATCTACCTTATTCTTTCGATCATGCCCTAAAATGATCTCTCCAAATGAATGGACGATGTGGATACCACACATACATCATGGTGGGGCCCACAAAAGTTGGACAAGGGCGCGGATTCCCTGCGGATGCCTTGTGCAGGAAAGTCCTGCGTTGGGAACCAAGGTGGGGCCCACAGTGATGGTTTTTTATAAATCCACCCCGTCCATCCGTTTTGGGAGCTCATTTTTGGACATGAGAACAAAAATGAACCGGATCCAAGACTCATGTGGGCCTCACTAAAGGAAAAGGTGGGTAGGGAAATTACTACCGTTGAAACCTCCCTGGGTCTACAGTGATATTTATATGACATCCATACCGTTCATAACGTCACTACTACTGAGATAAACTGGAAACACAAATATTATCCTGATTTGAAACTCATATGACTCCACAAATATTTCAACTGTGGACGTTCAATCCTCACGTTTTCGGCCCACTTGAGTCTCGTATCCGGTTCCTTTTTGTTCTCATGTCCTAAAATGAGCTCCCAAAATGGATGGACGGGGTGGATTTATCAAAAACCATCACTGTGGGGCCCACCTTGGTTCCCAGTGCAGTAATTTCCTGCGCAAGGCTTGACGGGCAGGTGGGTGAATGACAGGTGTGGTGTGACCGTGTGAGTGGATGGGAGCAGCCCTACACTAGAGGAAGGACAGGTGTAGGTCAGCAGGTGTAGGTGACAGGGGTGAGTGGACAGATGGAGGAAGCTTCTGTGGGAAGCGGATTGGCTGGTGCACACTTGGTGCATTGACGTCACCAAGTTCTGTGGGCCCCACTGTGATGTGCGTGTTATATCCGAACCGTCCATCCATTTGGTGACATAGTGATAAGGCTTGATTTTAAAAATAAGACGAATCCAAAGATTAAGTGGACCACATTGCAGAAAGAAGTGGGAGATTGAACGTCTATGATTGAAATCTTCTCGGGAGTTACAGAAGTTTTGGATCGATCTGATATTTGTAAAAACCCTTCATCCAGGTCCGTGTGACCTTATGAACAATTTGGAAGGAAAATAAACATCATGGTGGGGCCTAGGATACTTTTAACGGTGATAATCATTTTTGTGGTGTGGTCCACTTGAGATCTGGATATCACTCATTTTTTGGGTCATGAGCTAAAATCATCTCTTCAAATGGATGGACGGTGTAGATGTATGAAATACAGCATTGTGATGTGGTCCACAGTTTTTACGTTCATCGTACTCAAGCACTGACATAATCGTCTGAGTTTGACACGTACCTACTGTAACCCGAGAGCGGATTAGGTGAGATCCCAGCCTCACGTAAGACGGTGCGGCCCTTACCGTGAATTATCGTGGGGCCCACCTTGATGTATGTATCCTGTATCCACACCGTCCATCCATTTTCCCATATCATTTTAGGGAATTATGCCAAAAATGAAGCAGATCTAATCATCCAATGGACCATACCATAAGAAACAGTCTTTATTTACCATTAATGAGACTCAAAAGTTTTGGATCAAGCCGACATTTGTTTTTTCCCTTCATTCAGGCTTATATGAATTTATCAACAGATCATATGGTAAACAAACACTACGGAAACATTAATTTTTTCCTTAAGAGGTTTTTAATGGTAGGATGGTCAACCACCACTGTTTCTTATGGTATGGTCCACCTGATAATTGGTTCTGATTAATTTTCTGGATAATGCCCTAGAATGATATGGGAAAACGGATGAACGGAATGGACACATAATACATACATCAAGGTGGGCTCCACTGTAACCCCACTGTGAGGGCTTCACCGTCTTGTGTGAGGCTGGTGTCTCACCTAATCTGCTCTCCAGCTATAACCCACACCATAGCTGGTGTAGGGTACACCAGCCAATTCGCTTTCGTTCCTGCGTTGGGATGCAAGGTGGGGCCCACCGTGATGCTTTTGAGAAATCTACGCCGTTCATATGTTTTGTGAGATTATTTTAGGACGTGCGGCAAAACATCAAGTGTATCCAAGACTCAAGTGGGCCTCACGAGAGGAAACAGCGAGTATTCAGTGACCACCGTTTAAACATTCGTGTGGCCACAAACTTTTCCAATCAAACTTTTTTTCTTCATTTTTTCACTTCATCTCAGTGGTAATGACCTTGTAAATGGTTTGGATGGGGTACAAACATAAAGGTGGAGCCCAGTAAAGTTTCAACGGTAGGAAACTCATTTTACCATTTTTCCTCTCATGCGGCCCACTTGAGTTTTGGATCCACCATATTTTTGGTCGCACATCCTAAAATGATCTTGCAAAACATATGGACGGGTTAGATTTCTAATAAACATTACGGTGGACCCCACCTAGCATCCTAGTGGTGCGGGGAAAAGAGGCATCCAAGCATTACCTTGTTGGCTTGTTCAAAGGAAATAAAATAAGAGAAAGAGGAAGAGAGCTGGAGAGGTGCGGACGATTCCCCTCCTCTACCTAGCTAGATTAGTCTGAGAGAGAAGATCTAGGAGAGGGAAAGAGAGGTGCAGGACTTGCGACGGTTTTGGGAAAGAGAGGGAAGAGGGATGGTAGGGTTTTGGAAAAGAGAGGGAAGAGAGGAGTGATGTTAGGTTTTTTTTTGTTTTTTTGTTTTTGTTTTTTTTTTAACTACCTATATATAGGCAGTAAATCGAGCGAGTCGAGCTGATTCGAGGCGAGCTTCGAGCCGAGCCGAGTAGAGGGACTAGGTGCTCGAGCTTGACTCGATTTTAACCCGAGCTTCTAAATTTAAGATTGCCTTGACTCGCCCTACTAAGTCGAGGTGAGTTTTGTCGAGCCGAGTTGAGCGAGCTTCTCAAGCTGACTCGGCTCATGACCAGCCCTATTCACAGGGGATGTGGATTGCTTGCCAAAGGGTTTTGCAGTAACTTCCTGCAACAGCATGGGGCCCACTATGATGTTTGTTAGAAATCCATCTAGTCCATCTGTTTCAGCAGATCATTTCAGGACATGAGCCCAAAAATGAGGCAGATCCAAAAGTCAAGTGGGCTGCATGGTAGGAAACAGTGGGGATTGAACATCCATTCGCAGGGACATGGAAGTTTTGGATCAGGCTAATATTTTTTGTATTTTCAGTTCATCCCAGTAGGAATGACCTTATGAATTGTACGGGTGGCTTATAAACATCACGGTCGATTGCCAACAATAGGAATTTTCCTGCCCACTTTTACTTATCATGCGACCTACTTGAGTTTTGGATCTGCCTCATTTTTGGGCCTATGTCCTATCCTAACATGATCCGGTAAAACAGATGAATAGGGTGGATTTCTCACCAACAGAACGGTGAGGCCCACCTATCTTCCGGCAAGTTCTTGCAAAAGGCTTTCGTAGGCAATCTACGTCCGTTCATGGGGACCTTAACAAGCACTGTGCCGTCCACCATCTCAGGTGGACCACACCATAATACTAACCACTGTAAGAATAGTTCTGGTTATTCACACCCACCATGAGGGCCATGGGTCATCTCATTTCAATGTCATTTTTTAATTCAACCCACATTTTGAGACCATCAAAACCATCAAAATTCATTTTGGGCTACTCAAGTAGACACACATCAAAATCCAAAATCCAGTATAGATGACACATGACAATTGCCTATATTCATGTCCAAAAAAAATGCTACTACAACAGTTTCACCTCCACATGTCCAAAACCCAAAACGACATTCATGGGGATAACCACAACGACAACGATAACCGATGGTGAAGCTTAGTAGAGCTTCTACATCAACTGCATAGTCATGTTGTTATTGTTCCATATACCCAAACGAACAACTACATCTGCTATCGGCCAATTGAAAGTTGGGATGATTGATGAAGATAGGACTCATCCGTTACATTCAGTGTTAACATGGAGACGAACGCAGACCATGCCCTGAGTGCCTCTTTGTACCGAAACCGCAACTGCTATACCTATCCACTTAAACGTTATAGTCATCTCATGAGCTGGTGTAGATTCTCAAAGTCCTCCCAACAAAAACCACATAGTATCGACCCATGGAATGCTGAATATAATCAATCCGGTATGTTGCCGGGAATCCCACCTGTAACTAGGATATCCCTAGCCATTTGTAAAAGCTAGCATTGCACAAGCGACTGATGAGTGAAGATTTAGTTAAATGCACACATGGATGATTAGGTAGAACCCTAGCAAATTAATGGAACATTCGCTCATTAAACCACACATGTTTGAGGTATATATCTTTAAGGTGCCAACTATTACCATTTAAAAACTATATTTCACAAAGTAGGTCTCAAAAGAGTCACACCCAATCCAAGTGGAGATTGCCCAAACTAACACCAATCTAGTAGACCCAGTCAAAAAGTACTTATCAACACACCCATCCAAAAGAGTTAAAAAGTCATTGACCATCCTTGATAATATTAGGGTGGTGAGTTAGCTGGACGTGAACTAACTTCTGGACCTAGGCTAGCTTTTCATCGTCATTCATGTTCAAGAAAACTCTCATGTACTTATCATCATCACATAAAAATTTGCTAGCACATAGGTACTCACCAGTGGCTAGTCCACTAACCTCGTTAAGGATAACCATTAATCTTATCATACATGGTTTATCCCTACATTCCGCGAATGTAATCACAATAGACTTAATAGTATTGGCCATGTTGTCTATAGATGTGCTGATTACAATGCATGGGCAACCATATCTTGACTTAGTGATGTGAATGTTTTGTGATGTGTTACCAATAGTAGTAGGGCTTTTATTGTTCGCTCGCCTCAAGTGCAAGGCTGCGATGTAGTAATAATTCTCGGTAAGACCGAGGTCGATCCTCAGAGATTGTCGTAACAATTCTAAGTTTTAGAACTAGGATGGGCAAAATTCGGATTTGTATCGATGGGTGAAAATTAAGAACATAAAACTATCTATTTTATACTTAAATCAGGGAAATAAACACTAGAGTGTCAAGGATCCATTAATAATCATTTACAATGCCAATTCAAACCATTCAAGCCAATAACACAATTGGAATCAGAGTTCTATTTCTATCAATCAGAATACAGAGTAATCAAATCATCATAATGCATCTAACATAGATGAATCATCCACTGATATGGTCCTCTCATAATCAACGAAGGCATTAGGTGTATTCAATCACAAAACTTAGTCCTTCACAAAATAAGCAAGATCACATTCATGATTATTCCTCAAGCCTTATCACTAGACTTGATTTAGAAGCATGAATTGAACTTCTATGGAACTAAAATCAATACGTAAACACATATCTCAGATTAAATCAAAAGATAAGAACCCCTTCTAGTTTAGTTCTATATAAGCTCTTAGGACACTTAGTTTGTAAGATCACCTAGCATCCAACATATCATGATGAATCTAGGATCTCTACAACCCAAAACCCTATCAATCAACACCCCATTAAGCAATCTCAGTAATCAAAACATCCCATGTAAGAGAAATCACAAGAGATAGAAGATTAAGTAAAAATACTAAAAAACTGAGTTTGGAGGAGTTGCAGACACTCCACAGCGATCTCCTTCACCTCCCACGACTTCTCAAGCCTTCTATGATGTCTTTAGATCCAACCCTAAGTGTCCTTTTATAGTAGAGAAGCTCTACCGCCTCAGAAACTTCCAAAATTGTGTAAGGACTCCCGCAGCGTATGATTTTTTAAGCTTGCTGGAAAGTTGCTGAAATGCACTGCCGACCTATTGGCCGATCGGTCTTGACCTGTCAGATCTGTCTGTTTGGACGTCCAGAGAGTCCAGAGGGGTGCTGCTTATGTGGCCAACCGGTCTTGACCGGTCTAGGCCTATTTCTTTTGGTTCTTTCTCTCTCTTCTCTCCTTCTTTCTTCTTCCATCTTTAGCCCACCTTGGATCATCATCAAGGACCATCTAAATGTGGTCTTTTAAACATCAATTTGGTGTAATACCTCTCTCATTCATACATCCACAAAACATACATTAGATAAACCTTTTAACATACAGATCATGCATAAGATGCAATGTAATGGGCTAGGATATGTATAAATTGAAAGCTCAACACACCCCCCAACCAGCATTTTGCTAGTCTCAAGCAAAACAAGCGTGAAATAATCCCTTTATCTGAGAACTCAACTCTCTCTTGGAAACTATGGTTCTATAGACTTTAAGACATGTAAGTGCAAAATTAAAAAAAAACTAAATGATGATAAATTGAAGTCCTAAACTTTCCAAACATAATAAGTGTTCACATAGAATCCGCACTGATTTATTGACAAATAGAAAAATGTGAACATGTAAGGTCTAATGTGCATTGTGCGTATTCATCTAATGACTTTTCAGGATTACCTTCTTCATAAATCAGTTAAACCAAAGATCTAAGAGTGTACAGATCAACCAATTGCCTATGACAGAATTTGTCTTACCGTCCTTCCGACAGCTTTCACACTACGTCCCATTTCCGACTTTAGTTATGGGTAGACCATCCCCCGGTTGGTAATAGGGTAGCCTTTTTCAGAATTTTCCACCATATTCTCAATCATACTCATATTTTTCTTCATTCTTTCCCTTTCATATACATTAGATAGGATTTTTAGAAATCCATATCTTTCGTTATTTTTCCATGGACAAGGATGGACAAAGTACCACGGCTTAGTTCCTAAACACTTCAAATCTTCAGTCTCACCAATTTACAAGTCTAGTAATCCCTTTAAATCATGAGAATCGTGTAATGTGGACTAGACTCAAAAGTGTTCAAATGTTCTATCGATCATATAAATAGGGGAATTCACATGTAAAACTATCATGTTTAAGTTAATTTAGAGATTTCAAAATCATATCATTTCATCTTTCATCATTTCATACTCATGACATCTCAAGTACATAGAAACGAAGTTTTCCAAAAGAGTTGATATTTTAAAAAAATTAAAAATTTCCTACAAAAACCTTGCTCGAAATGTCACAAATTGCCCCCCCCCAAATCTTGTATTATCCTCAATGTAAAAGGATATGTAATGAGCATGAATTATAAGAGCAATGATAAAATAAAAGAGAGTGAGAACGAGAGTACCTGAGAGAGCCGATCATGGAAGTTTGCAACTCCAAACAACTAAACAATTAAAATAAATGAATTACTCTCTACCTCCACAGACTAGGAGGTTAATCTTGATACATAAGATCATCCAAAGGAATGGAATTTAGCAGAATTAGTAGGCGGAGTAAAAGATTTTTCAGTAATATCATCCACCATCCTGCTTCGTAGTGCACATGAGTAATTGTTGTCATTATCATCCATTGAAAATCTTACTGAAAAAATTCAGCAAGTTTCTCAAAGTTATCACTCCATGTGTTAGGAAATGAAGATTTATTAGGTTAGAATTCATCAAATATGAATCTCCTTTCCAACTTATCTGAGCAAAAATTATTCAGATAAGGATCATCCTAGAGATGGTGCTCTTCGGTTTGTACAAACCAAAGAGATGTGGAGACTTAGAATTCTTCTTCACAAGTCATTATGGTCTCTACATTTTCAGATTCTACCGGTACCTCCACTATTGATAAATCAGTTTTACACTTCGTTGAAGGAGTCTTTGTGGGCACCAGTGAAGTTTCCCTTAAGGCATTGACAATGTCACAGATCATAAGATCATCCCAATCCTCAAAATATGCCAGACACTCCTCTAGAGTGTAGAAAACTTCAACCTTCTCGATCACTTGTGTAGGTTGGAATATGTCCTCAACCACTACACTTTCAGAAATTGGCCTCTCCATAGGCAAATCAAGCACCAATCCATCAAGTTCCTACATAACAAAATTATTTGACTTAGCGATTAGTGTTTTGTCAGTCAATTTATCCAATTTTGGCTCTTCCAAGGCCTTATTAATATTCAATTTTATTTCTTCCTTGGAATGAGCCAAGCAAACTTCTAAAGTTCTATAAAATTTAGTTAAAGGTGGCTCATCATCATCCACAATTGTATCTATGAAATTAATCATGTGGATCTCATCTTCATCCCCATCCTTATCCTCTTGTTGTTTGTGTAAGTGAAACACATTCAGCTTCATAGTCATATTTCCAAAGGATATTTTCATAACCCCATTCCTACAATTGAATATAGCATTGGCGGTTGCTAGGAATTGTCAGCCTAGAATGACGGGAACTTTAGTGCATACATTTGTAACCTCTTGTGTATCCAAAACGATAAAGTCTACCAGGTAGTAGAACTTATTGATTTTGACTAACATATCCTCAATTACTCCTCTTGGTATTCTAACGGAGTGATCCGCAAGTTGTAAAGTTATCTTGGTGGGTTTTAATTCACTAAGTCCAAGTTGCTCATATACCAAGTAGGGAATCAAGTTAACACAAGCCCCTAGATCGAGAAGTGCTCTATTGATCCGGAAGTTACCTATCATGCAAATTGTAGGGCTTCCAGGATCTTTGAATTTTAGGGGAGTGTTATGTTGTATGATGGCACTTGTTCCGTAAAAAATATTCTCTTGTGCACGTTTTGCTTATGCTTTACGGCACACAGATCCTTTAGAAATTTGGCATATGAAGGAATTTGCTTAATTACATCTAATAAGGGAATGTTGATTTTGACTTGTTGGAAGACTTCTAAGATGTCCTGATTTTCACTTGGCCTTTTTGTTGAGACAAGAAGTTGGGGGAATGGAGCCACAGGTTTATACACACGCTCCGAATCTTAATCTTGTGGAGCATTGTTCAATTCACCTTCACTATTAGAATCAGTCGGATTATTAGGCTTTGCGACCTTCATCGGTTCAGATTTTTCAATTATTTTACCACTTTTAAGAGTAGTGATGGCTTGAACATGTTCCGCATGAAGATGGGTTGAAGAATTGGTATTTGTTTCCAATTGTTCCTTGGGGTTAGGATGAGATTGAGTCAAAACAGTCCATTTCTCCCTAACTCCTAGGTGTGTCTCAATTCTTTCAATCAAAATTTTAAGTTCATTCATGGCTTACATTTTGGACTAATTTATCTGAGTTTGTCCAATCATAAATGCGTTCAATGTATCCTCAAGAGTGCTCTTTCGAGGAGGTCCTTGGGACGCATTATTTTTATTTACCATGGGTCCATTTCTCCCATTAAAATTTAGTTTACACCGCCACTCAGGACTAGTCAAGTTAGAATTTGGTCCACTAAAGGGGTGTTGGTAAGCATTTGTAGCATTTGATTGAGTTTGCAAGATATCTTGAAACGTAGGGATTGTTGGGCAATCCTTTGTCAAGTGAACATCACTCTCACAAATACCACATACACTATCAACAGCCTCACCGGTGGTTATCATGTTAACACTCCTCAATTCTATGGCCTTAACCTTCCTTGGGAGACCTGTCACCTTTAAATTTAAATCATCCTCCCCATCTAATACATGTATTCCTTTCTCTTTTAGGACTGACTTGGGATTACTAGTCGAATTAGAGATGTCCCAAGATTGGGCATTCTAGGCTAGCGTATCAAAGTAATCCCAAGCATCATCGGGTGCTTTGTTCAAAAACTCACCATTACACATCATTTGGACAAATTGGCGCATGTTTGAACTCAATCCGGCATGAAAAAAATCAATCAAGCGCCACTTTTCATAACCATAGTGAGAGCACTCTAATAAAAGGTCCTTGAACCTCTCCCAACATAGAAAAAATGTTTCATCTCCTTTTTGGGAGAAGTTCATAATAGTCCATCTTAGTGTATTGGTTTTATGAACCGGGAAGTACTTTTTAAGGAACTCCTGAGTCATTTCAACCCATGTACCGATGCTTTTAGGTTTAAGTGATTGAAACCATGCTTTGGCTTTGTCCTTTAGAGATAAGGGAAATAATTTCAGTTTGATTACATCTTGGGAGACATCATTAAATTGAAAGGTGTTGGCTATCTCATCAAATTCACTAAGGTGTGCATATGGACTTTCAGAGTTGAGTCCATGAAATTTCGAGAGTAACTTGATAATTCCCGATTTAAGGTCCACATTTTCTGCATTAGTTGGAAAAACAATGTAGGAAGACGTGGTTGTTCTCTCCGGTTGTAGATAATCTCTCAATGTTTTAATCAGAGGAACATAGTGTTCCTCATTCTCATTACATTCCGTCTTAATCGGTGGTGCATCATGGTCAACATCTTTAACATTATGTGGTTCATTCTCAGCCATGATTTTAGATGATTCAGGATTTCCTAGACGTTTTCTAACTCGTCTGTGATAGACTAGGCCTTTAACTAAATCTCTATCACTTAGAAGTTGCGATGTATGATCACGCTCCTAATTATGCATAAAACACACAAAAACTAACTAATGTAAAATCTGAAAACAAAATAAAACTAAAAATTAAATGAGTCTAAGTTAGAATGGGGTTACCGGATTTGAAGAACTAGGTTAGTGAAAAAAATCCTATAAAATAAACAAAATCTGTTAGTAATAGAAAATTCTGATAAAAACATATTAAAGTAATAAATCCTAACCTAACCTATCTAACCTAACTATATCCTCATTACAAAATTTAAAACCGTTAACCTAATCCCCGACAGCAGTGCCAAAAACTTGTTCGCTCGCCTCAAGTGCGAGGCTGCGATGTAGTAATAATTCTCGGTAAGACTGAGGACAATCCTCAGGGATTGTTGTAACAATTTTAAGTTTTAAAACTAAGATGGGCTAAATTCGGATTTGTATCGATAGGTGGAAATTAAAAACATAAAATTATCTATTTTATACTTAAATCAGGAAAATAAACACTAGAGTGCCAAGGATCCACTAATAATCATTCACAATGCCAATTCAAGCCAATAACACAATTGGAAGTCGGAGTTCTATCCCTATCCAATCGGAATATAGAGAAATCAAATCATCATAATACATCTAACATAGGTAGATCATCCACTAATATGGTCCTCTCATAATCAACTAAGGCATTGGGTGTATTCAATCACACAACAAAATTCTTCACAAATAAGCAAGATCACATTCATGATTCTTCCTCAAACCTTATTACTAGACTTGATTTAGAAGCATAAATTGAACTTCTATTGAACCAAGATCAATATATAAACACCTATCTCAGATTAAATCAAAAGATAAGAACCACTTCTAGTTTAGTTCTAAATAAGCTCTTAGGAAACTTAGTTTGTAAGATCCCTTAGCATTCAACATATTATGATGAATCTATGATCTCTACAACCCAAAATCCTATCAATCAACACCCCATTAAGCAATCTCAGTAATCAAAACATCCCATATAAGAGAAATCACAAGAGATAGAAGATTAACTAAAAATACTAAAAAAATTGAGGTTGGAAGAGTTGCAGACGCTCCACAGCGATCTCCTTCACCTCCCACGACTTCCCAAGATTTCTATGATGTCTTTAGATCCACCCGTAAGTGTCCGTTTATAGTAGAGAGGCTCTACCGCCTCAGAAACCTTCAGAATTGTGTAAGGACTCCTGCAACACATGATTTTCGGAGCTTGCTGAGCAAGCTTGCTGGAAAGCTGTTGAAATAAACTGTCAACCTGTTGGCCGACAGGTCTTGACCGGTCAAGCTTGCTGGCCGACCGGTCAGACCTATCCGTTTAGACGTTCAGAGAGTCCAGAGGGTGTTGTGTTCGCTTCCCCAAGTGTAGGGTTGCGATGTAGTAATAATCTCGGTAAGACCGAGGTCGATCCACAGGAAGGAAGTAAACAATTCAAACTATCCTAATAACTAGAATCTTAAGAGGGTTGTGAAATTGGTTTTGAACATAAAATAGAAAATCTGATAATCAAAAGATAACTAGAGCATTAAGGATCCACTTATAGCTCTCCATAAATGCATAATTCGCTATGGTTTCTCACTTTCTCAACTAGAATCGAAATTAAGTTCTATCTAGTCGGATAATAGAGCGGTTAAAACAATCAACCTGACATATGTATGATCCATGTATATGATTCACTCAATGCAAGCTAGGACGAGCATACTCAATTGCATAGGTCAGTCCCAATTCCAATAGGCTAAGATCACAATCATAACCATCATTAAATCCTGTCACAAGACAAAACCAGATTATGATTTGAACTTGATTCAAATCACATACACAATCTCACATAGTTCAGAATTCCAGAAAAGTAGAACTTTGGTAGGAAGTTCCCACATGAAGATCACAGTACTAGAGCGTACTCCAATTCCTCGGATCATACAGGTCTAGACTAACACACAACCATTAAGAACTCAAGCAATTCTCCCAAATATCCATGAGTCATCATAAGACTAAGAAAAACTACTTGGAACTTGTATTAACTTCAAACCATTGTTCATAAACATGAAATCCAACTTTAAAACCAATAAAACGAATTAAACTAATCTAAGAAAACTATAAGGTTCACCTCTTAGCTCTAGCTAAAAGATTAGCTAATGAAAAGCATATTAAAAATAAAACTAGAACTAAGAAAAGGAAGAAAAACTAGTTGGAGGAGGCTAGGAAGCCTCCTATGACTTGAACTCCTTGCTCCCCACGTCCTTGGTTGATTTGGAATAGAAGAGAGCACCTCCTTTTATAGTGCAGCAATATTACAGTAACATAGCAGAATTTTTTTCGCTTCGTACAGCTTAACCAATGGTCGGATTGCCTTCAAATTTGATTTGTAGCTTCCTTGTAATGTGATCTTAGTCATAGATGATTTAGATTTCCAAGGTTATCTTCTGAATGGGCCCACCAATCACATCACCGACCGCCTCTCAAAATCGCACACTTCGGGTACCTTCAGAACCAGTCATCTTGCTTTCAACGCTCCGGAGTAGTACAAATGTCGGATTGATCCCAAATTTTGAACATTGGTAGAAAACTTCCTCCTCTACATGATAGACGGATTAGATTGTCCAAAAAAACTCAAAATGTGGTCCGAAAATTAGAACACTTGGGACTTTTATAAACTCTGCGCAGTTGGATCTTTCTGGATGGTCCATCTTTCTTCAACCGGTACGATCAAACTACACATCCTTTTGATTTGAAACTTTGTGGTTATTCATATATGGATGTGGTCTAGAAGATGGTCAAAGTAGATTCTTCATATCATCAATGATGAGTCACCTGGACCGGCCCAGAGTGGAGTAGGCAGAATCTGGAACTTTCTGGACAGTTCGTATTGTTTTAGCCACCACGATCAATCCATAGCTCCGATCGACACGAAACCACTTGGGTTAGTTTGGCGTCGAGCTCCTCTTCGACATGGACGTGTTGGATTTCCAAATATCATTAAGATGGGTCCAGAAAACTGGTCTGAAAAATTAGAAACGGGAATGGCCAGCTGTCTGCAATCTGAAATCTGGAACTTGTATGGCCGACCGGTCAAGACCGGTCTAGACTTGTCTGGTTTGGTCCAGCAGCCTCTGTAGAAAGCAGAATTGTTGGCCGACCGGTCTAGACCGGTCGGGACCTATTTGGCTGACCGGTCTTGACCGGTCGGACCACTTTTCTGCATTCTTTCTTCTTTCTTTTCTTCTCTCCTTCCTCTCTCTTTGGTTTCTTCTTTCTTTGGCCCACCTTGGGTCTTCATCCAAGGCTCCTAAATGTGCCCTTTTGATCACCAATTGGGCAAAGCCACTCTCATTCCTACAATCACAAAGCCATGCATTAGAATAGTTTTTAAACATAAAATCCATGCATAATGAGTGATGAATTGGGATTAGAATATGCACAATTAAGAGCTCAACATGCTGCTTATGTGGTCGACTGGTCTCGACCGGTCGGAGCCTGTTTGGCCGATCGGTCTTGACCGGTCTAAGCCTATTTCTTTTGGTTCTTTCTCTCTCTTCTCTCCTTCTTTCTTCTTCCATCTTTAATCCACCTTAGATCATCATCAAGGACTATCTAAATGTAGTCTTTTGAACATCAATTTGGTGTAATCCCTTTCTCATTCCTACATCCACAAAACATGCATTAGATAAACCTTTTAACATGCAAATCATGAATAAAATGCAATGTAATGGAATAGGATATGTATAAATTGAAAGCTTAACATTTATACACCTCATTCAATCTTCTACAAGACTCATATGACTAATGGATTTATGACTGTTGTCCGCGTAGTTATTAGATGAGAGTTTAACTATCTCCTCATTCTCTTGCATTGAATCTTCATTAGAATATTTTGGATCCCTCACTCATCTCGATCCCATAGGTAGTTGGGGTACCGATGGTGTTATGAAAGCATTTATGTGCCTGTTCATTTCCAATTATATATGCCAAGTCATTATAGTGTGGTACCAGCTTGCCTCGAACTTTACTCACATACAGATGAGACTATTAACAAGAAAAAAGAAAGAGCGAAGACTATCAATATTAGATTTATTGATAATATAATGTAATTTAATAACATGTGAAAAAAATAACCATGAATTTGACCTTGATGTAAATAGCTAGCTCATACTTCAAGGGAAGTGGTGACCACATGGTGGATAGAATCCCAACCAATCCATTGGCATTCAATAAATCTCTAACAGTCATGTATGTCTTCTTCGGCATATGGAGTTGGTTTTAAATGTTTAGCAGACAACCATGTAGGCATCTATTTTGAAATCGTCCTCATAAACAACCATGCAAGCATCCATTTTGAAATCTTCCTCGCAAACAACCACGTAAGCATCCATTTTGAAACCATCCTCACAGACAGCCTTGTTGGCATCCATTTTGAAATCGTTGTCCCATTTTACCTAGGCCTACTTTCTTGTAAAGAGTATCGATTAAAATATCATCCATGTTGTTGGTCCAATGATTATGAAAGATCTATTAGAGCTATACCTGGCAGATTTGAATTGTAAAAACTTTAGCAACTTACTGAGTTAGCATTGAAGGACTCATCCTCCTTTTTTTTGTACACACTCACACCCACACACACACACACACTCACACTCCATGGGCACTCGATCCCTGGTCTTAGTGTTGAAACCCTTGTGAGTCTACCACTGAGTCGTGTTTTCAAAATTCACACAGATCACAAGGAATATAGTATGCATTCACATTGCAACCAACATTCAACACCATTACATATTACACATGTAATTAAGAAAGTAATTTAATAAATAGCATGTTACCGAGTGTATAATAAATATTATAACTATTATGGTAAATAATATGCATTTGTACACTCATATCCTTTCAACCACATTCATCTATTTAATCATCTATCCATTCATTCATCTAACCATACATCTATTCTTTCTATCCATTTATATGATCATCCATGTTAGTGCACTTTTCTGTGGCATACTAATGTACCTTATTTGTCAATTACGTAGGTCAATGAGTCTAGGTGTTGGTTGAGCCCAAAGAAGATGAAGACCGAAGACTCAAGTGGACCTGATGTATCGAGGAAGAAGGAATAGGTAAATGAGATGCCTTGCTGAGCCAAAACCCTTGAACCTTACCAAACCCAAACTTCTAGATGGCATGACCCCATAGGTAAACTTTTAATCATCATAGAATGACCTTAGGAGTTCCAAAAGATCACCCTTTATAAGGCCTTAGAGGTTAGTGAGCTTTTGTAAACAAAATGTCTGAAAAATAGCAGAACTCACTATGCTGTAGACAGGTTTACAGATCCTAGACCGGTCGATAAAGGCTAAAATAAGATAACAACTTTAACCAGTCCCAGGCCTAAATTAGACTTGTCGAGCAACTGGTCAAAGACCCCCTTAGACCCGTCGACAGTTAGTCGTTATTGCCCATTTTCTATCTGTTTAAGCTTTTGCTCTATATATTTACAGCTTGCTTTTTGAATGTTTAGAGAGAGTTTAGTGCATTAGAAGCCACCCTCATTGCCCATACCATTAGGCTCTAATCATAATCATTCCAACTCATATTCCTTGTGATTCATCACAAGATGGAGCATTCAAAGCTCATATGAAGATGAACTTGTTCTATTGATCTTTAGATGTTTTAGACACCTACATCATAGGTATATCCTTAGTCTAAACTTTCTAGATATCTATATAGGTGAATCCTTCAAAGCTTGCAACACAACCATTTTTAGAATATTCAACGTATCTCTCATCACCTTGGTCATCTCAAGAATATCAAATGCAAAGCGATTGATCGTTAAAGCTGAAGCATCGGCAACGCATCGGCAATAAGATTAGGGGAGCAAAGGAAAGTTGATTTGAGCACGGGAGTGTGACAAGAAGCAACCTAAAGCGGCGAAATCAAAATGGGCTCAATTCGACAGATTAGTGTCAATTGTAAGGGTCCAGTAGCACTCCTTCCTTTTGGTAGGATTAAGTGTGAATTTAAAGTTGATGGTTAGCCTATTGAAAATCATGTAAGTTTTCAGGGGGAGCCACCAACACGGGTGTGTACATGTAGGTTATTGGTTAGCCTGAGAAACCATTATAGGTTCCTGAATTAAAACTGAAGGGTTGAGAGGAACCTCGTCAAAACTCTTAAGTTGGGAGGAACATTGTTTAAATTACTGAGCCAGGTGAAACCCACAAACACTTGGGTTGAACGGTGAATCTGTAAACCATCGTTCAGGTTGAGAGGTGAACATATGTCAAAACCTTCGTGTAAAGGTTGGGAGGAACCTATTTAAAACTCCTAGGTTGGGAAGAACCTCGTTTAAACTCCATAGTAAAATTCGGTGTGCTCAAGAGATGAGTACGACAATCGGGAGTGGAGTAAACACATAGTCAAACCACTATACATGCTTGTGTTTGAGATTGTCATTTGAGCACATTGTTATTCTTGCATTGTCTTTAATTGTTAATTGTATGAATGATTGAATGGAATATATGCTATATATAATAGGTATATTCTCATACACATGTTGTAGTTTCACTCTCTAAACTAAGTGCTTGACTAGTAACATCAATTGTAGTCTACATATTATATATAGATTAGTTGCTTGATAGTCATATTATTTATAATCTATGTGTTTAAGCTAGTTTGCTTAATTGCTTAATCTTTTCTAACCTATAAGATTGAATTCACTTAAGCTTGGAAGCTAAATGTTCTTGTTTAATTAAGTTTATAATTACTTAACTAGTTATTAGATAAGAGGTTTTTAAAGGATATTAAAAATGGTCCTAATCACCCTCTTAGGACTTAGCCATATTTCTAATAGCTCCGCTCTAAGCTTCCGTAAAGCATCGCATCTACGAAGTGATTAGTGTTAGCGCGATTTCAATCCACCCATTTATTCATCCCTTCATTCATATACTTTTTCATGCGTTTATCTATCCATCCATCCATTTATTAAACCATATATCCATTTATTTATCTATCCACTCATTCATCAATTTATTTATTTAATCGTCCATTTGTTAGATCATTTATCCATTCATTTATTATATCATACAACCATTCGACTAATCATTTGTCCATTCATTCATCAAATGATCATTATCTATTAAATCATCCATTCATTCATCTATGCATCAAACACTCTTACACATGTACATTTCATATATACCATATACTTACATCACACTCATGCATCACGTGTACACTTACACATACAACCCTCACATCACACGCACACCCCTGTACATGCGTACACACACCACACATGTGCATTCCACACACACACACCACACATGTGCACTACACATGCCCCCACACATCCACCTAAGTATGTCACATGCCTAGCATTTCACACACTCACCCCCACTCTACTCCTTAAACTTCTCTCTATGTACATTCACACAGCCCACTAGGATCTAGGGTCCACTCCCTCTCTTCCTTACTTACCATGTATATCTTAGTCGAACCTTGATTCTCTCCCTTAATAGCCTCCATATATCACCACCCTATATAAGAAATTCTTTAAATACCAAGGAGAAGAGAGAGGGAGTTAGAGAAGGAGAGGGAGAGAGAAAGAAGGAGAGAGAAAGAGGGAGAGAGAAAGAGACGCAGGATCATCACACTCATACACACACATGTGAGTGGTCCTAACCATGCATCTTAGTTCATTTTAATTTTTTTATTTATCATTTTTATTTATTGTTCTATATTGAATTTTATTTGTTTATTTGGGTGCAATTGAGACTTGGATTCATAGCTCATGGCTGCCCAAATAAATTATAGAATGGATGTTTGAATCGTCCACGTTGGGCAATGAAATTGCCTCCAAACCTATCCGTTGTGGACAGCATAAAAAGACCACTAAATCTGTCCATTTTGAACAACAAGAATAGCCATTAAATCTGTCTACTTAGGACAATCCAAATAGACCATGAATCCATCCACTTTTGGACCCTTGATTGTTCTCCGAATCTATCTACTATTGGACCCCGAATGGTCTCCGAATGTAACAACCTCTTGGGTGTAAAATAGGTAGAAGGATCAATACTTATCACCGCATATCTTTTTGCAAAACCAAAAGAGATACGGGAAAAAATAGAGTATCCAATTGGAGAAGCTCCGATCAAGGTCGGTCATCTTATTTTTATCTTTTAGTATTATATTGTTTACAATTACGATCTATCGAATGGATGGATCGGATTAGCCATAGATCCATTGCATGCATGTAAATGGTAGCATAAGTAGATGTGTTTGGTGTACATTGGAGCACCATACACATGAAACCCCAAAATTCTCTACGTAGATGTTCTTTAGTTTGTGGCATGGGAAACTGTGTTAGGCCTACCGTAATGTGAGAGGTCCGATCCACACGATCCTCATGGTTTTTTAGGTCAAAATATGTGAGAACCTCAAAGATTAAGACTATCTGACCATCAAGTAGACTGTACCAATCAATATGGTGGTTGTTAAAAAATTATGTGTATATAATCTGTGTGGGACACCGAGGTTTCAGATCCAATTAATAATTGCCCCCTCCTCCAACTATCCATTGGCGGGCAATTAGTTGGTTTGGATCTGAGCTCTGTACCTCAAAGTGAACCCTAGATTTAAGTGAAGAAGAATATGAAAATCTTAATTCGGTTCATCAAAACAAAGTTTAGTCGAAGTTTGTCAATCTGACTCACAAGATTGTTAGTTCGATAGACAATTCAATTTTAATAATAAAATTGACGGAGCGTGCACTTTGTCGGTTCGATCAATAAATTGTAGGTCAACTGATAGATTGTAGGTTTGACCTATAGATTATATGTTTGACGTGTAGATTATATGTTTGACTTGTAGGTCCGATCCACGGATTGTAGGTCCAACCGACAAAGGATAAGACAGACTTCTTATACCATGATTTTTTAAATCTGATTTATTTAAATCATTGATATTATAATTCATATTTTAATATGATTGATTGGGTTAATTAAATATTAATGTAATGGTGATGACCACTTGGATTGATCAAGTGGGTCCCACATGAGATCGTGAGGATGGCAAACCCTGTGTCAAGGGTTAGATCTAAGGGGATCCAATTTAATATTGTCAACCTTAATCATGCTCTAAATCAATCAAAGGTGGGCCCCACCGTATAAGTTAAAATGAATTAATTAGAAGAATAATTTATTTATATGCTTTATGTTTTTAATTCCTAAATTCTATTAATTCTATATTCTAAAAATCAACCTCACCAAATCTTCAGGTGAGAGATCTTAACTTGTTTCTGTTAATGCACTTTTTTGTGACATACTAGTGCACCTTATTTATCAATTACGTAGGTCAGTGAGTCTAGTGTCGATTGAGCTTAAAGAAGACGAAGACCAAAGACTCAAGTGGATCTGCTATATCAAGGAAGAAGAAACAGGTAAATGAGATGCTTTGGTGAGCCTCGAACCTTGAACCAAACCAAACCAAAAGTCAAACCTTTAGATGACCCTGACCCAATAGGCATACTTGTAGTCATCTTACATTAACCTTAGGTGTTCCAAAATATCACCCGAAGAATGCCCATAGATGTTACATGAGCTGTTATAAAATAAGTCAAACCAAACAGCATAACTCACGTATCTGCCGACCGATCGCAACCTCTGGTCGACCGATCGTCAGAGGCCCTAAAAGGGACAACAACAATCTGAACATATTAGCTGATCCCTGGGCTAATTCGACCAGTCGCTTGACCGGTCGTATGGTTTGTCCGACCGATCGATAGAGGGCAGATATTGGACAGCCACATTTCATCTGTCTAGGCCCTAATTCGACTAGTCGACTCTCAATATCCGATCGATCGGAGACCCCCTACGACCGGTCGGCAGAGAGCTATTGACAGCCATTTTATAGCCGTTGGTGCTTGCTTTAGATAAAGGCTGAGCTCGATTTTGGGGGCAAGGAAGAGATTTTAGTGCATTAGAAGCCACCCTCATTGCCCATTCCATTAGGCTCCAATCCTAAGCATTTCAAGTCATCTTCCTTGCGCTTGATCACAAGATAGAGCATTCAAAGTTCATGTGAAAATAGACTTGCTCTCTCTTAATCTTTAGATATTTCGGCACCTTAACCATAGGTAAGTTATTTGTTTAATCCTCTCTAAAGATCATATTAGGTGGAATTCCTCTAGATAACCAACTCCTACTAGTTGTAAAGAATTCACACCATCTCCTATCACCTTGAGCATCTCAAAAGCATCACATACGAGGTGATTGATCAGTAGAGCTGAGGCATTGGCAACGCAGTGGCAACACAATCGGAGGAGCATCGGGGAGCTGATTGAAGCACGAGAGAGAGAAGATCAAGTAACCCAAAAGGCGCTGAACAAGGGGCTCAATCCGACAAGTAAGTTGTCATTTTAGGAGTCCTAACACCCATTCCTTTTGAAAGGATTGAGTGTGAAGTTAAGGTTGATGGTTATCTTACTTAAAACCACGTAGGTTCGTTTGACGATCCTTGGCACGTTTGTCGGGCTTAAATTCAAGGTCGGTTATTGATCATTGGCACGTCAATCGGGCCTAAACAAGTCTCCAAGGGGAGCCACCAACATGGGTGCGTATGTGTAGGTTAGGAGGAACCCGTAAACTCCTAGGTTGGGTGAAACCTGTCAAACACCTAAGTTGAGAGATAAACCTTCGAAATCTCGATTCAGGTTGAGAGGTGAACCTATGCAAAAACTTTCGTGTAAAAGTTGACAGGTAAACCTGATTTAAAACCTCAATTATAGTGAAATCTAGTGTGCTCAAGAGATGAGTACATGAGCTAGGATTGGAGTAGACAAGTAGTCAAACTACTATACATGTTTGTGTTTGAGATTGTCATTTGAGCCATTTCTATTCATGCATTGTCTTTAATTGTTAATTACATGAATGCTTGAATGGAATGTATGTTATGCATTGATAGGTAGATTCTCACACACATTTTGTAGTTTCACTTCTGGACTAAGTGCTTGTTTTATTATATCTCTTGTAGTCTAGACTTGCATATGGATTAGTTGCTTAATTGTTCTATCTTTATAATCCATATGCTTAGGCTAGGTGTTAGCTTCCCCAAGTGTAGGGTTGCGATGTAGTAATAATTTGGTAAAGACCTAGATCGTTCTCAGGGACTTGTTAGGAATTCACAAAATTACTTCTAATATTTTCTAATTGAGAGCTAACCAGACAGATTTCTAGAATTGAATGTAGATAGGATTCTTAAACTAAAAGTGAATGTAATCAATATAAAAGAGCACTAGGGGTCCAAGGATCCACTTGTAGCAATCCTTGATGCATAATTCGCTGAGGTTTCCCAATTACACAACTAGAATCGAAATCAAATCCTATCTAGTCGGATGATAGAGCGGTTATAGCATATAATCTGTCATATGTATGATTTATATACATGATTCCCTCAATTCAAGTTAAGACTTGAGCACACTCAATTGCATAGGTCAATCCTAGTTCCAATAGATTAAGATCACAATCATAATCATCATTAAACTTTGTCACAAAGCATAATTAGATCATCATTTGAACTTCATTCAAATCACATACACAATCACACATAAGTAGAAATTTCAGAAAAGTAGAACTCTTGGCATGAAGTTCCCACATGAGAATCCAAATCTAAAACGTCTTGAATCCGATTCCTCCGAGCATACAGGTCTAGACTCATTCAAAACAATTAAGAACTAAAGCAACTCTTCCAAACATCCATGAGCCATCATAAGATTAAGAAAAGTACTTAGAACTTCATTCAAACTTCAAACGATTGTTCTTCAATGAAAATTCAACTTGAAAACATAAAAACGAATTAAAGCATCTTAGATTCACTACAAGCTTCACCTCTTAGCCCTACTTAAGAGGTTTAGTTATTCATGATCCAAGGAAACATGAAAACAACTAGAAACATGAACTAGAAAGCAACAAACTAAAGGGAGTTGTCGAACTCCGATTCTGTCTTTTTCTACCTCCCACCTTCGTAGATCTCTTTCAGAATGCCTTAGCTATGATCCCTAGGTCCCCTTTTATAGTAAAGAGGCCCTACCACCTCAGAATCTTTCAGAATTGCGCACTACTTACACAATTGCGCACAAGAGTCAAAGCTTCAATGAGAGGCTACTAAATTCCAGCGAAATACAAGTGGTCGACCGGTCATGACCGGTCGGACTGGGCTAGCCGACCGATCTTGACCAGTCGGACCTGTCTTTAAACATTCCAGAGAGCACAGTGTGGTGCTCGACCTGTTGGCTGACCGGTCTTGACCGATCGGACTGGGCTGTTCTTGCTCCAGGGGCTTCATACAAAGGAGAAGTGGGATGGCCGACCGGTCAAGCCTTCCTTTTTTTCATTTTTTCTTTCTTTCTTTCTCTCTCCTCTCCTTCTTTCTTCATGATTCTTTGGCCCAGCTTGGGTCTTCATCCAAGGGTCCTAAATATGCTCTTGTAGTCATCAATTGAGTGAACTCTCTCTCTCTCTCTCTCTCTCTCTCTCTCTCTCTATAATCACAAAAACCATGAATTAAAATAGTCTTTAAGCTTGAAAACCATGCGTAGTTAGTAATGAAATGGGGTTAGAATATACACATTTAAGCGCTCAACACACCCCCCAACCAGCATTTTGCTAGTCCCGAGCAAAACATGCATGAAACAATTCATTCCTCCAAAACCTAACTCTCCGTCAAAGACTATGCTTCTATACACTCAAAGGTATGTAAGTGCAAAAATAAAAAACACTTAATGATGGAAGTTGAAACCTTAAGCTTCTCAAAATATAACAAGTACTCATATGAAATTCTCGCTGATTGCTTGATAAGTAGAAAGATTTAACAATTTAACCTAGTGTGCTCAGTGGATGCTCATCTCATGGGAATTCGGGATTATCTTCTTCATAAATCAGCTAAGGTATGGATTTCAAGATGTACAGATCAACAACAAGCCTTTGACATGAATTTGCCTTACCGTCCTTCCGATGGCTTTCACATTACTTCCCATTTTCGACTTTGGTTACGAATAGATCATCCCCCGGTTGCTAATAGGTAACCATTTTCGAAATTTTCCACCATATTTTCAATCATTCTCATATTTTCATCCTTCCTTTCCTTTTCACATACATTAGATAGGATTTTTAGAAATCTGTATCTTTCATTTTTTTCATAGACAAGGATAGACTAAAGTACCCCGACTTGGTTCCTCAACACCTTAAATCCAAACCTAGCTAATCCACAATTCTAATAATCCTTTCAAAGCATGAAAATCGTGTAATGTGAACTAGGTATAAACGTGTTCAAAATTTCTATCAATCATAAAAATAGGGAAATTCACATACAAGACTAGTACCTTAAGGATTGTTCAAAGTATTAAACATCACTCACTTCGCCTCTCTTTTTCTTGTACTTACACCGTCCCGAATGCATAGAAATAAAGTTTTCCAATGGAGTTTTAAATTTTTAGAAGAAAATCTGAAAAATGTTCTTCATATTGCTCGAGATGTTACAAAACACTGGATTCATCCTAGAAATCCCACACCCCCAACCAAATCTTGCATTGTCCTCAATATAAAAAAAATAAAAAAAATATGCAATGAGCAAAACATGAAAGCAATTATAAAATAAGGGGAGTGAGGAATGAGAGTACCTGAGAGAACAAAAACTGGAATTCTACCTCCTTCTAACAAACTTATGAAAAAGCAAACCAAAAGCAACAAAATCCTAATCCCTACTACTCTATACCTCCATCAAATTAAGAGATCAAATATCTTGATACACAGGATCAGTCAGAGGTATGGACATACCTTATGAAGGAAAATTCTCAAAGAATGGCTTTAGGCGTTGACCATTTGCTTTAAAGATATTACCGTTCCTTGGATTCAATAACTCGACAGTCCCATATGGATAAACAGTTTTCACAACGAAAGGACCGGTTCATCGAGACTTCAATTTTCCTGGAAATAAATGTAATCGAGAATTATACATAAGGACCTTTTGATTAATCATGAAGGTCTTATGAAGGATGTTCTTATCATGGAACACCTTCATCTTGTCCTTATAAATTCTCGCATTTTCATATACCTCGTTCCGGAGTTCCGCAAGTTCATTCAATTAAAGTTTGCACAACGAGCTTATTTTGTCGGAATCAAAATTCATCTTCTTTATCGCCCAATATGCCCTATATTCCAACTCCACGGGCAAGTGACAAGCTTTCCCATAGACAAGTCTATAGGGAGACATTCCAATGGGGGTCTTGAAAGCAGCACGGTAAGCCCAGAGTGCATCGGTAAGTCGAAGCGACCAATCTTTGCATCAGGGTTCACTGTTTTCTCCAAAATATGTTTAATTTTCCTGTTGGATATCTCAGCTTGTCCACTTGTTTGTGGGTGATAGGGAGTGCTCACCTTGTGATTTACGCCATATTTCTTCATTAAAGCATCAAACGGGCAGTTACAAAAATGAGATCCTCCATCGCTTATAATGACTCGAGGTGTTCCAAACAGGGAAGGGATATTTTCTTTTAAGAAACAAATGACTGTTTTATGGTCATTATTCTGGCATGGAATCGCCTTGACCCATTTTGAAACATAATCGATGGCAAGTAAACTATATAAATTTTCAAAATAAGATGGGAATGGACTCATGAAATCGATGCCCCAATAATAAAAAATTTTGATTGGTAAGATGGGATTGAGTGGCATCATATTTCTAAGGGATATTCCTTCCAATTTCTGACAAGGCTCACACGTTTTATAAAACTCATGGGTATTTTTGAACATGGTAGGCCAATAAAACCCACATTGCAGAATTTTGGCTGTGGTCTTCTTAGCCGAAAAGTGGCCACCACACGCCTGAGAATGACAAAAGGAGATGATACTGTGTTGCTCATCATCCGACACACATCTCCTTATAATTGATCGAGACAGTACTTGAATAAGTACAGGTCGTCCCACAAAAATTTTCTCACCTCATTAAAAAACTTATCCTTATCTTGCTTGTTCCAGTGTGTTGGAATTGTACCTGTAGCAAGATAGTTAGCAATGTCTGCATACCATGGCAAATGGGTGACTTTAAAAAGTTGTTCATCAGGAAACATGTCATTAATCGTGGTCGTCTCAGGGAAATCGGTGAGAACAAGTTTAGAGAGATGGTCAGCTACTACGTTTTCCACTCCTTTCTTATCACATATTTCTATGTCAAATTCTTGGAGTAGGAGGATCTATCTTAACAAGCATGGCTTAGCATCCTTCTTAAAGAAAGGGTACTTAAGCGCGGCATGGTCGATGAATATGATAATCTTAGATCCAATCAAGTAGGACCTAAACTTGTCTAAAGTAAAAACTACGGCCAAAAGTTCTTTTTTTGTAGTACTGTAGTTTGCTTGAGCCGAGTTTAAGGTTCTACTTGCATAGTAGATGACGCATGGCTTCTTCTCTTTTCTTTGGCCTAACACAGCCCCAATAGCGTATTCACTCGCATCACACATGATTTCAACAGGAAGGCTCCAATCAGGTGGTTGCATTATGGGAGCACATGTTAACATACCTTTAAGTTTGTCAAATGCATTTTGACAATCCTTATTCCACTCGAATGAGTTTTTCTTTTGAAGGAGATTACATAAAGGACGAGAGAGTGAACTAAAGTCCTTTATGAACCGTCTATAGAATCCGGCATGTCCTAAAAAGGACCGCACATCTCGTATGCTTTTGGGGGGTGGAAGGTTAGAGATAAGATCGATTTTAGCCTTTTCGACCTCGATTCCATTTTATAAGATGATGTGACCAAGGACAATTCCTTTTTGAACCATAAAATGACATTTCTCCCAATTCAACACGAGGTTCTTTTCTTCACATCTTTTTAAAACAGTTTTTAAGTGCATAAGGCACTAATCAAAGTTACAACCAAATACCGAGAAATCGTCCATAAAGACTTCAAGAACCCTCCCCACCATATCAGAAAAAATACTCAACATACAACGCTGAAAGGTGGCAGGGCATTGCATAGTCCAAACAACATCCTTCGATAGGCAAAAGTGCTGAATGGACATGTGAATGTTGTCTTCTCTTGGTCCTATAGGGCGATCTGTATTTGGTTATATCTTAAATATCCATCAAGGAAGCAAAAATGGAAATGACCCGCCAACCTTTCTAAAATTTGATCAACAAACGGTAAGGGAAAATGGTCTTTCCTTGTGCCTGTGTTTAGCTTCTTGTAGTCAATGCACATTCTCCACCCAATAGTGACTCTAGTTGGCACGAGTTTATTGTTGGCATTGGCTACAATGGTTATTCTGAATTTCTTAGGCACCACTTGAGTTGGACTCACCTATTGACTATCGAATATTGCGTAAACGATACCCACATCCAATAGTTTCAACACCTCGGCCTTAACCACCTCCTTCATGTTTGGATTGAGGCGTTTTTGTGGTTGCCTAGATGTCTTCGTATTCTCCTCAAGGTGTATGCGATGAGTACAAATCAGGGGGTTTATGCCTTTGAGATCCACAATTGACCATCCAATGGCATTTTTATGCTCTATTAGAGTGGCTATCAGCCTACTCTCTTGTTCCTCATCCAAGTGGGAAGAGATCACCACCGGATATGTCTCATGTCGACCTAAATAAACATATTTCAAATCAGTGAGTAATAGTTTTAGGTCGAGCTTCGGTGCTTTGATATTGGATGGAAGATGCTTGTTCTCGCTTGAGGGCAAAGGTTAAATGGTGTCTTCCATCTTTTATTATCAAGTACAGGCATAGAATCCAAAATGGCATCCATCTCTCTTGTCATTTCATCATCAATCTCATGAGAGTGGGCCAAGCATGCCTCCAAGGGATCGGAATAGAACGTCAAGAGGGATGTGTCTTCCACGAATAATTCAATCAGATTTATTTCGTGCACCTCGTCATTAACATCTCGTGGTTGTTTGCATAAATAAAGAATATTCAGCTCGAGTGTCATATTTCCAAAGGACATTTGTACCAGCCCGTTTCTACAATTGATAATCGAATTTGAAGTGGCTAAGAAAGGGCGACCAAGTATGATAGGAATTTGAGCACCGGTTCCCATCATAGGATGTGTATCCAAGACAATAAAATCCACTGGATAGTAGAATTTATCGACTTAGACAAGGACATCTTCAATCATCCCTCTCGGTATACGAATAGATCTATCAACGAGTTGAAGTGTGGTTTTGGTGGGTTTTAATTCACCTAACCCAAGTTGTTCATAGACCGAGTATTGGATGAGGTTAACGCTTGCCCCAAGATTGAGTAAAGCTTGTTTGATCCGGTAATCACCTATGATGCATGAGATGGTAGGACTACCTGGATCCTTGTATTTTTGGGGCACCTCTTGTTTATTAATGGCGCTCAAATTCTCAGTCAAAAGTACTTTGTTGTGAACATTGTGTTTCATTTTAAGTGTACATAATTTCTTTAAAAATTTGGCATAAGATGGTATTTGTTTTATAGCATCCAACAAAGGAATGTTGATCTTCACTTGCTTAAAAACCTCTAGGATTTTTAGATTTTTATCTAAAGGTTTGGGTGAAATCAACATTTGGGGAAATGGGGCAACCGGCTTGTATTGCCTTTTCGGTTCTTTCTCATGTGGAGTGTTATTTGAGATATCATCCTTATTGGCAATTTTCGGATCATTAGGCTTTGGGGCCTTCACCGGATTGGATTTATCAATTGTTTTGCCACTCCTCAAAGTGGTGATAGCTTGAACATGCTCCGTATTTTGGGAGGATGGGCTGAGGTCTTGTATCTCAAATTGGGTTCTTGGGTTAGAGAGAGGTTGGGCTAAAAGTGTGCCTTTCTCCCTAACACTAAGATGAGATTCAACTCTAGCCATTGAAGGCTTGAGATGAATTCTGGTTGAATTTTAGTTGTTCTTGCATGAACCCATCGATTTTGTGAGAATTATTCTTGTTGTACTCAGCTTGGGCTAAGACAACTGTATCCAATATTTCCTTAAGCATAGCTTTTGGGTTATTATTTGCATTCTCTGATGACTCAATCCTCCAACTGAAGTTGGGATGGTTCTTCCAACCAGAATTATACGTGTTCGAGTTTGGATTATTAAATAGTCGTTAATAATTATTTATGGCATTTGATTGTTCATGTAGAACTTCCTAAAACGCAGAGATCGTAGGACAATCCTGTATTGCATGTTGGTTACCGGAATAAATTCCACAATTATTCTTAACTTCCTTAATCTTTTCCCCCTTTCCTAATTCCACTGGCCTCAACTTTTCTTATGAGGTTAGCGACACGTGCACTTATGTTGTTTTCTTCGGAGAGGACATAGATTCCTCCATTTTCTCTTTGTTGGCTTATCTTGAGATTTGCTGGTTTAGTTGTATCCCAAGATTGTGCATTCTCGGCTAAGATATCAAAATAGTCCCATGCTTTCTCAACTTCCTTATTCATGAATTCTCCATTGCATATCATCTCTACGAATTGGCGCATGGGCGAAGTCAATCCTTCATAGAAAAAGCTTATTATCCGTCAAATTTCGTAGCCATGATGTGGGCAAATGTTTAATAAGTCTTTGAACCTCTCCCAACATTGGAAGAAGGTTTCATCCTCTTTTTTAGCAAAATTCATGATTAGGCGCCTCAACATGTTTGTTTTATAAATAGGGAAAAACTTTTTAATGAACTCCCTAGTCATCTCAGTCCATGTGCCGATTGATCTTGGCCTTAATGCATGAAGCCAAGCCTTAGCCTTTTCTTTAAGAGAAAAAGTAAATAACCTAAGTCTCACGACATCATCAGATATGTTTGCAAAGTGCAACGTGGCTATCACCTCATCGAATTCCTTAAGATGTTGATATGCGCTCTCACTGTCTAAACCAAGGAACTTGGGAACGAGTTGGATTACTCTCAGTTTTAGATCAATATTCCCTGCATTGTATGGAAAAATTATGCCTGAGGAAGTACTCGCTCTTGCAGGTTGCAAGTAATCACGTAGAGTTCTAGGTCGAGGAACATTCTCAACCTCATTCTCACCCATTACAGTTTAGTTTTGGCCTAGATTTTGATTGGGCCTTGGATCGGGTTAATTCTCAGCCATAATTTCAGAAAAAATTTGAGAATTTAAACGTTTCTTAGCACGGGGTTCCTTATCAATCTCCTCAATAATCTCTCATTCACTAATCAATCGGTTATTAAAATCTCGAACCCAATTGGCATGCAAATATCAGAAAAGTAAAAGATTAAAAAGGGTTAGAAAAACCTAATTGAAGTTACTACTTCAACTCCTAGAATCCCTGTAAAAACAAAATAAAACAAAACAAACAAACTAAGTTTGTAAGGACTCCTAAAAATCTCAAATAGAAACTATTTTCAGAAATTTTGTAAAAACCGTCGAAAGTCCCCGGCAACGGCGCCAAAAACTTATTTGCTTCCCCAAGTGTAGGGTTGCGATGTATTAATAATTAGGTAGAGACCTAGATCGTTCTCAGGGGCTTGTTAGGAATTCACAAAATTACTTCTAATATTCTCTAATTGAGAGCTAACCAAATAGATTTTTAGAATTGAATATAGATAGGATTCTTAAACTAAAAGTAAATGTAATCAATATAAAAGAACACTAGGGGTCCAAGGATCCACTTGCAGCAATCATTGATGCATAATTCGCTGAGGTTTCCCAAGTACACAACTAGAATCGAAATCAAATCCTATCTAATCAGATGATAGAGCGGTTATAACATACAATCTGTCATATGTGTGATTTATATACATGATTCCCTCAATTCAAGTTAGGACTTGAGCACACTTAATTGCATAGGTCAATCCTAGTTCCAATAGATTAAGATCACAATCATAATCATCATTAAACTCTGTCACAAATCATAATTAGATCATGATTTGAACTTCATTCAAATCACATACACAATCACACATAAGCAGAAATTTCAAAAAAGTAGAACTCTTGGCATGAAGTTCCCACATGAGAATCCAAATCTAGAGCGTCTTGAATCCGATTCCTCCGAGCGTACAGGTCTAAACTCATTCAAAACAATTAAGAACTAAAGCAACTCTTCCAAACATTTATGAGCCATTATAAGATTAAGAAAAGTACTTAGAACTTCATTCAAACTTCAAACCATTGTTCTTCAATGAAAATTCAACTTAAAAATATAAAAATGAATTAAAGCATCTTAGATTCACTACAAGCTTCACCTCTTAGCCCTAGCTAAGAGGTTTAGTTGTTCATGATCTAAGGAAACATGAAAACAACTAAAAGCATAAACTAGAAAGCAATAAACTAAAGGAAGTTATAGAACTCTGATTTCGTCGTTCTACACCTCCCACATTCGTAGATCTCTTCCAGGATGCCTTAGCTATGATCCCTAGGTCCCCTTTTATAGTGGAGAGGCCCTACCGCCTCGAATCTTCCAGAATTGCACACAAAACTCAGAGCTTCAATGAGAAGCTGCTGAATTCCAGCGAAATACAAGTGGCCGACCGGTCATGATCGGTCGGACTGGGCTGGCCGACCGGTCTTGACGTTCAGACCTATGTTTAAACAGTGCAGAGAGCACAGTGTGGTGCCCGACCTCTTGGTCGACCGGTCTTGACCGGTCAGACTGGGCTGTTCTTACTCCAAGGGCTTCATACAAAGGAGAAGTGGGATGGCCGACCGGTCTTGACCAGTCAAGCTTTCCTTTTTTCCATTTTTTTCTTTCTTTCTTTCTCTCTTTTCTCTCCTTCTTTCTTCATAATTCTTTGGCCCATCTTGGGTCTTCATCCAAGGGTGATAAATATGCTCTTGTAGTCATCAATTGATTGAACTCTCTCTCATTCTTATAATCACAAAAATCATGCATTGGAATAGTCTTTAAGCTTGAAAACCATGCATAGTTAGTAATAAAATGGGGTTAGAATATACACATTTAAGCGCTTAACACTAAGTTGTTTAATTATTTATCTTTGCTAACCTTTGTGACTGGACTCACTTAAACTTGGAAGCTAAGTGTTCATGCTTAATTAGTTTATAAATACTAATTAGTTTAATAAGGCGAGAAGTTTTTAAACGGTCCTAATCACCCCCACTCACCCCCCACCCCCTTTAGGACTTGGCCATAGTTTTAGAAGCTCTACCAAGCTTCTGCGTATATGTGTAGGGTATTGTGTTAGACTACCGACGTAATTTTAATTTCCTCTCCATTTAATATAAGATGGAGTTTATTTGATATATGTTAGATCATGTTTAATTTTCCTGATTGATAATTGCTTTGATTATGCTAAATAGAAACTCCCTATTTCTTGAATAATACATATTCACATGCATTGTGGTCTGAAACTATGTGGTATTTGGAAGCTGATTATCATACATGTTTATATTGGTAAACTTGTTGAGATTGTAAATCTATAATTAAAAGGTGAAACCTACGTATCATGCATACATGGCAGGTGCATAATCATTCCAGGGGAACCTCCCAAGATGAAAAGTTCTTCCTGGTAGTAATGCTTTTTACCCATGCCTACCTAAATGGGTTAATGCCTTCCTAATGGACGGACGCATGTTAACAATTTTTCAACTCATGCAAGTACATACATCCCCTGCCTGGTGCACACATTCATTTCATACATTTAATAAGATTAATGACTATTAAATGTGTTTTATATTTATTTTACTATCTTTAAATTACTATGGATCAACCACATCTTCAACTCAATCTTTTGCGCTAGTTGGAAATTGAACCCTTGTATCTTAATTACTTATCCTACACTTAAAAGCATTTTGTTCTTATTATTGGAGGATCATGAAGCGTTGATAAAAAGTCAAATCTAATTATTGTTAAAGATAAATGCCCAAGCTAAAAGAAGCAAGAGATATATAGAAGATTGCGGGAGATTTCCAAGCCCATTAGAAATAGTGCAATGGCTGTCTTAGCATATTTTTAATGATGACGAGTTAGTGCACATGGCTGTCAATGGCTATGAGAACTCTTTAGTCAAAGAAATATAGTTACTATCTTTGAAATCAATGGAGTAACTATCATATGTGGTCAAAGAAAATTAATCTAGATCTCACTGTGTTGCATCTTAAAATATCTAAATTTTCAAGAATGGTTAGTTAGGATAAATGTAAGCTCACCTCCATATGAAAACTCAATTTGAGAGTATCAATGTGCCTTTCAGGTGTAAACTAAATGAACAGCAATGAATGTTAAAAATTAAGAGTGACATAAAATGACTAAGGAGCGAATTATGAGACTCTCTTGTAATATAGTACTACTTTTATCCATATAGCTATGTTAATAATGATATACTTGATTAAGAGTTATACAGAATGAAAATTAAGATTACTTTTCTGAAAGGCGAAATACACCTCATTGATAAGTTGACAAAATATAGTAGAATGTTTAGTTATAACTCTCACAATCTAATTATAGATTATCAAATCCTACTAAAGTTTCACTTAATAATCACTTTCTTGGGTCTAGTCACACAGTCTAACAAACAAGGAGTAATTCTATCTTCATGTACGGGTGATATTCTACTCGTAAGAAGCAATATGGATTACTGCTCCAGGCATGGAATTTATATTTTGTTGACCGTAAGAAGTTTTTAATTGCAGGCGTTCAATCCTGACTGCTTTTTGTGGTGTGGTCAATTTCCATTTTGAATGTGGCCAGTTTTTGTTTCTTTTCGTAAAATGATCTCACTGGATGAATGATAGGTGTGGATATAACACATACATCATGGTGGGGCCCACAAAACTATGCCACATCAACGCATATCCACCCATCGATAGATTACTATGATTTAACAGCTTGGTTTATCCAACCGGCTACGAGTAATTATGTGAGTTTTACACTGCATTACTGTAGAACTCGGCCATCCAAACGCGCCTTTAAGGTGCTAAGGGACAGTTGTTGCCTGTTGGTGTAGGTCATCAGACTAATCTGTTGTTATTCTCAGAGGTACAAAGGACTTGTTTAGGAGGTATTGAGTTAAGGGCATTAGCACTTATTAACGCCACCGGCAGAGATGACTCAAGTAGGAAAATCTAGTTTAACAAAGGTTGGGGTCGAGATCGACTAGGTCATAAGAGGCCTATTTGAGATTTAAGAGCCTTATTCCAAATGGGGTACTACAAAATGTTTTTCCAATTATCATGGATTCAAATTGAAGGAGATTTGGGCTTGGAGGGAGCTGTTTTGTGAAATGCAATTTGCCTAATTTTTTGAAAGTGGGGTACGCTAGAGGTGCGTTAGTTTATCAGCCACAAGACCACCAGAATTTCAGCAATCATCGGTACATTTAGGCCCGACAAATCCAAGTATCAGACCAAGCTTGGCACATGAAGTTTTTAAAATTATGAACAACTAGCTCATGCATCGCCATCAAAATCATTAGGACTATCAATGAGCAAGCCGACTCATGGGTTTTTGGGCTGGCCAGGCATTTGAACTGGGTTTTGGCGTGCCTTTTAGGTCCATGGGACAGGCTTTAGCAGAGATGAAAAGTAAAAATTAGATCCAGACAATTTTGGGCTATGCTTGGGCTTACCCTGGCCTGGGCCAGTCCAGCCCGCTCCCATATATACCATGCATGTATATTTATTTTTTATTTTTTTGTTAGTTATGTGACGCACCCACCCTGTTAGCTGCTTAACACACCCACACTGTTAGTCACACGGTGCAATTAGGTCTCCTTAGCATTCAAACCTGAGACCTACTGTTGAAACGCAAGGCATCTTTCAGCTGGGCTAGCAGATGGACACTACCATGCATGTATGTATATATAAAATATTTTATACACGGACATTTAATCTATACGTCACATTATATTATATAAATGCTGGGGCTTATAAATGAGATTTTGGCTTCTCGTGTCTTATATATAATAATGTACGTGGGTGATATAAGATGTGCATGGGTCATATGAGATGCATGATTGACTTGAATTGGAATTACAAATTTTTTAATCTACCTTAAAGCTAAAATTACTTAAGATTCAAGTTTAAGCTTTAACATCTCCATTTTATTTTTACATATTACCATGAACAAATTGGTCATGGACTGGGCTGGGCTGGGCTGGTCTTGAGCATGTGGACTGCACATGGCAACAATTTGAATTATTCAAACATGGGCTGGGCTTGGGCTAGACTAGAGAATTTTGAGCTGGGATTGGGCCACATGAAGCCTGTCTCTGCCCGTTGAAAACCCTACTGATCATCATGGCCATCATCAGTTACCACCATCACCATCTCTTAGTCTTCTCACAACAATTTGAAGTAATCTTATTAAATTATAAATTGTCAGAAGTTCTATGCTCACCAAAAGGGCCTAAAGAAAGACAAGATCCCATCAAGGCAATGGATTAGCGCCCTCTGCATCCGGAAAGATTTATGGACCCTTTGCCATTTGCTAATGACCCGGCAACACAATTAGATGAAATGAGAGCATTTTTAGATCACCAAGGATGAAAGCCAGCACCTTGTGAGACTGCCAAAATCATCACTGGAATAGAAGATCCCACTCATACAGGGTGCCGCTGCCAACAAAGATAACTTAACGGAACTGTGCCCATTTTTAGGGATGCCCAATACCCCAAAAAATTGCAACATGATGCACTTCCCCAATTTCACTTATTTCCAAAGATTTTGATCATGTCCGGAGCAACCATCATCAAAGACCCTCTATATTTCTCCCGGAAAAGATTTCCCACATAAATTGCCTGGGGATGCGTCCTCCAAAGGTTCCTCCCTCTAGGCATGAAGGGGCTGCTGCTTCACCCATTCATCAATTGCTCGATTGAACCGGGCAAGAACCCCATTCAACTTCGACAAGTCCAAGAAAACCAGACCAAACAAGAATCAACACACATTTGGCATCTCTCAAGGAAAGCATTTGTTTCTGGAATTCTATCAAATATTGCAAATCCTCTCTTTGACAAGGCATCTGCTGCATGGTTATGCATCGTCTCCCTATCCTTCGAACAGCCTCAGACCCAGTTCCATTGCAAATTAAACTTCAACATTAATAATATTGCCGACGCCTTCGCCCCCCCCCCTAGAATCCAGACTATTTCCAGTCTCTGTTCCACATCACAGGCCTTGGAACTTCGGAGTAAATGCAAGACATTGATATCCTTGGAAGTAGCATTCCAATATCCAATAGAAATATGACATCTCACCTAACCAGAAAAGAAAACGAACGATCTTAAGAACTTGTGGATATCATGGTTAGTTAAGCGACCACAAATTTCACAGTTTACAACAAGCAGGAAATAATCACAGCATCATATGACTAGAGATGCACACATAACAGTTCAAGGAACATAACTCAATAAGGACGTAGGTACATAACTTGATTGATAAAGACGTCGTATAGAAATGCTGCGCACAAGTTAATTATTTAGATTTCATTTTACTTTTTTTTTTTTAAGAAAAGACTAGAATACCTATTCAGGAATCTTCGGATCTATGCTTATTTTCAACTCTCCGAAGCATTTTGTTGATTACTACGGTGTTCCTCATCTTTGGGTGCCTAGGTATCCAACATAAGCCTTTCCTGGAATAATGAATTGCATTCATATAGGCATTTTGCACGCAGCTATTTTAATAGCTGCTCTAGCTACAGTTTCCAATACTCCACACATTTCATAAAGTAGTCGATACAAGCCAAAACAGCCCAATGCAGGTACAAAGCAAATGATGAATCATCCCACACACAGAGTTCTCTTGTATCTAATACCTACAACACCATTTGAAGACTTCAAGCCACTCCGCCCAATTAATCATTCTGCCTCCAACCCTCTGAAGATTGCCACCTCCACTTCTGCTCTACTACCAACTGTTACGTTATATTGCCACCTCCACTTCTGCTCTACTACCAACTGTTACGTTATATTGCCACCTCCACTTCTGCTCTACTACCAACTGTTACGTTATATTGCCTTCTTGCCATACCAACAGTAGCCCTGGAAGCAGGACAAGACACCACAGGCAATTTCCTTTGTTTCCATACAGCCCCATGTTGCAAGGAAGGATTGATCTCACCTGGCATCAGCAAATCAATTCCCAACTGACAAGAACCTTCTCCATATGGCACCTGAAGAATCTAGATGAACCATCGATTCCTTGCTCCAAAGACAGGATACAGTAGAAATTGATCAATGTCTGCTTCTCTGATGATTAATGCTAAGAAGTTTATCCCTCCCAACAAGCCAACCAAAAGCTTAGTTCCAAATGTGTGATGTCCAGAATCTACAGAAATCAAAGACAGGATGACTTTATGGAGAAATTCCATCCCCTATGAAATTTATTAGGCTGGTGATGCTGGAGCCTGTTGAATTCATATCACACACGCGCACGCACCCAAGCACTAATCCAACTCGGCTACAAAAATCCAGTTCCGTCATTCCATTCTATCAACAACCAAATCCTCCATCAAACCATAGGTCATCAGATCAGGAAGCATATTCAGCTTGTGATTTTTCTTTCCTCCTCGTCATCATCTTCTAAGCATTAACCTAACTCAGGTACAAAGATCCTATTCCGACATTCCACTATCAACAACCATATCCTCAATTAAACCATAGGTCATCAGATCAGACCTTTGCTTGTACACGTCCTCGTGAGCTTTTCCCTGCCCTTTTAGAGGCTTCAACTTGAACCCACTCACTCCAAACTGTTGCAGTTCTTGATCTCCATTAGACATGGCCAAATCATCTAATAAGTCTACTTTCACTGATCTTATCACCATTGATGCTACAAGCCTACATCAAAGTTCCCCCGAGTCCAGTCATTTTTAATTCTATCCTTTCTTGTCTTGCCACTCATCAATCTCTGCCAGTGGGATTTTTTCCCTCTCATTGCCAGTCTCAAGTCCAGCTAAAGGGTTGCGCCAGGTTGACAGCCAGTGTCAAACTCTGGCCACTTCTTTCATGAATCATGACAATCTGACATTTCAAGCTCATGATTTTTCTTTATCTGTAAATAATGCTTTATTAAAAAAGCAAGCCCAAGCACCATTACAGCTAATGCGTTATATAGAAGAACTAACCAACAGGATGACCTATGGTCTAACTGAAGTTATGGCCCTTGATAGAGTGGAATGGTGGAAAAGGATTCATATAGACAACCCTAATTAGTTGGGATGAGGCTTAGATGATGATGATGACCAACGAGATGCAACAGTCCTGGACCTAACAGGAAAAGAAAAACCCAAAGTCCTCTGCCCAAGAGAAAACAGTACATTGAACACGGTAAATCACAACGGAAATAGGATCACTTCTACTAATGAAGGTTCTTTCCTTCCAAATATCCCAAATTATAACCGCAAGACACAGCTTCCATACAGCATCTCCCCCTTCCAGCAGAAAGGACCCATACTCCGAGCCTCAAAAAATGCTGGATGGACTTTGACATAAATCATGTCACTTAGGCTTACAAAAGCACCAGTCCCAAACAGCACGAAGGAGCAGTGGAAGAGGTCACCATTGCTTTCAGCATTTCTCAAGCACAGTCCTCGTGATATTGTTAGAAAAATTATTTTAACTTCATCCTATTTCAGAGCAGTAAACAGTCCTTGCCATACACACATACTGAGAAATGCAACTTGACATAGTTACAGGGATATTCTAGCACACTTAGCTACGTAGAAGAGGTTAGTTCATGAAGCACCCATACAATCGGGTTATCAACAGCCTAAACTTGGAACCTACAATAAGAAACTAGTTCTAAAATAATTAACTAATGAAAAAACCACACCTAGAGTCTCTGGATAGTGACTTGCCTAAAAAATAACAAAATGCTTAAACTATCATTAATCACATCACTGAAACAAAAAGTTACAAATCCATGCTGTTGCCAAAAGTTAATCCATCTACCCTTAATCCTGTCACCGAGACAAATTTTAGTAAATATGGTTCGAATCAGCCCAATATGGTGAAGAATCGGCCGAATATGGTGAAAAGGAACTTCACCAAGATGTACCTCAGCATGAATAGATATCCAAAGACTACAGGGTGAAAATTAGGCATTGGAGAACATTCTAACCGTTCCTTTGCAGGTGCATCAAGTAGCTTTTGCTTTGCAATATAATAATACTATGAGCCAAACAATGCAATAGCAGAATATTCATCCCTAAGAACCAGTACAGATTGTAAAGGAGATATCCAACCATGTTTAAAGCAAGTCAAGCAGACTATCACTGTCAAAAGGAAAATAATCAAAATTCATGATCTTTTCTCGGGAGCCACTATTACAAGCTGCTCCTCACTTGAACTGAAGTTTGGACGCAAGAAGTTGATCTTTGGCATATACCAAGTACCCAAAGAATTCAGGTTTTGGAGATGTATTTGGCCTAAATAGGTTCTCTTTATTTATTTTTATTTTTTTTGGCAGTTAAGCTTGTGCCCAAACATGAGGGCTCAGTATTGAAGAAAAGAGCACCTGCAATTGACCTATGGGCTCAAAATCGTTCTTGAGAATGAAGTTGCTCGAAGAGGGATAAAATCACAATTCATCAGGGTTACAGACTTACAGTTAATATGATCAAGTAGTCAGTCGATTAGTGAATATTAATCAATATGATCAAGTAGTCAGTCGATTAGTGAATATTAATCAATATGATCAAGTAGTCAGTCGCCTATAGAATATTAATCTCAATGAAAGCAATGAAATTTTATGGGCAAATGCCTTCTCTCATCTGTTTTTTCAGAATTGCAGTTAGAAGGGTAGAAGCAAAAGTAAGTACAGGTTGTAAAAAGAGTGTCAATACATTTATTACTGAGAGATAAAACCAATAACAGATCACCCAGCCTTTTAACACCTAGCAGGGTTAGAAAGACATGGAAATTACCATGTTAAGTACTAAAGGTCAATGGCTTACATACCAATAAAACCAAAGACAAAAAAAGGAAATTTACATCATCATTCACTGACATTATATCACATACATCTAACAAAGTGTTGGAAATTTCACCTCTGTTGTTCCTTTAATCTATCTGTAACAATGCCTCAGACCCCAATGGGGTCGTAGTTGATGCTCAACAAGACCACTGGTCCGGTACTGTGAGAAAGTAGGTTGACATGGCTTTTCTAAATCTCTTCTTATATTGCTTTGGAGAAATAATGGTTGGGGATGCATTTTTTGGACCCCCAAGGATACCAGATGCCTTCACCCATGTCTCCAGATGCTTGTCCCACGTGTACTGCCTCATGAAGTCAATGATCCCCAAAACCAGCTCCTTCCGCTCCTCATCCACCCCAACCAGCAAAGAATAATCCATGACATCGACCGACTGAAAAGATGAGCAAAACAACAAACATATATGCCGTCATCATCATTGACGATGAGCAGAACATCAAACATATATGTAAATAAACAAAGAAACAAAAGATAATGAGAATTCTACTGCTTGAAATGTATAGCTTTACAGATGATACAAGAAGATATGTAGTAATCATTTACCGCCAGAAATGACGTGTCATTCCACACTGCTCGTTCCAAGCTTCGCTTCGCCTTGCTCCCAAGAAATATTGGATTCGTGCGCAATGTTTCTAACAGATTGAGATCCAAAAGAACTTTGTTGCTCCCTGTCGAATCTGGGTTATAACGAGACCGGGAGGAACCTTTGAGATCATATACTCTTGAGATACTTCTCCCAAAAAAGAGATTCTCCATCACCATTAAATCCATCTTCACCTCCTTGCCACCTTTCAAATGCTTGACAGTGACCTGCAGTTTACGGGATTGACTGGCAGTTAGAAAGCGGGATATGAGGATGCTTGATGAAAAGAAATGGCATTTTTCTTTTTCGGACCCAAGGATGCCAAAGGTGGTGGCCACCTCTCTTGGTAATCTAAGCCGTGCATCTGGGATTCTGGTGGCCCCCATCCATCTAATGAAAATGGGCAATTATAACTAATGGTCAGTATTTAACAAGGCCAAATTGAACAGATAGGATCTTCAAGTATGGAAACTTTTAGAGATATCTCCCCCATCCACCATGGGGCATGATTTGGCTTGGAAAAAAGATGGGCCAGCAACTATTGTATAGATCAAGCAAAAGCTTGATTGAATGTCTTATAGTCCTCGTAAGAAAAATGTGTGCCATCTCCTAAACTCATAAAGAAACATAAAATACAACCAACCTGATAAATGCCGAGGATTTTAGCAAGGCACGTGGGACTGCCTGAATTCAGAGAATCCATTAAATATTTGAAGTATTGAGGTGCGAATTCCTCAAAAGACTCCAGCTCTGTCTTTGTAAATTGCTTTATGATGAATCTCTCATCCAGAGTCTTTGCAAAATAGACATGGCTTTTCCCGCCTTGTGCACTCCATCTCCTGCAACGGCTCAGAGAACGTATGAAATCCACTTCGCTCGAGCAGCATTTCCTCCTAAGAGCATCAAACTGCTTTGCGAAGTAACAGGTCACGGAAAACTTCGCTTTGCCAGCAGGAGATGAAGATTCATCATCAAAAGAAACTCTAACATGGGGAGAACCCTTGGACTCCAAAAAAAGGCTCCCTCTCGATGTTGATACCTCATCAGATCCAAAGCTTCTAGACTGGATATCATCTGAGTCAGGGGAGCTAATCGACTGCCACGCGAGCAAGGTAGAAACTGCCGTACGGTGACCCAATAGATTACTGATGTCATCATCTCTGTTACTGTCATTCTCATTCCGGCCTTCACGCTCATCCAGCTTATCAGCAATGCATTCCTCATACTCCTTGGAGCTGAGGGCATATGATATAACACTGGTGGGTTCGTTGTCGTAAACAGCAATAACAATATTATGATGACTCACTTGTGGGAGTAGCAACCGGGCCCCTTCATTCAACATGTGAGATATCGATGAGATGAATGATGGCGTATAACCAAACAATATATTTAATTTCTGGGCCGACCTTGGGAAAGTCTGAGATTGGGTCTTTAGCATGTTTGGAATGGGATCCCAAATAAAGCTCCCAAAATCTCCAGAGGCATGGAACGACCTGGCCGAAGACAAGTGGAAAGAGAAGGGAGACGACCCTCTTCGATTTCTGTCATGGAATTTCAATGCCGAATCAAAGGAATATACTCTCATTGGGGTCATGACCTTTCGGTGCAGTATATTCTCCATTTGATTGATTTGGCCTATTGAGCTGCCTTCCTGTCCATCTGTCGCATGGAAGAACTGTGTTTTCACCGGTTGCCCCATACCAGTCCATGCCAAATCTATTTTATCTGAAAGAACGGATGCAGCTGAAGGGCTGCGCTCCAAGGATGTCTTCTCGTCCAGAACTTCACCAGCCACATGGATTTCATCCTGTTTGTGATTATGACTAGAGGTCGAATCAATTTCTTCAGGACCATCATAGCCCTCAACCGACTTGATCGAAGAATCCATTTTAACAAGTTCATTTGAGTTAGCCTCTGAAAGCTGTAAAGTAAGCTCTTCCTGTTGCTTCGACGGTAAGAGGTCTCTGGGATTCTCCAACAAGGTTGAACCACAATCTTTACGATGTGACTCACTTCTCCAATCTTTCGGTTTGACGACCATTGCAATCTCCTGTGGACATGGATCGACCTTGAAAATGGGAGGCTTTGCCTTAACACAAGTATCCAACAAAGTGAGCCGACGGTCCCACATGTAAGAATCAATAAGGAGGCAATGTCTTAATCTGTTAAGTTCTAAGATGTCAACTAATGACTCTCCTGTGTGCCAATTCTCTGTAGTGGCTGACTGTAACAATCCCTGTTAAAACATACAGAACAATCATATGGAGTTGTGCAATGCATAGGCTTGAAAAAAGAAGCAGGACCCAACATCATCAATGGAATTTACAGAGAAGATATGAAGTACAAAGCATTCAATCTAAAATGTTACTTACATCATATTCATCTCTTTCCTTCTTCAGCATATCTTCCAGCTCCATGATTTGATCATGAATGTCATTTGTCTTTGAAGTGATCTTCTGTTCGATGCTTTGGAGTACATCAATTACCTCTGAATATAAGAATCTGATTTTGTTGGAAACCTGCGAAGCAACGAAAGTTTACAGGTTATTTGGACAGGAGTGTTTATAACAATCCTCACCCACAATTATCATTTGTGGGTTTGCTTAGCCCAGGTGCACCTTTACACACAGCCACATGTGCCAACAGTGTCTTTGATATCCAACCTGTGCAAGCAGAGGGACTTCATCACGAATACACCCTGGCCCAAAGATCAGGCCAGCCAACTCATCAGGTAGGTCACACATGTACAAAACAGTGGACGATTTTAAGGGAAAAAAACGCCAGCGGTGTACATGCGATACCCACACAATGTGCAGGCAAGCCTGATTTTTTGCACCAGGCCATCTACACAGCAGGGCCCACATGATGCATGCTTGGATGTCACGTGCACATGATGCCGCACATAAAGGTGCTTTTTTTTCTCACGGCACCATTCCTCATGTACCATTAGAGTGGCAATCTTAAATAAAACCTACCTCCATTGCCTCCCTTCTGACCCACTCCTGTTGAATCTGGCCATTAAATTCTAGCATTGAAGGCGGTAAATTAACTGAAAGAATATCAATCGGAGAATAACGAAAGAAGGCAACCGTGCTCCCAAACCTATGAAACATCAAATACACCACTCAATCATTAGGAGAAAGTTCGGTGGATCAATGGCTGCATCAGCAAGCTACTAGTTCGACAGCATACCCATAATATCGCAAGCAATCCTTCTGCAAAGAATGACCACAACTTGCAACACGATTAGCAGTAGCATGATTTGAGAAGCTAAGTTCCAAGAACTTCCCGAAAGAAAGTCCCCATGCAGCATCTGACATAACTACTCTCCGTGAAGCAGGTGGCACACCATCTTTATGGGCACACTTGAGGCACCGGTGCCACATCCATATCTTCCCATCACGTTCCCCAGATAGCTTCAAAGAAGGAAGGCGCCGAACACTTATTGTAAGACTGCCCTGCTGGTGAGTGTAGCATCGTACATGGGCTTCCGGAGGCTCTTCACAAGACCGGCATCTCCATGTCTGGCAAAGTCATGTGCCATCAGTTTACAATTTAAAATAAGTGGCTCAAAGTTTAAGATGAACAGAACCACTAAATGAATAAAAAGCAAATGAGACATGCAATGAACTTGTGTTTAGGCTTTAGAACACTTTCCATCAGTTCATGGCTCACACATGCCAATATGGCACACATGTGCGATATCCAGGCCACTTATCAAGAGTGCCCGACTGTAATAGACACCATGGCTTAAAACCATGTCACCCTGCTTGCCAAGCAGGCCACACAACTAAGCTGAATATAAACCATGTCACCCTGCTTGCCAAGCAGGCCACACAAGTAAGCTGAATATAAACCAAGGCCCTCGGTCATTCTTTCTATTCGCCCATTATCTTGTATGTGTGGCCTAACTGAGCAGACAAGCTTGATCGTCAGTCTAGATCATCTACATGGTGGGGCATGCGAGACGAGCGGCTCGGATCGTAGACACTTTTGTAACTGTATCACATACAAATGCATGACCCGCCTGGGAGTACCTTGGAAAACAAAACAAAAATGGTACCTGATCAAACAAGTCATCTCGAAGAAACCTCCCAAGTGGTTTATCAAAACTCCCATAGAACTTGATTCGAAAGAGCTGAGAGCGTTCACAAACAGTTTCTTTCAGTACACAACGGCACGACAAGGAGACCAAGATGCTTTGATTATTGTCAGCAGCTGAGAAGTAATCACTTGACACCCCATTCCCACCAACCCTTGAAGCATTTTCATGTTCATGAGATGAAGATGCCTGTCTATGACTTTCAAACTTGCCTTCTTCAGCGGAACTTTCCTGCACTGCAACATTAGCATTGGCCCTACCATCAGCAGGGAGCACTGACAGGCCCCTTAAGTCCTGGAACTGTGTTCCGGAAAGTGAGCTCAGAGATCCATAAGAGACCAAATCTGCACTAGATGCAACAGAAAAGGCCCTTCCAATACTAGAGCCTACCACTCCTGGATGAATAGCAGAAACAGTACCAGGATCAAAATGCTTGCCTGGTGACTCCCATTCGTCAGGCTCAGAACAAACACCCACAATCCTCTCATCTAGTGGTTTTTGGCAGGGGGTGAGCATGGATGAATCGGAAATAACTGAAATAGCACTATGCGCATCCATTGGCCTTTCTGATATGGAAATTGGAGATTTTGATGTTATCTTAGGTAAAGTTGCACCCTCATCGGCAAGGAAGGAGGTTTCAAGGGATAAATGATAGGCTGCAAAGACTGCAAACTGAACAACATGCTTAACCTTCTTTAGTTCTTCACGACATGGACCCCTCAGAAGTACCTACAAAAGAAGAGTACATTGACAAGTTATAGTCATGTAACTAATCCAAAGAGGTTTCTGTTCGCCCAACACACATCTTAGGCAGCCCTCCAATCGGCACTGCATTCGCACGTGCAAGATCCAAGCTGTCCATCAGGTGGGTCCCACACTGTAGACAATCTGGTCAAAACACAGGCTGGTTCATCAGTCAGGGGGCCACCCTGCTAGAAGTAGATGGATGGCTTAGAAAAACTTTGCCGAGTTTTTTATGCCATACACTTTGTTTCTAATGTTGTGGCCCACCAAAGGCTGGACCAGCATAACTCTTGGGCCAAGGCATCTCTGTATAAGGACCCATTCACCCAATGGATGGCTTGGGTGTTCATCACATGCAACCTTGGCACATGTAAGGGTGCATAGAGGGGCTGCACTGTACACAATTGCAGAATTAGCAAGACTCCTAATCCCATATGTATTTAATTCCTCAAGCTATTCTACTGATTGTTCTTTCTTCATGCATTTAATGAATTCGTACCAAGATTATGAAGTTTACAGACCTTGCCATCATAATCTGGTTTTTTGTATTGGCTAAGCAGTTCGGTGTTTATGTGATTTGAAGTTCAAAATATAATGTTAGACTTGGACCTTTCTCTATGTTTGCACAAAGTGTGAAACAGCAAGATACTTGGGTGCAGGAGCAGGGAGTGGGAGTGGGAGCTCGACTCTGAAGTGCCATCGAAGCAAGAGTGGCACCTAGTTAGAAGGATCATGCAACTACTTTTTCTCTAATGATAAGTTAATTTGTTTGTTAATGCTAGTGCAAGATATTAATAAAACAGGATTCAGGAACGCATGAGAAGATAGAAGAAAAACAGAGTGATAGCTATGCAATTGTTATTGATGCATTATAAAATTCTTGGGCCAAGGTTTGTACACTACTGTTCAGGTTTTCAGTTTGTAAAAGTGGGGCCCATGGTTTAATGATTGAAGCCATTGACATGTCGGATTTCACTCTGGAGTCTCGACAGCCCAATGGAAAAATCGTGATCCTTCCGATGGGGGGGCAGCAGTTCACATTCAACCAAGAAAAGGCCAAAAAATATTATTAGCTAAGACCTTCCAATCATTGCAATCCATATCAACCATTTGGATCAACTTGTATAACAGGCTCCACTCTCAGCACAAACATTGTTTGATACCTCATTGATGTTGTGCATATTTCTTTTTTTATTTATCCAAGTAGAATGCATGTCATTTCTTGCAAAAGAATTACTTAAAAATAAAAGGCATATTGGAAACTCTTGTTGGGTGCATAAACTTACCAACTTCAGCCTGTTTGGGACTGCATAAATTTACCGACTTCAGCCCTGTTTGTAGCCACTTAAAAATGATTTCATCTCATTTTACTTAGTAGTAATTATGTATTCAAGATCATACTAGTTTATATAATTTATGGGTTATCAAAATTTTTGGCAATCAAACAGGGCCTTCACATTTTTGGCAAGTATCATCTGCTGTTGGGGCTAAATGTAGACATGCTTAGCTGAATTAAACATCAAAGTTCTTACTCATAAATTTTTCACATGCAAGCAAATCACAAATAAGTATTAGGTATAAGGACGATTACCGTGCACCCTAAACGCTTTGGACAGCCTTCAAAAAACATCAAAGTCTTAGTGATTTTCTTGTTGGACTGATCCATAGAAGCAGATTCCGTGACTCTTTCCAACCGGAAGTTATCACAATGCCCCAATCTTGCTGAGGCAAGACGATCAATTGATGAAACAATATGAGCACCAGTACACCTAGATATACGCTCCAATAGTGGCCTCTTAATATTCAACACCAGAGATATTTCCTTTGCCAGCAGATATTCTTGAGCATATGAAGATACACTCTTTTCCACCAGAAGAACATTTGGCCGACGGGCCTCTATCTTTGAAACAGTCATCTTGAGGTGATCAATTTCCTGTTTAACAAAGCTTCATACTTCAGGACTATTGAGCATATATGGCTGAGCTGATAAAAACATAAAAGCTATATATGATGCTTGATTGAAAGAAAGTTCCATTCTATTACTCAATGAAGGTGGAGCCCAGCTTCAGGTAATCTAAACCAATGATTTGGTTGGCCCAACATCCCAGGCTGTAACATCTCCCCTTTCAGATGATCCTAGTTGTCCAATGCGAATGAACAATTAAAACAATAGTTCATGTTTAATGGGGCCATATTGGTAGGATCATCCAACGATGGCAACTTCTGCAGTTTCTCAGGTTCACCTTGTGGCCCCACCATATGAACTATTTGGATCAACAAAAGGCTGGCTCCATATGAACAGTTTGTTAGGCCAAGCAAAATGCAAAATCAAGTAAATTTTCTCAAAGAAAAACATTCAGAAAGTAACCTGTTGGAGTAAAGTATCAATTGAGGCTAACTGATTTGGAACCCTTTGATACTCTAGCGCTCCTCCCAAGAGAAGCAATTTTGGACTTTTGTATTGTGATGTCATACGCTTGTGTTTTATATTTTTTGTACAAACTACTCCCTTAACAAGAGTGCTGCCAAATAAAACACCCTTCCATTAGATTCCTATATATATAATGTCACAAGAAAATGATACTAACTACCATCAGCGGAATTCAAAGAGTTGGTTGCTAAAGCCACTTGCAAGAGTAGGATTCAAAATCCTTGTTCCAGACACATGTGAGATCCACACTGTTCATCAGGTGGATCCACCTGATGAGGATAGAAATAAGAAGCCCAACTATTGCAAGCAGCCCTCTCATTTCTCGCTTTTAAATCATCTTAAGTCATACCTCTCGCTTGGCCTTCCTGACACCACGCACTTTACTTTTACATAATCGCCGGGATCCATGCTGCCTCCTCTGCTTGTATCCGGTTTCACAAAATTTGCTGCCTGCCATGCCAATGAGGCAACAATCTCCAGCCACCCTCCACTGATATTCTCGTGTTCCACACAAATACCCTCTCCCTTCAATAGTTGTGATACAAGAGCCCTAAAATGCCCTTGTACCACTGCTCTAAGAGGTTCTTTCTGCCCAACATTCGATCTCTCTCTAGCCGGGAAGGCATCACTTGTAAAGCTACTAGACGAAAATGCCATGCCAGTATCTCCAACATCATCATCCTCGTCATCATACTCAAAGTAACTGTCTTCTACATCATCCTCTTCGTCCTCAGGCGGTGGAGGAAACCAAATGAGGCCATTGTTTTCAAAATCCAATGGCGGTTGTACCTCTTGGCATTGATTCTTGAATATAGACAAGTCGTCAGTGCAATCATCGGTATTTTCAAGATCCTCACCCTCCGTTCCAGGCCTTCTTAGAACACCTGTGGATTCTTGATCCAGAAGAGCATCATCCTGAAATGTTGAGCTTGCCGCTTGATCCTGCGGTGGAGAGCTGCCGGCTCTATTAGGACTACTAGTCATCCTAGAGGGGCTGCCCAAAGGACTCAGAGCAACTGACTTGAAATTATAAAACTCATGTCTACAGCTAGCATCTACATCTGAAATATCTTGGCAGTATTCACTAGAAGGGCTCAAAAAGATCTTCCCAGTGTCTCCTGCATCTTCTTCATCACTCCTACATTCAAGATAAAATTATTCGCCACTGAAATCATAACAACTGAGACTAGAAGAAATTTCTCACTAGTCATATATAGATGCATAAAACATGCATGTACTTCCATCACAACAGAGAATGTGACAGAATGCTATAATGACGAGGCAAATATGTATGATGATAGGAACTGCTGATCTGGTGGGCCATCAAGTGGATGAAAGTTGCCCCAAAATTATGTCAGACTTTAAGATCTTAACCACCCAATCATTCTGACTTTCATGTAGGTGTTGCTTATGTTTTGTGCCCTTTGTGTCAACTGTCAACCATCCAATTGCAGACCACAGATCCTATTTGCTAAAATAGCCCAACCACCTAGATTTGTCAGCATTTTCACATCCACCAACTATCACAGTCACCCTACAAATGCACCACGTGTATAGTGGAGAACCGGAGACATTTCAGCAGGAGCTTCAGAAAATCCATGTTGGCAAGAAATAATAGCAGCATCTCTCATATGCCAACGTTCTGTTTGTTTAAGGTGAAAACAAAACCAGTAAATGGGAAAAAAAAAAAAAGGTAGGGAATCCCAAAATGTGGAAATATGACATCAAATTGGGTGAAACAGATTTCCAAATCCCTGTTTGCTTGAGCCATGAATTTGCATGGAAAATGCTTTCCTTTTGCTTTCACCGAAACCAAGGAAATGTGCAATAATAACAATTTCTTGTCGTTTAAGACATCACATCAAAGGGTTAACCTCTTTTCCCTCCAACTGAGGAAAAGAGATTTAACAGGTTTTACCGAGGAACTGATTTTTATCACTTAGTGGCTTTCTGGATTTTGGGAAAACTGAAGAAAAGAAAGGAAAAGGAAACACTTTCTCCATGATGGGATTCGCTATATTTGAATAGCAAAAATAGTAGTGGAATCCATGTAGCAATCATTAAAATTTTCCATAGTCAATTTCCTATCATAGGATACCAAGTGAGCACCATCATGGAATTCTTGGAAATTGGATAATCATTATAATTTTCTTTTCCTTTAGTTTTCCCCCAATCCAAACATGCCCTTTTGAGGAATATTTCGAATAAGAAATCGATTTCCCTCATCTTTTTTGCTTTCTCAAACAGTGGAAACTGTTACATCATGAATTCATTTTCTTTTCCATAACTGACCATGGTTTTCTCTCTAAACAAACACCCTAAATGAAAGATTTGGGATCCAATTGCATCAGCTATCTTGTTTAGTACCATACCAAATCAACTGCTGATGTTTTTATCGCTCCTCAACACACTAATGATAGGAGCAGCTTGAAAATGGATTAAGACCATTTAACTAATGGACCATTGCTTCAATGGCCCATAGCCCTTAATTCCAGCAATTGGAAATTCATAACTAACCAATCCATACACATTTTCATGGTGAAAATAACTTCAGAGCAACGGTCCAGAAAAGATCTTATAGATTAGATAATTAAAAAAGCCAATTGCTGCAATTTGTAACCGATGGCCCATCCATGAGGTGCAATATCAGTCGGCCAGTTGGTCCAGATTGACCGACAAATTCAGCCATCATACAATTTAGAGGGTTGGTACCGTACCATTCAATCTAGCCTCAAATTTTCATTTTATTTTTCACCTCAATGAAATTAGACAAGATTTCTCTGCAGGCATCCACATACACACAAGCTCTTGCATATATTCCTACAAAAGCAGCAAAATCACCTACCTGCTAGCAGAGCATCGAAGAGACATCGGAGACCAAGGATCTGCTGACGATGGAGTGATACTACCGGCCCGTGCATTAGGAGAAGATCCCTGCTGCGATTCCAAAAAGCGGGCCAGCCTATCCCTCTGAAATGCATCCATCTTCTCATCGTACTCCACAACTGCGTCCTGCCCGCCGATCGCCTTAAAACAGAACTTACAAAACCTCACACACTCATCCCCGCCGGCGGCCGTGCCCTGCATGCACTTCGCACAGAACACCCGCCCACAGCTCCGGCAGTGGTGCCGGCGGTTGAGCGCCGTGAAGCATGCTTCGCACTCGTAGCACATCTTGCAGCTGTCGTCTGGCATCCAGAACTCCCTCAGAAGAACACCAGACAGATCGCCACCGCCTGCCCACCGCGGGATCCAAGACCGTAACCTAGATATCAATCCTGAGATCGATCTATCGGGTATTCCCATAAGCTGAAACTGCTCTCCCAAACATAACAAAAAACAGCCCCGGAACCGGCACTATCGTATTCTCTTCCCAATGTTAATGTAAAATTCTATAAAATCTTCGAAAATAAAAGAAAACAATACGAATCCCTCGAAAAAATACGAGAGGGCAAAAAGAGTTTCAAAAAAATTACAAGTAACGGACAACGAACGTTCGTTGCGGGTGACCGCAACAAATTACTGTATATAATTTTTCTTTTTTCAGAAAAAGGTAAAAAAAAAAAAAAAGAAGAAGAAGAAGAAGATCTCTTCCTCCTCTTGAGAAGCAGAATAAATCTCAAGGGGGAGAGAGTCAACAAGTCAAAGCTTATACTCTATTTACAGTTACAGATTTTTCCAGAAAAAAGAGGAAAAAGAAGACGAAACAACAACAGTAGAAGTTGGTTGTCGCTAACCGATCCCTGAATCGTCAAGGAAGAAAAGGGCGGAGAACAAGAAGATGGGCTTGTTATGGTGGATCGCGGGACTCATGAAAGTGTGGATCTCGGTTAAATGAAGGTGAGCAGGAGGAGGAGGATGATAATGATGATGAGGAAGGAAGGAGTGCGGGTCCTCTGAGAATCGGTGGCGCGCATCTCGAACGAGGGATGGGGCTTTGGGTTTGAGAATCCCATCTGGAATGGCGTCAACGGTATTAAAAAAGGGGAGCGAAGAGAGGAGAAGAGAGAAGGAGAGGGTTTTTATATTCCTTGCTTTTGGTGTATGCGCGCAGCTGCTGCTGCTTTTGGAATGGTGTTTTCTCGCTCCTCCTCAGCAATAAGTCAGCAGCTTGTGTATGAGAGAGAGAGAGAGAGAGAGAGAGAGAGAGGGAAGAGTGGAATCCGGTACGGAAGAGAATGGGAGGGGATTTTAGGGGATTTTTTTTGGTGGAGGCCAGTTCCTCTGCCAAGTCGGTAGAGTAAGCTTGTTATACAACACAGTGTGTGGGGTCCACCTTGATGTAAGTCCCAAATCCAATCCGTCCATAACGTGACACTCTTCGATTTTAAATTTCAACCAAATAATCATGCTCATAAAACAAAATTTTATGTCACACCATGGGGAATGGGATGTATGTCCACCGTTAAACATTGATACTATGTGTGGGGCCCATATTATTTTTTACATTCCATCAAATCCATTCAAAAGATTCCTCCATAAATTTGGAATGTATAGGAGGTAAATCATAACATATAAAATTCAGGTGGCCACGCCATCTGATTTAGAGTTTCTAAGCACAATTCTACTTTGTGCGGTCCACCTAAATTTTCGATTGACCAGTTTTTTGTCAACATACATAAAATGAGGGAACTCAGATCATGGACAGATTGGATTTCTTGCACACATAAAAGTGGGCCCCACAAAGAAAGCTGAAGCGAAAGGTTATTCTCCGAACGTTGTAAAGAACCGGCATCCTTTTTGGTGTGCCGAAAGAAGGGGGGAGGATGGGTCGCGTTCAATGACGGGATGTCTTTTCATCCACAGGACAATTTATAGGGTCCTGATGCATAGGTCTTGAACGGTGGCATTGATGTGCCCATTTTGTACACGTGGGGGCCATGCTCTAGTGATCCTGGCCGCTGATCCGATGTACACACTTTCAATTGAGTATTGATCGGTATCTTTTCATATTTACTATTGCTTTGTACAAGATCTAGTGATGATGGTTTGTTTGGACCATTTATTTGTGGGTCACTGATCTAAGGAGTGGAACTTTCCCATACGTGAAATGCTTTAGACACCAACCGTCCGCTACGAATCAGTTAAGATTAGAGGTGGGCACAAACCAAGCTAGCTCGAAAGCTCCGCTGAGATTGGTTCGAAAAAGCTCGGCTGGAATTGGTTCGAATGGAAGTTCAAACCAAACCAAGCACCAGAGTCAAGCTCGTTTGAAAAAACAAACCAAGCTCAAACTATGGCAGTACCTGGCTAGACTCGAAGCTCGATTTGATTTAGCTTGGTTTGAATCGGCTAGTAGATTATAAGCACACTATTTCTTGAATCGGCTAGTAGATTATAAGCACACTATTTCTTGTGGTGTGATCCATTTGAGCTTTGGATATGATTTTATTTTAAGATCATGTCCTAAAATAATATGTAAAACAGATGGACAACATGGATAATACATAATACACATACATGAATGCAAACTATTTCCTTGCACTTGTAAAATTATGCTTGTGTGCTTTTTGTTTGGAAAATTCTCTTACATGTGTATTTTGAAGTTGCACTCCTTTGGAGGATATAATAAGATACGTTTGTACTTTTTTTTTCTTATCTTTTAAATTCTTTTCTAATTAAATAAACAAGGAAAAAAAGAGCCGCTCCTAGTTTGAACTCAGGCTCAGCCCGGTTCGAAATTTTCAACCAAGCCGATCCCGACTCGAACCATATTTTTTTGGAGCAAACCAAACTCGCGCCGCATGGGTCAGCCCAAAACCCAAACCAATCCGATCCCCAAACTACAGTGGTACAAAAACAAACCAAACCAAACTAGGGCTAATTCGGCTCGGCCCAGATCGTTGCCCACCTCTAGTTAAGATCAACGTTTGGGATCACCGAAAGATGTGCCTAAATGTACAAACTTATGCCTAAGGACACCATTCATGTCCTATCCTGATGCATCTATTTTATACAGGTGGGCCCCTTTTGTTAATCTGACGGTTGATATAATTCGTGCCAACGAGATCACTGGTCGTAAATATTACGATTGGATGGTTTTATCCATCCCTTTTTATGATTTTGGACCGTTATTGAGTTGTCTCCCCAACCGTTTATTGGTGGTAGGCCAGTGATCAAGGAGTTAGAACATCTGATCTGACGCATCAGAATACTATTCACGGTATGATGCACCCTGCTGAGAAGGTTGCCGTTGGATCGTTGATCCATTGTGTCAATCATATCTTATGGGACCCAGTGGATATGAGATTAACCGAAACTCTTACGGATTGGAAATCACAACCATCAAATATTTTGCATTTGTTTGACGTTTGATATTTTAATCTTTACCACCGATGGATGGGTATTGAATTTTATGGGAATCCTTTATCCATACTTGGTCCCATGAGATCCACGGTCTAGATCACTGACCCATGGGTCCAGTTGTACAGACTGATGGACACTCGTACAGGATGCTCCGGCGAGCAGGGTTGGCTTGATGGTCTCAAGTACATGTGCGGACGAGGCATGCGTGCGAGAGATCCGGGCTGATCTTAGCGCCTGTTTGGGCAACAGTACCAGATGGGATTAGGTGGTATGGAATTGCATTTGGTTGTGCCAATTCCATCCTTTGTTTGATGACAAAGAAAGATTTGGATTAATCCTAAAATCATGTATTCTAATGCCAATGGTGGGTTTAGCTCAATTTCAAATCTGCCATAGTTGTGGGCCCGCATTAATGTGTGTATTTTATTGCTATCCACTCGTACATGCCTTTTATAATAGTCAATTAAGATGCACGTGAGCAAGGGCGCAGGGGCGGTCAAAATCAATTATAAAATGTGGTCCATTGATTATAATCCCGTAGTCTACCAAATGAAGAATTTACATGAGCAAAAAAATGAGCAATAAATGCTAATAGCCCAGCAGATAATAAATGAGCAATAAATGTTATAATCCTATCTAATATAATTCCATCCTAGTAGATAGCACTGCCCAAACAGGCCCTTAGGTATGTATCACGGACGCAGATTTCGTGCAAAGCTTTGCACAGAAAATTCTTACAAGAGGAACTTAGGTGGGGCTAACCACAATGTTTTTGAGAAATCCCCCCATACATCCAATTTGTGAGACCACTTTAGAAGGTACGACCAAAAAAGTAGGCTGAGGATGTGGCGATTGAACTTCCAGAGTTAAAATATTTATGGGGCCACAAAAGTTTTAAATCAAGGATAATATTTCTGATTCCAGTTCATCTTAAGTAGGAATGACATTATGAGTATAGGTTGCTTATAAACATCACTGTAGACCAAGGGAGGTTTTAACGGTAGAAATTTCTCCACCTACCTTCTCCTTTAATGCGGACACTTGAGTCGATTAGGCTAATTTTTGGTCTCACGTCCTAACATGATCTCACAAATCTGACGGATTGGGTGGATTTATCAAAAACATAACTGTGGGCGCAAGTTCCCCGTGCAGGAAGTCGCTTTACCGAAATCCGCATCTTAGCGGATTGCATGAGAAAGCCTTTCGGAGGAGAGGCTCACCGTGATGTTTGTTAGAAATCTATGCCGTCCAACCGTTTTGTGAGATTATTTTAAGTGTGGGGACAAAAAATGAACGGGGTCCAAAACTTAAGTAGACCGAAAATGTGACGATTGAACTTCCACAGTTGAAATATTCCTGGGGCCATAGAAGTTTTGAATCAGGATTATATTTGTGTTTTCAGTTCATCTCAGTAGGAATGACATTATGAACGGTATGGATGGCATATAAACATCACTTGTGGACCCATAGAGATTTTAACGATAAGAATTTCCTTACCTACCTTTTGCTTTAGTGCAGCCCACTTGAGTCTTGTATCTTGTCTATTTTTGGTGTCGGCGCCTAAAATAATCTCACAAAACGGTTGGACCGATAGATTGCTCACAAACATCATGATGGTTCCAAATAGATTCTGAACGCCGGAGATGCCTACGAAACGCTTTCGCAGGCACTCCGCGTCCCAATCTGGTGATGGCCACATCAGTGGGCTGGGCGCGGATTGTAAGGAAATGTAAGGAATCTGGGTGGGGCCCACCAGTGAGGTTTGTGAGAAATCTATGTCGTTCAACCATTTTGTGAGATCATTTTAGGCGTTGCGACGAAAATTGAATGGGATCCAAAACTCAAGTGGGCCGCAATAAAGAAAAAGGTGTGTAGGGAAATTATTACCGTTGAAACCTCTATAGGGTCCACAGTGATGTTTATATGCCATCCATACCGTTCATAATGTCATTCCTAATAGGATGAACTGAAAGCACAAATATTATTCTCATTTGAAACTTCTGTGGCCCCGCGAATATTTCAACTGTGGAAGTTCAATCGTCATGTTTTTGGTCCACTTAAGTCTTGGATACCGTTCAAATTTGGTTGCAACGCCTAAAATGATCTCACAAGACGGTTGGACGGCGTAGATTTCTCACAAACCTCACGGTGGGCCCCACCCATATTCCTTGCACAGGAGATGCTGCGAAAGGCTTTCGCAGGCAATCCGCGCCCAGTGGGGCTATATTTAAGAAAGCGCGAGCGTGACTCGCGGGTCGTGCGTCCCACTAACGCAGGTAGATCTACTTTATGTGCGTAAGATCCAACCCGTCCATCGGTTGCGCCACTCAGTTTTTGGCCCTGAGCCCAAAACTCAGGTTGATTTAAAACTCAAGTGGGCCACACCACATGCCTAAAAACCTCTTATTTCACGTTTCATGACCCACATGAGCTCTGGAGTATGTGTCATTTGCAGGGCGTCCGTTCATCTTGACCTACCTAAGTTTTGGATCGCCTGATTTTTTGTTATTGTGGGAAACTGTCTGATGGATGGAGTGGATCAGATCCATCCCGTCCACTAGATACGCCCCCATAGTCATGGGGCCAAAAATCAGCCCCAAGGGAAACTCAAGGTGATCCACACCACAAAAAACAGATGGAAGGAGAATCTCAACCAATAAAACCTTCCCACTGTTTGTGGGGCCGCCTTAGATGTTTGTATGCCATATAATCCAATCATCACACGCGGTCGCTAGGATGAAGGGACACACAAAAAGAAGGTCATTTCAAAACGCATGTGGACCACACCACGTAAAATTGGAGGTCTGGGAGATGATTTTACATATTTCATTGTGCCTTGGACCACCTAAGCTTTTCATCCACAATGGATGAATTGGATGAAACATGAGTTGTGATGGACCGGTACCCTGTGAACGCAAAGGGTGGCACTCCGGGTATGAACGGCGTGGATCTTGCTGGTGAGGTGAGGTGAGGTGAGGTTTGCTCAAGTACATAACAACATTGCAAGTTTAAGCACAATATATCGGGACTTTTTCCTTCGAATATGGGTCATCTTCCAGTGATCCAACCCGTTTATACGACTAGTTTACCAGAAAGACAACAAATAAAAGCTCTAGATTGATTATTTCAACCTTTAGGTTCTTTTTCTCTTTTGCTTTGATCATGAACGGTCACCATAACCTTTATACAATCAAAGTGTTAAGATATTAAAATTGAGATAATTTTCGCATATTCCACATCCAAGGAATGACCCATAAAATAAACGGATTGGATTTTTTAAATAATGCAAATCCAAATGATAGAGATCCGACGTATATTATTGTAATACGTAGGCGATGTACTCAAACAAACCTATTTGCGCTGTTACATCACGCATGCACTTATATGCGCGAGTAGGACTGCTTTCCTACTCGCACAGAAGCCTTCAATTTTTATTTTTTTTTTATTATTATTATTTTTTTTTTTATGGCAGGTATGAGATGATGCTTGAAGTAACCAACGAACAAAGGTGGACCCACTGTAGATGGACCACAACCCAAAAATTTCCTCCACCTATGATCTCAACCGCCTGAGTCTTAATCTTCAAAAGAATTGCTTTCGTTGAGATCATTATCTTCCAGAAAAAAGATCTACAGTCACTTCCTTATTATTCGTGATAATTGTGATGTTGATGGTCCACCAGATGAACAAACTGGACCATGGAAAGGTGGCCTAATAGTAGAAAAGGTACGATTCGGTGGGTCATGGATCTACTTGAACTTATGGGATTGCATACATCTACACCGTACGTGTGATTCGTGTTCCATGATTTTCAATTGGACGAGAAGTGGGCCATGGATTGAGCATCCAAGGATCTAGATCTTCCATGCGGTAGGCTTTCGTGGACTAACATATATGACCTTTTACCAAAGAAAAAGAAAAAGAAAAAGAACGCATCTCATCCCTCATGCGGTTTCTTATAGAAACAGCTACCGCAAAAGGAGGATTCCTATCCACCAAGAATTTATTCGGGAACATCTCAACCATTGGATACAGGATAACAACTTGCCGTTGATTCGTAAAATCTGATGAATCTGTATCACCTAAATTAGGTGGGCCAATTCTCGGATCAGTAACGGTGATGAATCTATGGCCTAAGTGTAGAAACCTAGGAAAAGCTATTTGCTACAAAATTTGATCTATGGCCTATCCATGAGATGGACCACCTATTGGACGGTCATGATCGATGGGAGCATCTACTGGTTCATTTGAAATGCTAGTGTTGGACCCGTTTGATACTACTTATATTAGCTATGTAATGTACCTGAACCCAGCTCTTAATTAAATAAGGACCTCTCCAGTGGTACCCGGACCACCATTGCTTACGGTGGTAACCGACAGGTGTGGGGGCCACGTGATGAACTTATAAAATCCAAACCGTCCATAATATGTGTAAGTGAATTTGTTACCCCCACGTCTTAAATTCAGGTTGACTCTTGAATCTGGTGGGCCATACCACAGGAAACAAGTTGGGAGGGAAATACCTACCATTGATTTTCTTGGAGGGCCCACCATCGTACTTATATAAAAAGCCAAGCCATTCAAACCCTTCATCTAATCTAGTGAAGGGTCAAAATGAAAATCAGGCTGTCCTTAAATTCAGCTGATTTCCTGCCTTAATCAAGGTTGGGCGTCCCCTCTCAATTAGCATGAGTGTTGGATCAAGCTACTTTTTATCACCTACAGCTGATAGAGGTGACTCATCTGATCGACGTGTTGGATGGCTTTCACACATCACGTGGCCCCACATTTTCCTGGAACCATCGTAGGCCAATGGTGGTACCGTATTTATAGAGAAGGTCTCAAGTCCAACTGGCTGGACGACAACTTACGGTCCACCCACTGAATAACTTCCATTATATTAAGTACATGTAAAATCCAACCCACCTAATAGTTGTGCCCAAACCTCAAAAATTACTTAATGCAAGATCATCCATATCCACTCATTAAGTTGGCCACAGATATTTTTCTATTTATCAATGGATAGAAATTGTTTTCTGTAGTGTGGCCTACTTCATTAGTGGATAGATCTGATTTGTGCAAATATGATATTCATGGTGGGTCCAAGCTATTGGATGTGTTGGATTAGGAATTAACTTAACAAGTTGGAAGCTATACACTGGGTGGACTGCATCTGTGGTCCAACCGGTTGGATAATAATAAGAGTTTTTTAAGCCCATGCACATGTACAGGGTAGGGAAGCCCACCTACACGCTACCCCATAAGCCTGGAAGCCCATGGGTAGGTGATTCAAACCATTCATCAGGTGGGTTTAACTGCCATAGATGCCCTGGACCAAAAAGAAAGCCAGTCCACTTTTTTAGGCGGCCAGTCTACAAACAGATGGACAGCTAAAAAGAACTTGGTTGCGCTTTTGTAAGCCGCCTGCCTAGACCTTGGATGAGTTGACCAGCCCCGTTTCGTTATATAACGCATGAAAAGTCGGAACCGCCAGATGAACGGCTTCGATCTTGCACCCATCTGACTAGGCGACTCAGACAAACTCATCCAGTCTCTGGTCGAGTTGCAACTCACTCATGTGACTATAATAATACGCTTTTAGCAATTATGCAGTCTTTAAATTCCATATGATCTGATGACTTTTATTTATTTATTTATTTTGGAAATGTGCTTCTTGATATAGTTGTTATTTTTGTGGGACTGAAGTTGGACCCGATTAGCCATTGGCACAAAATTCAGGCCCAATCATATTGGTTAAAAGATTAGATATCTCCGACCAACTCGTCCAATCTTGAGTTTGAGTAACGGCTCACCGTGTTGGGTTGAGTCAGCCCAACATGCCGAGTGGGGAGGTGACTCGTGGTATCAATCCATATCAGGGGTGACCGAGTCCGAGTCAACTCGAACATGTCCCACTGGACTCCGAGTCTTAAAATCATGGCCCCAGTGTTATTCTGGTCATAGATAGTCTAGTCTGTTTATCAAGTAGGCCATGCATTTAAACACAAACCTATCCCAATTAGCCTGACAGTCAACCCAGACTTCGCCCATGTTAGGCCAATTTATCTGATCCTTCAACTGGGTCTGGCCCATTGAAAGCACAAGCCAATTCCCTTCACCCTCACATAATTTACCAAACTTCCCTTCAAATTAATATTTTCATTAAAGTAATTTTTTTCTTTATTTATTAAAAATTAAGACATTTTTGTGTGCCATTCTAAAATAATTTAGTTTTAAATATGCTACAAGACATTATTGCCTATCAATGTTGTCCAAAAAATTCAAATTTGGTGGCTTGAATTATCTTTTTCACATGCCAAAACTAGGCATGCATATGCGAGATTCAAGCTGTCAACGTTATGTTCTCTTGTTATGGCAATATGATGCCCCGAATTATCACTCTCATCCAACATTTAAGTGGACCACACAACCATCATGCATTGCGTACAAGTTCCAGCGAAGAACTGATAACACACGACTCCTCCCAAAAGAAGGATTCAGCTCATTGAGATCTACAAGAGCTTTAATTAATCACTCAATTTTGATTTTTTTTTAAAGAATCTAGATTATATCTAATAGGGTGCTAGACGCAACCGGTCTAGTGCTAATGAAAAAGCACTATGTGGGTATGTACAAGCGTGCGACCGACAGTGAAAAGGGAAAATGGTTATTATATGTAAGAAGCTTTTAGGCTTAGTTTGGTACCATGGATTAAGAATACCTGGATTGGAAATCCCTGAATTTGGAATACCTAGAATTTGAAATTCTCTAATTGTGTTTGACACCTTGGATTCAGAATCTCCTCTAATCCAAAAGTAGTTATGCACTTAAATTATATAATATATTTGTATATTTAAAAGAGTTTAAATTTAATTAATAAATCAACTTTAATATCCCTAATTAAGGTACGTATATGATGTTTAACAACACAGTGATTATGATAAACTCCTTAAAATATATGCTTTGGCAAAAAATGATGAAATTCCAAACCTTGGGTTGGCCACAACGTAGGATCACAACTAGGCACCTAACTAACAATCTTTAACCATTGATTTACATAGACAATGCTTGGATTGCTCAAATTACTCCATCGAAGTAATTTCAACGAAGCAGTTGGTAATTTGAATGTTTGGGGATTCATCAGTGGACCATGTACATGATAGATTAGTAGCCTAGTGACACATATGTTACGGCCACTAAAAATGAGCCCAAAAAAAATGTAAGAGGTTCAGAAATCCAAGCAAATAAATGGACTACAAAACTACCTTAAATAGGGATTTGAAATCCCCTAGCATTGGAATACCCTCTAATCCACCCTGCTAAACTATCAATGGCTTTAGAATAGCCTCAAATACTTCTAAACCCACATTGCTAAACAACCGTTGTTCTTTTTCACCTGTCCCATGCCTATATGCCCATAATTTGCACTTTTTCATTAGCCCATATTTGCCAAGTCTTTAGCATTTTACCGATACAGATAAAAGTTAGGTTTAGTTTTTTTTTCCTCTCTCTTTTCCTATTTATATTAATAAAATCTCAGAAAAGAAACTAATAATAGTGTGTAAGACCACTCAATACACAACTCTCACTCTAACAAAACACACATGAATTTAGCTGATCCCTACCTTAAAACAAACGGTAGAAATTTGAAATCCATGGATTTCTCAAATCCCTGCCCCAAATCTCTCCCTTGGAAGTAAAACTCCAAAATCCTCAAGAAGGTTTCATAGGGAAGTACCCTATGGCGGACATAAAAATCTAGCGTCTAGATCTGCTGCACAATATTTATTCCAGACCTAAAGCTTAAAGGCCCACAACTGTTCATTAAAATGAATAACCTCTTCAGTAAAATGATTTAATGCATCTGCAGTCCAGATCTCCTGTTCAAGATTTTTCTGGAGATTTCCCTTGTCAGTTAGGATATTCTTAATGGCATTCTTTTTATTTGTGGAATGTACATGATGGTGGGCCCTATCTCTTGAACCTTTTAAATTGCTATCAGAGTAATGGACCTATGGTAATCAGGAAGTGGGTCCCATCATTTCACAAATGGTCTACTTCCAGCCCAAATCCCGGACCTGGTCTGGTCGGGTTCAAGTCTTCTAATGTCTGGCTCTGGTGTTTTAGGACCTGGACTCAGAACTGATCCGGTCCAGTAACCATGGGTCTTTGAAGCTTGGCTTTCAGTTAGGTTTGGGTCAGTTCCACATCAAATAAAGGCAATTACATGAACAGGTCCAGTTGAATGAACAGATTATTTTAGGTAAACGTGCATTTCCTTGACATGTGGTGTAAATGAGCTCTCATGCATGTGCTGGCAGCTTAGCAAACCCCATTCAGTTAGTAGAATAATTAAGATATATTATTATATTTAATGTTTCTATTTAAATTAACTGGACCGACCACACCCGATCTGAACCGTCCAAAACATACCCAACCTGAACTTGATTGGACCCACTTTTTAGCCGGGTCCAAAATAGTGGACCTAAACCTGACCCCACTTCGCAACGGGAGAATTGTACTTCAAATTGTTTTAATTGATCGGGTCCACTGGGTATCCCTCGACAGCCCCACCTGCAGCAAATTGGAACCCACGTATGCGGGTCCCACTACTTCCACTAATGAAAAACCCTGGGGCCAAATGATTCGGTAGTTCCCACCAAGCTACTAAGAAAAAAATAATCACTCCCAAACAATACCTAACTAGTTTATTTCCAACTAGACCCCACCCATAAAATAATGGAGATCCATGTATGTAACAGGGCCGACCTCCAAGCAACCAATTTTGGTAATCTAGGGGACTACCATATTGGACGTCTTTGGTTTTCATTCATCTTGCTTTGGGCCCTACCTTTGCTTTTTGCAACCCTCTTTTTTTTTTTTTTTTTTTTTTTTCAACGGCGTATGCAAATGCTTTCTTCTTTGATTATTGATGTTTGGAACACACCCACTCGAAAAAAGTGAGTGCACCCTATTTTAGGTCAGAAGGATAAGAGAAAGGAGAGCCGCCCCCTCAGAATCAGCCATGAGTCATGAGTGGCCCACCTGACATAAAAAAGGTATTCTCATCGTGTGGTCTAGCTTTTCCCCTTCACCGTCCTAAAAATTATTCCATGTTCCACGTCAGCATGGTGGGCAGCATGGGATGTGGCCCCAGTGATGTCTATGGTCCTCGGCCCACGGATCTCAAAACCTAGTCGAGTTGACTCAAAAACTCGGCTGAGTTCCTCGAAAACTCTCTAAATTTTCCTGAGTTATTTCAGTACTATTAAATATTTAAAAGTACAGATAATATATAAATAATGTCAAGTTGTGAGAGTTGAGTTTTATATACAAAAAAAAATATTAAAAAAACCCAAGTTCTGTCGAGACTTTTTTAGGGTGGAGATAGTTTTTATGTCCCGCATGCTAGGCTGCTAGCCCAGCTGGAAGACACATAGGCATTTCAACAGTAGGTCTCAGGTTCAAGTGCTAAGGATACACACCAACTCCACTGGTGGATGGGTGCATATGACTAACTGTAGGTGCATTGCCCATCTAATAGGGTGGGTGTGTTGCATGACTAGAAAAAAAGGGAGATGGGTTTTCTCGTGTTTCCTAATAGGGTGGGTGCGTTGCATGATTAGAAGAAAAGGGAGATGGGTTTTCTCGAGTTTTGACTGAAACATCGCCAAACCGAGTCAAGTTTTGGTAAAACATCTCTTGGTTTGCGAAAGTGGGGCCCACTGTTTGTGATCATGGTCCTTCGTGTGATCACCCCGCAGTGGATGGTCATGTGGACAAAGGTGTCATAGATTAGAAGATCATGTGGATTGCCTATCTTGGGTCCCTGTTCTTTTGTTGATTGTCTATTAAGAAGATTTATGGGGCAAGAACCATTTAAAGTGGGCCCCACCAGACCAATGGTCTGGAATTGGCTAACTTAACTATGATATTCAGTGATTTGTGTATGAATTGTGGGATGCTGACCCAATGATAGGTAGAGAACCTTCAGGTTTTAAGTTTTTTCAAGTGGGCCATGGTTGAGTTATTTAATCGGTTGATCTAATAAACCCTCCACTGGATAGACCCTGTTCCAAAATTCTTCCAGTTAGTGCAGAAAAGCCAGAAAGGAAAAGCCCAATCAGTGCCCATGGAGGAAACCTGCCAACTTGGACCGTTCCTACATTTCTTTTCTGAACCGTTAATTTTTAGGTTAGCACGATATGGTTTACTATTGCTCCATCTTCAAGAAGTTTAGGCCATGTTCCATCGTTACTGGGGGCCATCAGATTAACGGTCTGGATGATCAATTCACGATCTCATTTGCACTAACCAAGGACCCGAGGATCTGGATATAATCAGGAATTGATATCGCAATTATTCGATTCTGAGACTTCATCCTAAATGTTTCATCCGAACCGTTGATCTGATAGGCCTCAACCATCTATTTGTGGGCCTTCAATCAAAGGGCTAGAATCCAACAAGGAAATCTTCGAGGAGTAATCAAGAACAGCAGAACCATCACATCAACAATAAGGAATCATCGATCACGGGTAGAAACTCAAAGCTGGAGGTAACCTGACACATCATCGAGTGAAGATCGCCGCTAATTAAAGATGTTTTAAGATGCGCACACTTGGCCAACTCGATTCTCATTGGACCGACCATCCGGTGGGCCCTACCATGAATGAGGTGACATGAAAGAGAACCCATTTGTCCAATTATCTCACTTGAGTGAATGGTTAGAAGAGTTGTCATTCAACAAGGGGCCCTCATGAGAGTGGGCAAAGCACATGTTAATGTTATAAATCTATGTGGTAGGCAGACGTTTCAAAGATTTCATCATATTCAACAATTAGGTTACATTGAACGAGTCATGAGATAAAAATAATGTTGGTCCACTGATCAGACAGTCCATAGCAACTATTATGTGATCAGCTGCTACCAAAATCATGTGAATTAAACCATTTTCTTTTTTAAGCTCGATGGATGTTTAAATAAAAAAAGATGAATATGCTTATAATGTACGTATTTGCTAACTATTGGCAGGCGAAACATGTATGAGAAAAATAGGTAGTTAAAAAAAAAAAAAAAAACGTCCAACAGTTCAAATTGAGAAAAAAAGGCAGTTGGAAAAAGAAAGTCCAACAGTTCTTATTCAACATACACGCAATGATTGCTTAAGGAGTTTACCACCTAGAATTTTGGTACATGATGTTGGCCATGCATGCTGCCTGATGAACGGTCTGCCTCTCATTCATGCATTATACGACATTTGTAGCACCTCTCACATTAGGGCCTCATTGTATAAAAACTCTAGTCACCCGTTATTGTTTGGGCGAACAGCTTCAATTGTGGATTTGCTCACCACAAACATGAGTTTGAGTGTCCTCCTCATAGATAACCTGATGTACATGGTTGGCGAGTGGTTGCGTACATATGTATGAGTTGCGTACATATGAATAGTCTTGCCTTAAAGGGGTGGGGACACCGTGTCTTCGTAAGAAAATAAAAATAAATACCATTGTTAAAAACATGAGTACAACCATCCATGTGTATAAAGAAACATCAGTTGTGCACATGTAGATCATCTGACTTGTGAGATCCATCCATCATGAGGGTCTACCACATGGACTGCTCAGATCTCTCTCTATATATCTGTCCCAGTGTATAGGTGTTGCCACAATCATATGCTTTTCTGGAAGTCACTTGAACTATATATTCTATAGCATAAGTTTGGACTTCATCGCCGTTTAAGGCACTGAGAAAATAATCTCTGTGATTTTGGAGATTTCATTGTCAACAGAATTTTAATGACATGCCAAACAAAGATTATTTATTACTATAAATTTTTATATGCGTCTGTGTGTGTGTTTTGCATTGAAAAGGACGCTTGCATCAACATAAGCATCTTTTTATGAATTTCCAAAGTTCTACAAATAGTATAACGCCCGTGCTAATTTCTTCCCATTTAAAATGGTGGTGAATCATCCTTCTCGCATGTGGCACACATGCACTACATTTAGTGGGACCATCTAAATTATCGGGCAGTTTGTGGATGGAGCATATCTCTAAAATCACGCCGATCAAGAAATCCTAATTAATTATGAGATAAGTAATTCACTTTCTTTTTTTTATTTCATACTAAATTCTTATGATAACTTGGACACCATTTAAAAATTGGACAATCTTACACATGGCAGGTTTATGGATGGAGCTTAACCAAACATTAAAAGGAAAAGATTATATTAATCACATGGAACATGTTACAGATTGGCACATGTGTAGCACTTGAAGATGGGTGGCGGCACATGTGGCTCATGCGTGCACTTGAAGATGGACAATGGCACACTGGCAAATAGAACACCTAGGGTGCTGAAAGAGAACAGGGATATTGCATCCTAACCTTGCCGGTCTCTAACTGGAATAGGCAGGAGCTCTGAGTGGCCACCATGATGTATGGGTTTTCTCCACACCGTCTATCCATTTTTCCGTATTATTTCAAGATATGGGCCCAAAACAGAGGCAAATCCAAGGCTCAAGTGAACCACACCATAGGAAGCAGCGGTCATAATGATTCTCAGCATTGAAACTTTCCTAGGGCCCACCGTGATGTTTATTTTCCATCCGGCCTATTCATATCGTCACATAGACCTGGATGAAGAGAAAACACAAATATCAGCTAAATCCAAAACTTCTGTAGCCCCTAAGAAGTTTTCAATAGTAAGAGTTTAATCCCCATCGTGTGGTCCTCATGTGTCTTCAATCTGCTTCAATTTCGAGCCCATATTTTGAAATAATATGGAAAAATGGATAGATGGTGTGGATAAAACCCATACATTAAGGTGGCCCCTCAAAGCTCTTGCTAATTCCTAGCTGGAGATGAGTGGGGTAGGATGTAATTCGTGTTTGCTTAAAGATGGATAGTAATACATGTGGGACATTGGCACATGTAGCATGGGGCATTGGAATAGACAAGGCCATGCTTCACATGTGTGATATGTTGCAACATTAGCATACGCCCTTTCCTTTGAGTATGGGAATGCCATTTGTTTTGTGTTGGGGGGGGGGGGGGGGGGGGTGTTATTGAAAATAGTTATACAAAGGAAGGATAGTTTTATGGGAAATGACTTTTCCATTCCTTTCCATGAATCCAAACATACCCGTTAAGATCACTTTAATTAGTACCAATTTGGACGAACCCGGTAACCAGAATGCAGCGGAGTGAGGCCCATTTTATCATGTTTTGTGGAGAGGTGCGTTTGGCATATTCTACAAAATGCGATAAGGGGAATGTGCTATGTGCACCCACCCCTTTAAAATAAGAAAAAGACATAAAAACAGTGGTTATCATTGCATTATCATGTAAGGCATTGTCCAGTTACATTGCATGAATATTCCTGTCTCTCTCTCTCTCTCTCTCTCTCTCATGTGTGGGATTTGGTCCATTCAGGTGGATGCCATTGTGAATATTCCACTTCACCATACGGGTTGGTTTCTAGGGGTGGCAATGGCTAGGTTTGGGTGCAGCCAGGCTAGACGTGGGCACAGATTGAAAGAGCCAAGGCTGGAGCTTGACCCAAGCCCGGCTTGCGCATTGCATGGTAAGCCGAAGCTCAAGCCACATCCACACCTTTAGGACAATGGTAGACTGAGTGAAGACAAACACGTTTCAACACTTGGGTCCTGGTATCAATTCCCAACGTGTGGGCAGCTAACATTGAAGTGTGACTAACAGTGTGGGTGTGTACTAACAATGGGGTGTGTGTGCTAACCTAAAAAAAGAAAAGAAAAAAAAAGAGGCCAAGCTCGAGCCTCAAAAAATTGGTTAAACTTGAGCTCGACCTCATCCAGCACAAAAAAAAGCCATGCATGTGAGGCCCAACCCCAGCCCATGGGACAAGCTAGAGTCCATGCCGGGCCCAATGCTGGGTCAGGCTCATTAGGTCAGGCAGGCTACCCAGCCCATTGCCTCCCTGACAGGTTTTCCTCAGTGGCCCCCACCCAACTAGCGGTCTAGCTCCTGGGTGTGTGATAGGATCCTACTTGTCCCATGAATTTCTTCTTGAATATTTATCTGTGACTACTTTTTCAGCCTTTTCACCTTTAAGCTTCTGGCGCAGCTACTAATCCCAGCCATGGGTCAAAGTGGTAGCTAGAAGGGCTAGTTTTACGGCGTTTGGATCCATCATCGAATTGAATGGCTTTTGTTAGCCTGAAAAGGTCGAAGCAATTGTACTGCAGTTTCCTGCGGCAGCTTCCACATAAAGGGTACGTACGGCTCCAAATTGCAATAAGTTACTTTCGCGTTGGCCTGGTGAGGAATGTAATTACAACTAGCGGTTACTTTTTCATATTAGTTCTTGTGATCATTTCCTCTTTTTACTAAAGCAGTTCAAGTCACTTCTACATTCATAGGGCCTCTTTGGAGCGTGGATTTGGAACCCTCTGGATTCAAAACCCCCTAGTTGTGTTTGACACCCTAGTTTTGGAATTCCCTGTAGTCCAAAAGTATGATATTTACAAGGGTTTGAATTTAATTACTAAATCAACTTTAATATCCCTAATTAGTATAAGCAAGTAATGTTCGAAACAATGGTTGTAGTAACAAGCTCGTTGAAATATATACTTTGGCCGAAAATGATGAAATTCCAAGTCTCGAATGGGCCACAAGCACAGGATCACATCCAAGTGACTAACCTATGAATTTTAACCGTTGATTTCCTTGGACAATGTTTGGACAGCATAAATCATTATATTAATGTAATTTTAGTGATGCAGTTGATAATCTAATTGTTTTAGGGTATCATCAGTGGGCCATGTGCCCAATAAATTTGTAGCCTAGTGAGACACATGTTACATATGTGACTCTTGGAAGGATTTTAGATGTAATCCAAGCTTCTACCTTGGATTTGAAACCCCCTCATCAAGGGGATTTGAAATCCCTTATTGCTTTATGTGCCAAACACATTAGGAGATTTGAAACCCCCTCAAATCCCCCTAAATCCATGGTGCCAAATGGGCCCTTAGGGTTTGTTTGATAGCTACTCAAGTTATGTCAGGATAAAATATTAGGAAAGATATGATTGTCATATATTTCTTTTTATATAATTTCCTTATTTCTTGAAATGTGATTAAATTGTTATTTATTTAGGATTTATTTGATTTAATTGTAATTTTCCTTATTTCGAGCCATTCCTTCTATATAAATTTAGAATGTTATACTCAATAAAAAAGGTTATTCTCCCATCTCTATTTTTTTTCATGATTTCGGAGCATTTGAACTAAAGCTCTTAATTATTCTTGCGAATCCCAACATTTTTCATTTTTTGTTCTGTAATCTCCTACTGTTCCACACCAAACTCTTATTGCCCAACTCGCAACTTGTTTTTCTTTTTCTAACAAGATCAATTGCTATGTCACATTTGCGACTACATTGAAAATTGCATCATCACCATTAGATCGCCAACACCATCATTTTTGTCCTACTCGGCCTCGTCCACTGCAACCATGAGCTCGGCCCATCGTCTTCAATGGCTGCCCTCCACTTGCCACATCTCTGCTGACCAGACCTCCATTAACAGATCTTGTGTGTTCGGAACTCCTCTCGTGGCACCATTCATAGTGCGACATAGTCGTCTTCTCCACACATCATCAGATCTATCACTTGAACCCATTATTGTGCCACTCTATAAAATGTCTAGGTCTTGTTGTTTTAGATAGGCTATATAGACACCTTGTCCCAAACAAGATATTTTGCTCGTTATTGTTGGGATTACCCGGTCAGCAGAAGCACCGAGAAGAATCAAACGATCACCACACAACACACATGCAATCAACATAGAGACAATCTGAATTTTACGTGGAAAACCCTTATGGGAAAAAACCACAGCACCAAGCGACAACAATACTATGAATCAAAAGATTACAATACTATAATCTACCTACAAAGCAAAAGCCCAAGAGATGAACAAAGCTTCCCTCCCTCACAATCCTCTCCCCAAACCCTAATATCGAATTAGGACACCTTGGTAGTCTTGGGAATACTTCTAAACACGTTTAGGAATTGTTTATATAAGATTTTCGTCGAAAATAAAAATAACTTACACACTTGTTGCGTAATTGGGAAGAACACCGCCGTAGTGACGACCGGTCGGAGCCCATCTCCAACCGGTCGGAAATGGCAAAAAACGTCTAGAGAGTTCTGCTTGAAAAAACACCCGTTCAGCCTCGATACAAGACTAGTTGCAAGCCACTGACGACCGGTCGCCTGATCGGTTGTAAATGCCCCAAAAAGGTCCAGCGTTCAAACTGCCTGCTTGGTCGATTTTCAAACCGGTCGTGAGACCATATTTTTGCATAGTTTGAAGGCTCTTCCAATAATCTCCACTGAGGCTTCAAACAACAAAATCACATCTTCTTTGCTTCATCCATCATCTCATCTTTAAATGGTGTCATCGCTTCTCGTGCACCCTACATCTTCATTCCTTCTTTGCCAATTCCAAAGAAGTTGAGCAAAACTTGAACTTCTCTACAAGAAGCACCTTGGTCAGCATATCTGTCGGATTCACGCTGGTGTGAATCTTCTCCAGAGTCACATCTCCTTCCTCAAGAACCCGTCGGATAAAATGGTAACGCACATCAATGTATTTAGTACGAGAGTGATAAGCATAATTCTTAGCCAAATTAATAGCACTAGAGCTATCACAATTAATTAGCACGATCTCCTGTTGAAGCCTAACTGATTTATCATTCTTTTCAACCAAACAACCTCCTTGAAAGCTTCTGTCACCGCCATGTACTCAGCTTCAGTAGTGGAAAGAGTCACCACAGACTGAAGCTTAAACATCCAACTAATCGTTCCACCGCTAACACAAACTAGTAACTGGAAGTCGATCTTCTATAATCCACACTGCCTACGTAATCAGAATCGACATACCCAACCAACTTGTCCCCAAACTTTTGAAAAGTCAAAATGAAGTCTTGTATGCCTCGAATGTATTGAAGTAGCCATTTCACTATTTCCCAATATTGTTTGCCGGGGTTAGACATAAATCTGCTAACAACACCCATGGCCTGTGAAATATCAAGTCTTGTACAAACCATGACATACATCAAACTGCCAACCATACTTAAATAAGGCATATGAGACATAATCTACTTTTCTTCATCTGTCTTAGGACACTGCTTTGAAGTAAGCTTGAAGTGAGCCGCATAGGGAACGCTGACCAACTTTGCTGTATCTATCCTATACTTCAATAATATCTTCCCAAGGTATTAAGCCTGAGATAACCAAAGCTTACTCCTCTTCTCGTCTCTACATATATCAATGCCGGAAACTCTCTTTACAGCCCCCAGATCCTTCATCTTGAATGTCCCCGAAAGCAGAGTCTTCAACACATCGATGTCAGACATGTTGTGACTGGCAATAAGCATGTCATTGACGTATAACATCATTATATGAATTTTTTCATCACTCAATGTCTTGAAGTAGACATAGTGATCGTATTTGCTCTTGGAAAAGCCCTGACTCATCTTGAAGGAATCAAACTTCTTATACCACTGCCTAGGCGACTGTTTAAGACCGTATAACGATCTTCTCAACCTGTAAACCTTGTTCTCTGCCCCTTGTACTGTATAACCTTCTGACTGCATCATGTAAATCTGCTCATCTAATTTTTCATGCAGAAAAGCAGTCTTTACATCCACCTATTCCAGCTCGAGGTCGTATTGGCCAATCGGCACCAACACGAGCCTGATAGATACATGCTTTACAACCGGCACAAAGATCTCACTGAAGTCCACGCCTTTACGTTGAGCATATCCCTTCACCACCAATATGACCTTGTACCTATCCTATTTCTTTCGAAAAATTCATTTGCACACATTCACTTTTCGGCTCACAGGAAGCTCCACTAGCTCTTATGTCTCATTCTTGTACAGAGAGTCCATCTCGTCTTGCATTGCTGTCTTCCACTTTTTAGCATCTACATCCTGTAGTGCTTCCTCAAAATTGGACGGATCCTCCTCATCCGTAATGAGAGCGGATGCAATGTTCGAGTCATCCTTATACCTTGCCGGTAACCTGCAATCTCCAGGTGGGTTTCTTCGCACAAGTGGCTGCTCTACCTGATCCTGTACCTCTATCTGCATTTAGTATTGGCCTGTGTCTCATCTCTGTCGACATGGATATCAACAACCTCTAATTTTTTTTATTCCTTTAGCACATCCTTTCGGAACAAAGAACCCTCATCAAACCTGACATCATGGCTCAGGGTGATCTTCTGTGTGATAGGGTCGTATAGTCTGCAACCCTTTACTCTATCACCATAGCCAATAAAAATACATTTTCTGGCCATTTGGTCTAACGTATCTCTCTCAACTGACGGTACATAAGAGTAAGCCTCACAACCAAACACACACAATTCTGAGTAGTTTAATGACCGACCACACACGTCTTTTAGAATTTTACAATCTATGGCCATTGAAGATGACTGATTTATCAGATAACAAGCCGTATTAATAGCCTCAGTCTATAACTCTTTGCCCAACCTAGCATTACTTAGCATGCACCGAACTCTTTCCAAAAGAGTCTGGTTCATCCGTTAGCCACACTATTCTATTCTGATGTGTGATACACTGTGTTATGCCTTATAATGCCTTCTTCTTTACAGTACCGATTAAACTCTTCAGAAGTGAACTCTGTACCGTTATCGGTTTTCAGCACTTTCAATTTCTGGCCTGTTTGATTTTCCACCATCACTTTCCAATGCTTGAAAGTTGTGAAAATATTATATTTATTTTTTAGAAAATAAACCCATAGCGTCCTGATATAGTCATCAATGAATGATACAAACCATGATGACCCCCCAACAGAAACAATGGGTGACGACCCCCATACATCCGAATGAACATATTCAAACACCCCTTCACAAACATATTTTCCGATTTTAAACGATAGCCTAGACTGTTTACCATACATGCAATGCTCACATATATTAAAATCTATGCTCTTAAAAATATGAATCAATGAACGATCAGAAAAGTACCTTCATGCCCTGCTCGCTTATGTGGCCCAAGCGAGCATGCCACATACGTGCAGACGTGGAATTCGCTGCAACAACTGCAACTCCACCTGATGAGATACTTCCAATTAACTTGTAAAGGTTCCCGTACTCCCCTTTAAAACCTTGCAATACCGATCGAACCCGATGAACTTGTGCCTCATCGCGTCGAGTACACTAAGAGAGATAAGACTCTTCTTCAACTTGGGAACATGGTGCACTTCCGTCAAAATACGTTCGATCCCATTGAATATCTTGATATCTACCATACCAATCCCCACAATTATATAGGTGTAGTCATCTCTTAGAAATACCAAGTCACCTTCATGTTCTCTATAAGAATTAAAGGCACTCCGATCAAAGCACATGTGATACGAAGCCCCGGAGTCCATAAGCCACTCATCGCTGAGAAAATCCAACTTTAGCACCGTCAAAATTTCGCATAAATCACTATCGCTGCCCTCAGTTACTTGCGCGGTATTGGCCTCCCAAGGAGAATCTCCTGTCTTTTCTTTCTTACTTTTAGGACTCTTACATTCCTTCTTCATGTGCCCTGTTTAGTCACAAGCCCAACACTTCAACTTTCCTTTGCCCTTGCCATTTGATTTGGATCGAGAACGCGACGATCCTTCACCCCGCTTCGAATTTCTTCCTCTTATAATCAGTGCATGAGAGGAAGACCCAGTGTTAATGTTCTTCTGTCTCATCGCGTTCGATTGGAGGGCTAAGACGATAGTCTCAACGCTAATAGTTTCCCTGCCCGCGCACAGCGAGTCTTTCAGTGACTCATATGATCTAGGAAGGGAGTTAATAGGATGCAGGCTTGATACTCATCCTTCATCTTCTCACCAATGTCTAGCAACTTGCAAATTAGTCGATTGAACGTGTTGATGTGGTTGTCCACATTAATCCCCTTTGTCATTTTCGAGGTGAAAAGCTGCATCATGAGATACATTCGATTCTTTAGAGATTTATTGGTGTACACATTCTCTATCTTGGTCTATGTATCCACTATGGTTTTCTCTCTCATAACAGATAGAGAACATTATCCGTGAGGCACAACTGTATAGATGTTATAACTTTCTCGTCTATTTGGGTCCAATCATCTTCTTTCATGGCTTCCGGTCGCTTCCCAAGAGCGTACACAACCCCTTGCTGAATTAAGATGGCACGCATCTTCACCTTCAATAATTCAAAATTGTTTTTACCAAAAAACTTCTCCACGTCGAACTTCATACTCGATACCATAAGATCGTCTCAGAATTCTGCTCTTCAACCTCCTAACAACATCTCTGATACCACTTGTTAGGATTACATGATCAGCGAAAGTACTGAGAAGAATCAAACGATCACCACACAACACATGCAATCAACACAAAGAAAACCCTTGCAGGAAAAAACCACAGCATAAAGTGACAGTAACACTATGAATCAAAAGATTACAGAGATAATTTACCCACAAAGCAAAAGCCTAAGAGATGAACAAAGCTTCTCTCCCTCACAATCTTCTCTCCAAATCCTAATCTTGAATTAGGACACTTTGGTAGTCTTAGGAATACTTTTAAATACGTTTATGAAATGTTCATACAAGCTTCCCGTCGAAAATAAAAACAATTTACGCACTTGCTGTGTAACTGGGAAGAACACCACCATACTAACGATCGATCGGAGCCCATCTCCGACTGGTTAGAAATGGCAAAACAACATCCAGAGAGTTCTGCTAAAAAAACATCCGTTCAGCCTTGATACAAGACCAGTCACGGACTGATCGCAGGTCGCTGACGACCGGTTGCTCGACCAGTCGTAAATGCCCCAAAAAGGTCCAGCGTTCAAACTACTTGCCTGGTCGATTTTCAGACTAGTCAGCTAGTCTGGCTGACCGGTCATGAGACCCTGTTTCAACATAGTTTGAAGGCTCTTCCAACAATTATTTGACGAGCACATTGTTATATATAAAGAAAAAAAATGGATTGTAGCACATGTGGTAAGCTTATGTAATACATTTGGGGTGCTTAAAAATTGATGATGACACTCGTGGTAAATGGATGATAGCATTTATGACATATTTAACATATGAGATGCACTTGCATGAAGCATTATATTTCCCTTAAATCGAACAAGAAATAAGCTATTATACATTTTTCCACCTTTTTAAAATTAAGATAAGATATCCATGGTAACTGTTAATTTTTGTTGTTTTGTTGCCCCTTTTATTAGCTCACATATATAAATTAGTATAAAAAGACCATTGAACAAATACTATCTTGGACTTGCTATGTTTTTTTTTTTTTTTTTTTTTTTTTTTCAAACCCTCTAAAACAAAGAATGAGGTAGACTGTCACATGTAGGAGCTTGAGATGGATGATAGCACATTTTTCACTTATTGGGAGGTATTAATATGTGGCACATGTAAAGAGTTTGAAGGTTAATGGTTACACACTGGCACATTTAAGGCACTTGTGTCATTAATTTTTTTTTTGTTCGTGTGTATAAATTAGTTTAGATAAATTATGGAAAAACTATTTAAATGGCCATTTAAGTTTTAGATATATTATGTGGGTCATGTCGCCTTGCATATAGCCTAGAACAGGAAATACAAATGGATTGTAGCACATGTGGCAGCTTAAGATGGATGGTGGCAAGTGTCACATTTATTGCGCATGTGTACATTGACATATGTTGGACATGTAAGGCGATTAAAGGTTGATGGTAACACACTAGCATATTTATGATTCTTGAATTATCATTTTCCTTAATTTGTGTGACATAAATTAGTTTGTATAAACCATGGACGAACTATCTACCTTGGTAATATGCACCAGATAGAATTTCACTTACATCCTGTTAAATAAGAAGAAATTACATTGTAGAAACTATAATTTGTTTATTTTACTAAAATAATAGAAATATATAAAAGTGATGAGAGATCCATGAAAGATTTGTAGAGATTTCAATAAACATGCATCTTAATGAATGAAAAAATATCTTAATTTAGATCTCTAATCTATTCTAACATCTTCTTTAAACTCAAGGTGTTATGAAGGGAGTATTTTGAGTTTAAAAGGTATCAAAAATGTCTATTAAAAAACAAAATAAAAATTCAACAGTAACATGTTGACAAAATGATGAATAGTATGAGGTGAGCAAACACTTTTGATAACTTCTAAGATATAAATCATTGACACTTCTAATGACTAATGAATGATCTAGTCATATTTTTTATGGTAAGAATTTCAACCATTGCTCCTCTGGTGGATATACAATTGTAGTGGCTGAGAGTTCAATTGTTTCTCTTCTTATGTCTCTAGGTGTTTTAATAGTAAAGAAAAAGACATTCCAAATTACAAGCTGACATAATAATTGAGTCCAGTCTATGTACCCGATACGAACAAACACCTGACATGAAAATAAGGCCAATCTAAATCATGATCAGCATAAATGAAAAACACATCTTATTAAAAGGCCTTGTATGGGAAAGATATATCATAAAAGGTGTATAGAGGAGATGAGATGAGGCTTGAGTTGCAGAAGGTCAAAAGAGCGTAACAAAAAGTGCTGGATTGTTTTTTGAATTAACCCTTTAACATAGGTATCCTGGGATAGGCTCAAATCTACTGCTTATGTAAAGATGACTTAGCAAATCTAATAATAGATGGTAGTGGCCAAGGATGCCAAGCTTTGGCAATATAGAGGGTTGTGAATCAGCAGTAGGGGCTTGGGATGTTGAGAGATCATAGCAAAAACTGGTGGCAGAAATGGGACAATGTGCAATTGTGGATTTGATGTATATAGTTTTGATATCATCACTAGCATTGACGAATGAATAATGAGGACTTGTGTGTCTCTCTCCCTCTCATTTTTCCTGCATTCTTCCTTTTTTTCATCCCATCTCATCCCTTTCCTATTGAAACCAAAGGAATGTCTCAGGGTTGGAAACAATGGTGGGCAAGGAATAGCAAGGTGATGATGCGATGATTGTGGCTTGACAGGACAACGACAAGAATGGAATTGGGTGGTGTTGGGAAAACCAATCTAGCAAACATATACAAGTGATGTGAGATTTATGAAAGACTTGTAGATATCTTAATAAATAAGAAAATATATATCTTAACCTAAAATATTAGATTAATCTATTCTGATGCATCCATATGTCCATTTTTATTCCAAACATATCATATAGGTTATACTTTCTTGGATACGCTGTCTAGTATATGCTTTCTTTTAACTAGCTATTTGTTGTTTGTCCATTAATGGTAGAGCAAAGAGTAAAAGTAGAACCTGGCATAAGTACGAAACTTAAGATGGATGGTAGACATTTAAGACTCATAACACATGTGCACATTAATATTAGTGGCACATGTAGTGCGATTGAAGATTGATGGTGGCAGATAAATGTTCACATGTTAAATACATTGGTTATATGTGATGCATGTGCATGGAAAATTATCTTCCTATATACACAACTTAATAATTAGCTTTTCTCATATTTATTCCACATTTTTTAAGAAATACACTATCCTTGATTTATTTCATATTTTTATTTAGGTATAGAGTACCATTATTTTACTCAATTCTTATATACAAATAAGTAGGGCAAACTCTAGCCTGCGACCCTATAGCTCTGTGGTAGACTCACAAGGGTTTCAACACAGCTTGTTAATTTGGTAGATAGCCTGTGTTGAATATAACCCTATCGACATCCAAACAGCTCAGCTGTAACTTGGGCGAGTAGAGATTTTGGTACACGTGCTTTATACAAATATAAAGAAATTCTTGAAAACCACCCCAGCAAGAATGAGTACGTTTTGGTCAAGTGATCTGCACACAAAGTACCATTACTTTTGCTATCTTACCACCTTTTCCGGCATTTTTGCCGGGCAACAGTACTATTAGTACCATTAGTACCGTGAAAATGGTAGGTCCCACCGAGAAAATCATCCAAAAAAAAAAAAAAAAAAGTATAAGAGAGAAAAAATCAGACCAGCCACCCATCGCGGGGAGCGAATTAGCTGTTACCCTGTAACAGCTTAGTGGTTGTTATCCTAACCGTGTGGGGCCTATCTTGATGCATTTGTTGTATATCCATGCCGTTCATCTGTTTTTCCATCTCATTTTAGGTGCGATCCCAAATCATAAGAAGATCCAAATCTCAGGTGGACCATGCCAATAGAAACAGTGATGAATAACATTTGTGAGCCATAAAAGTTTTGGATCAATCTGATATTTCTAATTTCCCTTCAAATAGATCTTCTTGATATTATCAACAGGTTGGATTGAAAATAAACATTAAGAAAACTTTAGGATGGGCACTTTGGAATTTTTAATGGCGAGGCACTCAGTCACCACTGCTTTCCTGTGGTGTGGTTCACCTGAGATTGTTTCCCGTGGTGTGGTTCACCTGAGATTTTGATCTGTATAAATTTTGGTACGCTATTATAAAATGGTCTGGAGAAAAGGATGGACGGCGTGGATATACATAAAATCATCAAGGTGGGCCCCACGGTAGGGGTAACACTAACACCCATTAAGCTGTTACCCAGATAACACCTAATTCGCTCCCCCATCGTGAGGATTCTGATGTAAAATGCAGGTGTCGTACCGAGTAAATCAGCCGTGAGTATTCTGCATGGTGGGGCTGTCAGTTGCATCGTTTTTCATGAACCAGAGGTACGTTGTTGTCGGTAAAAAATGGCACTGTATCACATGTTTTGGTACGCTTGACTCAAAAAACATGATTCTCGCGGGGGACTATCCTTTAAGTAATTTTTCATTTTTATATTCCGATTGTCATCATCCACCTCATTTTCAATAGCCATCCTTTTTCCAAGCCATGAATCGGACGGCTATGATTGCCTAATCGTAAGCAATCCATGATGGCCCAAACAAATAGATGGATGAAATTATTGATTGGACCTATTTTGTATAAACAATCTTAACCGTCCATATTAAAAGATATTGATCAAACCGTTAATTTTGTCAGATTTTTGCATGGTAGATTAATGAAATATGGGTGGGACCTAATGAACAGTCTGGATCAATGGATTGAACTATTTAAGTATCCAAATGCGACTAGGAGCATTAAAACTTTTCGTGCCCTGGGAGCACCGGATCATTTCTTATTTTTAGCCTCTGCGTGCGGCACATGAGCGCGGTTTCAGTGGATCCCCGGATCCACTGAGGTGGGTGGATCCCTGAACATGGGTCCACCATGATGTACGTTCCTTATATCCAGGCCATGCATCTGTTTTCAAAAGTCATTTAATAGCATTATACCAAAAACTGAAGCAGATTCAAATCTCAGGTGGACCATAACACAGGAAACAGTGGTAATCCAACATTAAAAACTTCTTGTCGGACCCAAAAACTTTTTTCAACCTGATATTTGTGTGATCTCTTCATCCAGATCTTTGTGACCTTATCAACAGGTTGGATGGAAAATAAACATTCCGGTGGACCCCACGAATTTTTTAATGGTGAGGATTCAATCAAGACTGTTTCCTGTGGTATGGTCTCCTTAGTTTTGGATCTGATTCATTTTTTGGGTCATGCCCTAAAATGAGCTGTCAAAATGAATGTATGGTGTGGATGTAAAGAACATACATCACAGTGAGCCCCACAATTAGGGATCCACCGACCACTGTGGATCCGGGAATCCACCCAAACCGCTCTCGCGGCACATGTGCCACGTGAAAGATCTCATCTCAAGGATAAGAGGTGGCAACTGCCAGGCTGGCCTGTAATGTTTCAGGCGTGATTGCTGATTTGTCCGAGTTGACTCGGGCTCAGTCGAGTATGATCCGGTTCGGTACCATGAGTCACTCCTAATATCCCCAACTCGTCCCAAATCAGGCGAGTCAGCTCGGCTTGCCCGACTTCTGACTCAACTCAGGTCTGGGCCTGGTAGAGTCAGGCTTGGGCCTATAATAAATGAAACGGGTTGGGTGTGGACCTGATTTTCAATCCTGACTAATAAATAGGTCGATGTAATTTGGGCCTAGGCCTTGCAAATTTCTGTTAAGGTCCAACCGAGCCCAAAATAGGCCCATTTGTGGTGTTAGCTTGGGATAGAAAGTTAAACCCCAAGTCTAGACGAACTGGACCAGGTCCAACATTTTGGCCCAATTAAGAATTTTGTCAAGCTCAGGCCGATCCTGATCTTGTACAGACTTAGCCCATTGCCACTCCTGTGTGTATGAATGCTAAGGAAAATATGTCAATTTGGTCCCCATTTAACACTCAGGTCTCACCAACACAATGAGTGTAGCTGATTTGGGCCAACACATTGGGCAGGTGGGCCATACCTGAGGAAAGGCTCAGATCACTTTCTTAGTCATTTTATCGGAGCTATGGATGTTTGTGTATTCAAATGCCCATCCAAATTCTTCCATACCTGCCAACTTAGCTAATCCCACAGCATGCACGTTGCAAACGTCCATGGATGCTACAGAGCGTGCTGACAGATTATCCAAGCTGTGAAAGAAATGGGGCTCACACTGCCAATGCCCTTGCCCAAAAAATAAGTGCACTCAGCTGCACGGATATGGAAGCGGATTGCGTCCTGCCCCTGTGTGGACGATGATCCTGCTGGGAAAACTCGCAGAAGCACATAATAAAATCAAGCGAAGCAAACACAATCACACAAAGATACAGTCCGATTTTATGTGAAAAAATTTGTGGAGAAAAACCACAACACAAATCAATAGCATTATGAATACAGAGATGATCAACCCGAAACAAAACTAAAACCGACCCGACCTGTTGGGTGCTCAAAGTCCACCAATTATGTCCAGAGAGTTTTGCCAAAAACACATGAAGAGTATCGGGCGCCCGAGCCTCGAAGTTCGGTCGGCCGAACTTGTCTGAAATCATCTAGCGTCCAATCTGAAATATGGGGGGAGTTTTGGTCGCCTGACCACAGAGGTTTGGTGCCCGACAACCCCCTGACTCGTCCAGATTGAAGATTCCATACAACAATCTTCACTGAAACTTCAATCGCCGACAACATTCATTTGCTACATCCTCCATCTCTACTTCATCATAGTTTCACCGCTTCTCATGCCCTACTGCGTCTTCATTCAGTCTTCGCCAATCCTAGAGAAATTGTATAGAACTTAAACTTTTTGCAGGAACCACCTTGGTGAGCATGTTCACCGGATTTATGCTTGTGTGAATATTCTCCAGAGTCACATATGTTTAGTATGAGAGTGATAAACAGAGTTCTTAGCCAAATTGATAGCGCTTGTACTATTGTAATTAACCGGCACGACCTTCTGTTGAAGCCCCAACTGATTTATCAGTCCCCTCAACCAAATAACATCATTGAATGCTTCTGTTACTGCCATATACTCAGCTTCAATAGTGGAAAGATCCACCACCGATTGAAACTTGGACATCTAACTAATCGCTCCACCGGTAGCACAAACGAGTACTCGGAAATCGATCTCCTACAATCTACATTGTCTGTGTAATCTGAATCAACATAGCCAACCAACTTGTCCCTTAGACATTTTAAATGTCAAGATATAGTCCTGCATACCTCAGATATACCGAAGTATCCACTTCATAGATTTCCAGTGTTGCTTGCCGGGGTTAGACATGAATCTGCTAACAACACCCATAGCCTGTGAAATATCTGGTCTCGTACAGACCATAGCATTTATCAAGCTGCCCACGATGCTCGAATAAGGCACACAAGACATACTGCTTTTCTTCATCTGTTTTAGGACACTGTTTCGAAGAAAGCTTGAAGTGAATCACGTGGGGAATGCTGATTAGCTTCGTCATATCCATCCCAAACTTCACAATACCTTACCAAGGTATTCACCCTAAGATAATCGAAGCCTATTCATCTTCCTGTCTCTGTGAATGTCAATGCCGAGAACCCCTTTTTCAGCCCCTAAATCCTTCATCTCAAATGTCCATGAAAGCTGAGTCTTTAATATATCAATGTTAGACATGCTATGATTGACAATAAGCATGTCATTAACGTAAAACACCAGAATAATAAACTTCTCGTCACTCAGTGTCTTGAAGTAGACACGATGATTGTACTAGCTTCTGGTAAAGCCTTGACTCATCATGAAGAAATTAAATTTCTTGTACGACTGCCTAGGCGACTATTTAAGGCCGTATAATGATATCCTTAACCTGCAAACTTTATTCTCTTCCCCTTATACCATATAACCTTCTGACTACGTCATGTAAATCTGCTTATCCAATTTTCATGTAGGAAAGCAATTTTTACATTCATTTGTTCCATCTCGAGGTCGTATTGGGCAACTAACGCCAACACGAACCTGATAACTTGCTTCATAACTGGAGAAAAGATTTCAGTGAAGTCCATGCCTTCACGCTGAGCATATCCCTTCGCTACTAATCTCGCATTGTACTTATCCTGTTTCTTTTCGAAAAATCCATTTATATCCAATCGCTTATTGGCCCATGGGAAGATCCAACAGCTCCCACGTCTTGTTCTTGTACAGGAAGTCCATCTCGTCCTGCATTGCCGCCTTTCACTTTTTAGTACTATATCATCAAGTGCTTCTTGAAAAGTAGACAGATCCCCCTCATTTGTAATAAGGGTGAATGTAACATTAGAGTCATCCTTATACTTCACCGGTAATCTGCGATCTCTAAGCGGATTTCTTTGCACAGGTGGTTGCTCCACCCGATCATGTACCTTTGCTTACGCCTCAATATTGACCTGTGTCTTATCTTTGTCAAACTGGATGTCAACAACCTCTAATTTTTTCGATTCCTTTAGTACATCTTTTCATAACAAGGACCCCTCATTAAACTTGACATCACGACTCAAAGTGATCTTCCATATGGTAGGGTTATACATCCTGTAACCCTTCACACCATCACCATAGCCTAAAAAAAAAAAAAAAAAACACTTCCTGGCCCTTTGGTCTAGCTTATTCTCTCTAACTGATGGTACATGAGAGTAAGCCTCACAACCAAAGATCTCATAGACTTGAGTAGTCAATCGAATGAACACTCTACACTTCTTCAGGAATCTTACAATCTATAGCCGTAGAAGGAAATTGATTTATCAGATAACAAGCTGTGTTAACGGCCTTAGTCTATAACTCCTTGCCTAACCCAGCATTACTAATCATGCACCAAGCTCTCTCCAAGAGAGTTCAATTCATCTGCTCTGCCACACCATTCTATTCTAGTGTGTGGTATACTATGTTATACCTCACGATCCCTTCGTCTTTGCAATACCGATTAAACTCCCTTGAAGTGAACTCTCCACCGTTATCGGTTCTAACACTTTCACCTTTTTCCCTGACTGATTTTCCACCATTGCCTTCCAATACTTGAAAGTGGTGAAAACATCGGATTTATTTTTTATAAAATAAACTCACACTTTTCTTCCCTAATCATCAATGAACCATACAAACATGATGACCCCCCCCCCCCCCCCCCCCCCCCCCCCCCACTTCTGAATGCACATACTTCAACACACCCTACATATATGTTTTTCCTGATTTAAATGACTACTTTGACTGTTTACCATAAATATAATGCTCGAATATACTAAAATTAAGGCTTTTAAATACAGGAATCAAAGAACGATCAACAAGAACCTTCATACCCCGCTTGCTCATGTGGCCTAAGCGTGCATGCCATATACATGCAGACGTGGAATTCGCTACAGTCGCTGCAACACCACCTGGTGAAAAAAATTTCCAATCAACTTGTAAAGGTTTCCATGCCTCTATGCTTTCATAATGACGAGTGCCCCCTTAAAAACCTTGCAAAACCGATCATAACAAGTGAACTTGCATCCCATAGCCTTGAGTGCACCAAGAGATATTAGGTTCTTCTTCAACCTGAGAATGTGTCTCACATCTGTCAAGGTCCGTTCGATTCGATTGAACATCTTGATGCACACGGATCAAATCCTCACAACTTTGCAGACGTAGTCATTGCCTAGAACCACCGAACCACCCTTATATTCCTGTAAGAAATAAAGGCACTCCGACTAGGGCACATGTGATACGAAGCCCCTGAGTCCAAGAGCCACTCATCGCTGAAAAACCCTGACTTGAACACCGTCAAGACTTTGCATACATCACTAGAGCCCTCTGATAATTTTGCAGTATTGGCCTCCCTTGAAGGTTCATCTGTCTTCTTTTTCTTTGATTTGGGATGCTTATAATCCCATTTTATGTGCCCAATCTGACCACATGCCCAACACTTTAGCTTGCTTTTTCCCTTGCCCTTGGACTTGGATATGAACTGAGAGGACCTAGTATCCCATTCAGAATTCCCCCTCGTAACCAGTGCATCGAAAGAAGATACCACGTCATCGCTCTTCTTTCTCATCGCCTTTGATTAAAGGGCTGAGATGATAGTCTCAACGTTGATGATCTCCCTGCCTGCGCACAAGGAGTCTTTAAAAGACTCATATGAATCTGGAAGAGAATTTAATAGGATGCATGCCTGGTACTCATCCTTCATCTATTCTCCTATGCCAAACAGTTTACAAATGAGCATGTTGAAATTATTGATGTGGCTCTCAACATTATCTGCCTCTGCCATCTTCAGGTTGAACAACTGAAGCATTAGATATAAACGATTCGTCTGAGACTTTTTCGCGTAGATATTCTCTAGCCTCACCCATGTATCAACCATAGTCTTCTTTCTCATGATATTATAGAGGATGTCATCTATTAGGCATAATTGGATAGAGATCTTGTACTTTTTTTCGAGTTTGATCAATTCTTATTCTGTCATAGACTTCAATCGCTTTCCAAGGAGTGAAACTTTCAAACCTTGCTGAACTAGAAGGCCTTCCATCTTCACCTTTTATAGTTAAATTTTTTTTTTTCCGAAAAACTTCTCTAGTCGAACTTCATGCTAGATGCCATTGATACTTTAAATTCAGATTCAATCTGCTACCCAACATACGCTCTAATACCAATTGTTGGGAAACCTTGTGGAAGCATAGAGTATAATCAAGCAAAGCAAACACAATCACATAAAGCAATCACACAGAGATGATCCGATTTTACGTGGAAAAATCATTGCGGAAAAAAATCACGGCACAAAGCGATAATATTATGAATACTAGAAGTTATAGAGATGATTAACCCGAAACAAAACTCCCTAAGAGAAAACCTAAGCACCCTCTTGCAACAAAACTCTCTCCAAACACTAATCACGTTAGAAATATATTAACATACCCTAATTCTCGATAACGCCCACTTATATAGGCTATAACCAAAATTAAAAACAAAACAACGCAATTGAGCGAAACAAAAACCGACCCTGTCGGGCACCTGACCTGACTTTTTGAGCGCCCGAAGTCCACCAATTATGTCTAGAAAGTTCTGCCAAAAGAACATGAAGAGTATCAGGCACCTGAACCTGATCGAAATCGTCCAACGTCCAATATGGACTATGGGTGGAGTTTCGGTCACCCAACCACAGAGGTTAGGCAACCGACAGCCCCCTGACTTGTCCAGATTGAAGATTCCATACAACAGATCCATCCAGGCAGGAGCTCTATGGGGTCCATTGTAATGTATTGGTTTTATCCACACCATTTATACATTTTTACACATCATTTTAGGGTATGAGCCTAAAAATGAAGCAGGTTCAAAGCTCAAGTGGACCACCTAGAGGAAGTGACAGTGATAATGACACCCACCATTGAAACCTTTCTAGGGGCCACTGTGATGTTTATTTGCCATCCTACCTGTTCATATGATCATATAGACTAGGATGAAGGGAAAAAATAAATATCAGCTTGATCCAAAACTTCTATGGGTACCAAGAAGTTTTTAGTGGTGGAATTTCAATCCCCATCGTGTGGTTCACTCGAGCCTTGGATCCACCTCAATTTTTGGTTAATATCCTCAAATGATATGGAGAAATGGATTGATGGTGTGGATGAAACTCTAACCTCACTTTGGGTCCCATATCGAGGGAGGACGCAAACCTGCTTCCCCCGGATAGGGCGCAATCGTGTGTTGACTGTAGCTCATTAGCCTACCTTTCTTTTTGTCTGTCTATATTTCTTTCGGCGGTCACTTGATGAATGGATGGGCCTGATTCTCAAGTGAGGTCACACACACAATGGGCACCACCTGTTTCACGGTCAGGATGATCCCCATACATGTGGGGCATTTGGATGAGCCCTGAGCTTGTGATATTGGCAAACTGGGGTGTCATGTGTTTTGTTCTTATTCTCACTATGCAATCTCCAATGAGGGTGGAAAATGGGCTAGTCTAGCCAGGCCCGGCCTAATCTCAAGCCGTTTCAACCTATGTGTGGGCCGAGTATTGGGGCCAAGGTTAGATCTCAGCATGAAGTTTAGCCCCAATAATTCATTGGGCTGGACATGTGCTTTCATGTGCCTGTGGGCCTAGCAAGTCGGCCAGTCCTTGCTTATTTTAAAAAATGGTGATGCTAAGTATTTTTCGTTGATCCAACTTACAATGGTGATCTTGGATGGGCACAATTCATGGTACTCATGCAAAGTTACCAATTTCAAAATGGTGCAAGTCGCTAGTCGACCCGGATTTAGTGCTACCCAATTCGGTTCAAAGTCATAAGTTGCCTCTCAATTACCCCATACTCAAGTGATTCAGACTGATACACCCCTGACTCCGGTGAGTGATAACCTAATTTAAGACAATATGAGTTGATCTAAGTTGCAGAGTTTAAGGGGTTATTTGATTTTGTAAGTGCTAAGCACAAAATGTGAGTGTTAAGCATAGTATAATTGTTAAATTTCGTAGACAATAGCTTAATACATGATGTTGTGTGAGCAAGCCAAGTTCTTTGAGAAGACAAGACTCAACCTCAACAAACACATCAAGATTAAGACTATCAACTCTACAACAGGTTGTGGCAAAGGTTCGAAGATAAACCATATATGCCAAGGTAATATTGACCATAGGGATGACCCTAGGTTAGGTGATTTCATATGACTTTTAAGTTAATCACTCTAATTTATTTTAAAGTTATATTTTAAGAAAACTCGGCTAGCCTAATCGTGTATTCAATGAGCTCAAGAATCTTCGGCCAGCCTGAGAACTTTGGTCAAGTTTCCAGCAAGCATAATTGTAAAATTCTGGAGATGTTCGGTCAGCCCGACCCTGTGTTCGGCCAGCCGAAGAAACTTTGGTCAAGTTTTTAGATTCGAAACTGTTTTTTGGACTCGAAACTCGGGTCAGCTTGACCTTATCTCATGTCAGCCAAAGCTCACTCGGGCTAGCCGAACCAATACTCGGGTCAGCCGAAGTTTGAACAAAATCTTATCTCGCGAAATTTGATAGCCGTTGGGATAAAATGGTTGAATCTTAGGTTAGTCGAAGGCAAGCTTAGTTTAGTCAAAGACATAACTTTTTGGCTATGAATAGGGCTTTCTTCTCTCTATTTTTCATAAAGAAAAAGTACGAAAATACTATCTATCTGGTGAAAAAGCCCTCCATTATAGTCTAGCTATCGTTCTTAATTCCTAGTTTATTTTATAGCTATCTCAGTTCTCTTCTTATTTTATCTGATTATGTAAAGAGAATATCATTATCATATTAGAGATAAGAGAGCTGAAATTGCAGCTTTTAGGAGAACTCTTTTTAGAAATTTCTAGATCCATCTTGTTCGAGCTATATTGGTTTATCTTCTTCAAAGATCAGATCGCTACACCATTGAAGCTTCATTTCTGTTAAGCTTCATCATCTTCTACAAGAAGAACGGTAGTTTCTTTCCATATTTTGAGTTTTATTTGAGATAGCCCGTAAAAATCTCAAACCAGGTTGTTAGTGATTAGCATATGAAAATCACTTGAGGTTTTGTTGTGATAAGCCTGTGAAAATCACAATCTCTGTATCAAGTTTTAAAGGTAAACCTGTGAAAACCTTTATATAGTGGAAAGCCAAAATTACAAAGAGTAGTAATTTTAAGAGTGGAGTATATATGTGCAAGTTGTTTTAGCACCAAACCACTATAACTCTCTGTGTTGTGGTGATTGTTTTATTTTTTTTAATCTTCTTATGTGCATGATTGTTTATAAAACCTCAAATCGTGACATAAGGTTGTCGTACTTAGATTTCTAAGTGATATAAGGTTGTCCTACTTAGTTTACTAAGTTAAAGGTTGTACTACTTAATTTTTAAGTGAAAGGTTGTCCTACGAGTTAATTTAAGGTTTTCATATTGCTCTCTATTTGCTTATTTACTTTCAGATTGGTTAGTTGCATATTTATTTGTTAATCTTGTGATTGATACTCTGATTTATTTTAATATTGCAAGAGGCAGAATTGAATTAAATTGTCCTATTCACCCCCCTTCTAGGACATTTATAGATCCATCCTTTTTTAGATTTTAATTTTTTTTATTAAGTAAATACAATAAACTAAGTAATGGTTACCTTTTCTATTGATGGTTGGATATGGAAATTCAGAGGGAATTTTTCCTCAAAAATTGGTCTGAAAAGAAATTCATTGGTATTGATTTGAATTTATAAGCCCCATCGTGATGTATATGACTTATCCACCCAGTTTGTTTACATCCATTTTTGGCACCCTGATGTGGACCAATCAAAGGCCACCACATGCTGACACCATATGACTGTAATTTGCATGAAACCTACTCTCATCCAAGAGTATCTTTATTTGATCTTCCTTCGGCAATACATATTTGGTTATAAATACAAAGGCACAAACCCTTACGCCCGCCTTTAGGAGAACGAATCAACACATGTCACGTGGTCATGTTTATCATGCCCATTAATGAGACAACCTACTCAACACATCCATAAGAGACCTGTCAAGAGAATGAATTTAATCACGAATCTGGCTACGATATCCTCGGTGAGGCCGTCTCTTACAATCCTTCCAAAATAAGAGATCTTCCCAGTGACGTTCATAGAGGCTGTAGTGTTCAAGAAGATTCTGAAGATCGGAAGATCGGATCAATACCCAAGCGAACCTAGCCATTGTTCGGACCTACATTTAGAGAAACAAACTCATCAGCTCAATCAGGCCTCCCTCACTGTACATTAATCAGAATTAAGAGAATGGAGGAACTAAGCAGGTCTGGTATGATGGTAGATCTGTATCGGGTTTCAAATTCCTCCAACACTCAAAACCATCACCCTACGGATGGTCAAATGTAGAATGGAGGTTTGATCCGGACTGTCTAACACCTTGAAGTGAAGGAAGTAGGCCACCAGGAGAGTGACCATGCTCAATCTGACACCGAGATCAACCCTTGAGGTCCTTGGATCCTGACTTGGTGATCTAGATCAGTGAAATTTTGGTGGTCCTAGGCCTGATCTGTGTAATGGGCCACGAACATTTCCACGAAGGATTAGCCACAAGAAGAAGATTTGAAAAGCTAGTGAGTTCAGATCTAGCTAGAGTCTTTTCTTTTTAATGTAAACCTATAGTTCCAAATTAATCAAGGAGATAAGTACCCATATCTAGAACTATGACATAAGTGTGAAGGGTCTAGGATCAGCAAGGTAACCCCATATCTAGATTAATCAATTTATTTTTCGTAGCATAGCCTAGCCTAGCTTAGTTTTACATCGCTACTACCTAGAGGCTCCCACTACAATACATTAGGAGTAGAAGTAAATTTCTACAACCTTAAGTTGTAACGATCGTGATAATCTAAGTTCTGATTTAGCTAATCACACTCATTCGGTCACGCCTTGCTGGCCACTGCCTTGATCGTCTATTTTGATAGACATATCAGGTATTGATCCTTTTCTTTCTCATTTATTCATTTGGTTCTCTCAACTTGTCGATTGTAATGAGCATCATTTTTAAATATTAATGAAATTGACAATGTTTAACCTTATCTAAATTGCATGTATATTCTTATTCCTTTGATAAATATTGAATTGAGAGTGCTGGTGAAAGAACAAGTCCTTAAGTCCGTAGACTCACGTCTATTGACATAAGGCAAAAAGAATCCATTCGGAAGGTCTAACCCCTACCATTTCACAAATTGCCTGAACGGAAGCGTAAATATTAGTGGTTGAGAGGACTTTGAATCTTGGATCCTAGTCTCCAATTTGTCCAGCTCAACCGCAGGGGAACTAACGATTCAGTCAAATTTTAAGTTGAGTGGACTCTAGCATGCCTGTGCATCTTACCCACACACGAAAACTAAATATAAGCCCTCGACCACACGAGTGGCCTTGTTTGATTGAATTGGTAGCAACACTGTCAATCTATTTAATCAACACATTTTAGGGCATAAGCAAAAAATGAGGTAGACCTAAAACTCAAGTAAACCACACCTCAGGAAACATTGGTCCTAAAGACGTCCCCCATTGAAAACTATTTTCTTCCCAAGGATCACATTGATGTTTATTTGTCATCCAATCTATTCATAAGGTCACACAATTATGGATAAAGAAACTAGAAATATTAACTTGATCCAAAACTTTGGGGGGCCCTAGAAGTTTTCAACAGTAGGTGTTCAATTCTCACCATTTCCTATGGTGTAGTCCACTTGAGTTTCAAATCTGCCTCATTTTTTAGACTCATGCCTTAAAATGATCTTACTGAAGAGATGGACCGGTGTGGATAAGACATGAACATCGCAGTGGGCCCCACAATTTTAAAGCTTTTCTCCTTAGGTTGTGCAACTAAAAAATTTCAAGCTGTCAAGGTCACCTTAGAAGCAAGCTTAATTACAATGGAAAATAATTATTACTTATTTACTTTGATTTACAATTGAAATTAGAAAATCAAACAGCCCTTAAAATCATGGAATTGCGTCAGTTGATACTTTGCTTGGGAGAGGCTTGATATACAATAGTAAAAAATGTACATAATATTGCATAGATTAACAAAAATAAAACACATGATTTGGATGCATGACTCAGTGGCTTGTGTTTCAACACTGAAGTCTTCGATTTGAGTGCCCATGTGGTGTGTGTGTATGTGTTAAAAAAATAAAAATAAATGCACTAAATTGAGGACTTACTTTGGCGAAGTCACAATCCTAAAATCAGATTGGTTGAGCAATCCTAACCTATGATTCATGGACACTTATCTGTTGAAATAGAACTATTGGATATTTTCTTAATTTTAACCATCCAATAAGTGTTCACCAATCCGATAGTCAGGCAAGGAGCATTAATGTAGCTCATCTCAAAGGTATTTTTCCATGCACTTTCTTGTAAGGATTAAAATGACCAACTTATTCTCCATTTCCTTAATTTTCCTTTCTTTCGTTGCTTTTTGGAACCAGAAATCTAAGGCTAAAGTGGTATTGATACTAAAATCGAAATCAAATTACTTTAGCTTGAACATTTTCATTCTCAGATTAAAAATTGTATTGCTAATAAAATATAAAAATGAATTACTTTTTAAGTTTTCTCTTATTGTAAATAGTCCATTCGAAATGGGGTAACCAACTGCGTTGGAACCAGACCAAGATCAAAGGTTGGGATCCTAAAAGCCTGAACCCTAGGAACTCTAGAGTCTAAATTCCTTGAAAACCTAAAACCTTAAATCTTAAGAAACCTTAAAACCTCAAACCTGAACCTTAGGAATCCCAATTCCCCATAACCCAAAAAAAAAAAAAAACTCACCTCAATCCGATTTAAGACCCGCTCTCCTTCTACTCTATCTCCTCCAGATATAATGATAGTTTTTATACGTGAAGTACTACTGATGTTCTAGAAGGCAGACTTCGAGTCAGATGATGATAAACGAAACAATCTCTGATTAAGGTGATTTATGATTCATTGAAAGTGTAGTCAAATTATCCTTTTAGTAAGCTAATTTTGCTTCGATTCGAGTTATGATGAGGAAGATCTGACTCATTTACTAAAATTGCATGTAGCTGATTTCACCACCGAGTGGATAAAATGGCAACAACTTTAGGCCCACTTTGACAAGTCAAATGGTATCCAATTAAATTGATTCTAGTCTCATTGAAAAACTTATCAAGTTATTTTTCCAACGAGCCAACATAATTAAAAACAGACATATACCGAGAGAGATACATGCATTTTTCCAGAGACGCGCATAGCAGAAAAAGATGAAAAAGTTATTTTTAATGTAAAAAGAGAATTTTACGAAACCCTACCTGACTATTATGGAATTTACATTCCGATATCTTTTTTGAAAAGGTTTTCAGAAAGCTTCTTCATTAATTATTATAATTATCATTCAACTACCCTCGTCTACCTTCAATCATGGCAACCGTGGAAATAAATGGGTCGGTGGCTCGAGTGGGCCGTATTGGGATTTTCATGTAAAATCAACCCTAACTACGAGGTGTGTCACCTCATGTTAGGCTAAGGGCCCAAAACTCAACTAATCTGTGATTTAGGTGGACCATATGATTTAAAATAGTGTACAAGGCAACATTGACCCTCCAAATTGCTTTAGTTAGTGTAGCCCACGTGAATTACGGATATATATACTTTTTGGACCACTTGACTAAATTTTTTGGTGAAATCTAATAGTTTGAGTGAATTTCATATAATTATCATAGTGGGCCTAATAAAAATCAATGGTGGATGTCTGTCTCCCAATGGTTTCCTTAGGTGTGGTCCACCATAGTCGTAGGTTGGTTTGATTTTTTCCCTAGGCTTAATATGGGACTAAATATCTAATGGTCAGAGTGAATCTTACATAAACATCATGGTTGAAAGAGTAGTCCCATCCAATACTCTATTTTCCTAAATAATGTCTCTATATAGTTGAATAGGGACATAGGGATTTGATTTTTTAGCGGGGCCAATAGTGATATATATGACAAATCCATTCCGATCATTAGATGCATAGTCTTAGTTTAGGCCGAAAGCTAAAAAAAAGTAAATTGATTTGTGATTCAGATGGACCACACCAAAGAAAACAATAGGGAATGAGATGTCCACCCTTGTTTTTATAAGGCCCATCTAATAGTTAAATGAAATCCACTCCAACCATTAAATTCCATACCCAAATTTAGGCTTGGAGCCTAAAAATTAGGCCCACCCGTGATTTAAGTAGGCCATACCTTTTAAAACAATTTGGAGGGTGATGTTTGCCTTATACATTGTTTCTAAAAATGTGGCCCCCATGACTCATGGATGGGAGTAATATTTGGGCCCTTGGCCTAACATGAGGTGATGCACCTAGTGGATGGGGTAAATTCTACATTAACACCATTATAAGACCATCCAAGCAGTCAACCCATTTGCTCGCATGCCCACCTACATAACCCGCCATTAAAGAAATGTAACCAAAGGTAGTGGAATGGTAATTATATGGATTAATGAGGTAACTTTTGGAAAGATTTTTTTTAAATGTGTTGAAATGTAAATTCCATACTAATAAGGTAGTTTTATTTATTTTTTTTGTTGTAAAATTTCCTATAAAAACATGCCACCATAGGTCATAAAATGACCAATGGTCCTATAACACATTTTTTAATATAAAAAAGTCCCCTGCCATCTCTTAAAGCATTTTCTTAATATAAAAATTCTTATCATCCTAATCGACGATTATAGAATGATCGACTGTCCAAAGACACTTGTTGCCTAAATAGAAAAAGTAACCTGCCCCCCCACAATTGGTCATGAAATGGACGATGATGGAGTTCCAATTCATTATTCACATCTCCATAGTGTGCAGTCACTTCTTGTGGTTCTACTATGAGATTCCACTTCGTTATTCAAGATACAACATTTTTTTTTTATCTTTATTTCGCAATATTTTCTTCTTTCAACTTTTACTTTACTACTTGCCTTGAGTCATCGACTTTGCAAAGCAAGGCTAGATTAATTTTTTTTATTACCTACCCTAAGCTATTAGCTATTGTCTTCTGCAAAGTAAGGTTAGATTCTTCTCTTTTATTTTTTTTCTTTTTATTTTTCTTTTTATTTTTATTTTCCTTTTTTGCCTGCTTTAACCCCCATGGGTTCTATGGAGCAAGGGCAAATTTAGTAATGTTGGAATTCTGTCTAATCTCCAAAAAATCATAAGTCTCATAAAGTAGCGACTGTACGCCATGTGTGTAAAAAAAGGTGCCGAATCCCTTCATTTTTTGTCACCAGGGCACACCTAGAATCTACAGTCATAGACTAACTACAAAAATCACTTAAGTTGGGGAGTCATTATAAGTCCCCAACCTTTAATCAATTCTACATTTTCTAGCCGAACATTGATTCTAAGTTTCATTTAGCTAGTGGCGATTCCAAATTATATGTTTGTCATATCTATGTCAATACTACACCTCATCTGACCAATTTAAAGAAGGAAGTGAGCACACTTTTATTAAATTAGATGAGATTCTAAATGAGCCCTTAATATCTAAGAAATCTCAACTTAGGATATTTTGTAAAATTTTGTGCATATTAATTTGCTAAATCTGAAAAACATAATTAAAAAAATTAAATTTGAAAAATATTAATTAAATTAATTAGCCTAAGTATCCATAAGGTGATTATGACCATTCATTCATCTTGATGTTATGCTGATGGCCCACTTGTGAGGACGGTTTCATTGGGCGCCTAAGAATGGTGGGGCATGTGGGACCCACCCACGGTTGGTGGGTTATGACGCCATGTGTCCACCATCTTGTGATAGTGTGTGGTCCTCACTTTGTGGGCGTGCCCTCACGATCATGCGGTTTAGACTGTTGATCGTTAAATTACCGTTGATCATACGGCTATGTAGACACCACACCTTCGGCTACAATGTTGGTAGAGATAGCTGGATGAATGGAGGACCATACCCCCAAACCTCATGTCCAAACCCAGCCAAACTCACCCTTGTAAGCCCCAATCCATAGCCCAGCTCAAGCCTAAACCCAGTCGACTCACCCCTAAACATCAGCCTGAAAAACCCCTTATAAGAAAAACCAGTCAAAAAATCTCAAAAAAGTCAACCTTGTGAGTCAACTCGCTGAGTCAAATCACTGAGTCAACTCACTGAGTCAGTCCAGCCCCTGTACCCAGTCAACTCACTGTGTCAATTCATCTTTCAAACCCAGTCAACTCACTTAGTTCCGGGCCATAGCTTTGGAGCAGGTCCGAACCTTGAACCAACAACTTTTCTACTTTAGGTTCGGGGGTCGTTCGCTCCGAAGCTGAAGCGGAGAGTCCGTACGGGCGGCCCCCTGGGGGCCACCCAAGCTTATTTACCATAGTTGCCACTGCTCGAAGCTATAAATACCCCCTCCCCTTCTCATTTCTAGGATCCATCAACTTCGAGTCCTCCTCTGTGAGAAGCGACTCATCTCCACCCCTTTAACCCATTTCCTCCACTAAGGAGAGCCCAAGTGAGAAGAGCTTAGCCCTAGTCTAGCCCAACTTGACCCTGGTTCAAGCCTCTCAAGCCATTTAAATCCTGATCTTAGCCACTCGAAGCTAACCCTTGCTATACCTCCGTCCATCAAACTATTCTCATATTAGCATCATCTCATTCGCATCTAGCATAAGTGCAACATTTATTACTTTTCCAACCCCCTGCTTATCATTCTACTACAAACACTTGATCAGGTCTTAGTGTATGCTCTGAAATTTGTCGGTTCGCCCAGGAATTCATTCATCAGAAGCTTTGACCAATCAAACACATAGCATGTATCTCTCATAAAACACTTGTTAGTTCGAATGTATGCTTTGGGCTTGCCTGTTAATAGAAACCTGCCCATCAGAAACTCTTACTGTTTAGACCCATATTCATGCATCATGTCATTCATGAGAATATACGAGGATTAATTCAGACTTTTAAGTATTAGTTCAATTTTGTAAAGTAAAGACCATACTTCAGTATGGGCAGAGTGGGTGCCTAACACCTTCCCACCCTTGTAACTATGATCCCTTACCTCGAATCTTTGACCGCAGATCAAAACGAGTCATTTTAGAAGAAGGAATCTTCGGATTCCCTTCTCTAACGTTTCTACGGAGTCTAGCCAACTGTAGATTCGAAGTAACTGGCTAGTGGCAATTCTGGTCTTATACAAACTCATTCAAACATATCCAGTTTAATACGACAATCGAAAAAGCCCTCTAGAATGATGCGAGCCAGTGGCACAACGGCGATTTGCTCATACCCCCTTTTTGAAAGGGAGGGCCGGGGAGCATGGAAAGGTGAGTGTCCGCAGGCTACAAGCTTGGCCAAAGCTATTTGATCAATAATTGGATGGTCCAACACAGGATACCATGATATGTGGATGCCCAATTAGTGTGTTGGATGGATATTGCAAAATTCGACAGTTGTGATTCATAAGAACTTGATCGAGTTATACCTTGCTCGTTTAAGGTTTGATTGACCTCAAATTTCATATGGTGCCTTAAACCAACGTGATGAAGAGAATGAATGGAGTGGATATGACCTTTGAGGTTTGGATCTATCTTAGATTATATTTAAACTGTTGATCTTTATGATAGATGGATCTCACTCATTTGAGATCAAATTGGGCCAAAACTTGACATGTAACCCAATGGTGATGTGATCTTCACATTTAATGATTTAGATAATGTAGTAGGAGGCTTGATCGAAGGGTTTTGATATGTTAGCCTCTTATTGTGCATACAGGGGTGTTTGTCGGGTGGATCCAATCCTTACAATTTAAATTCTATGAATGTTGTTCGAGTTGCACTTTATGACCTTATAAACATTGGAAAGTGCCCCAGTCACATTCCTTGGATGTGAGATTCAATCCAGGGGGTAGACAAGACAGTCCAAACAAGTGTCTTGTGGTCGAACATATGATTTTGGCATATGCTGTATGTTTGCTTTATGTAAAAATTTTATAATCTCTTTGCCTTGGGCATTCATTGGTAAGATAGTACTAATATGCACCATTGACCCTGAAACCTTTGAGTGTGCATTAATACGACAATTGGTGTACACTCATGATAACTGCTTCTAGGTAATGTGAGTGTATGGATAGGTGGGGGCCAACCATCTGACTCAAGTATCATATTTTCTAAAATAATAGTTTCCCTGACATGTGTTGCGCTATGTTCCTAAGAATTAATTGGCATTTATGTGCATACAATCGCTTAAAGTCCTCTTGTCGACCCTAGCTGTTATTATAAGCCGTCCAGGACACCTTATGCCCTTATTTTCTTACAAGGTGTTTGATCTAAAAAGTACTTGGCCTATGCAGTTGCATGTTAGTCATCATCCTTGTGGTATTGACCTACTAGTGCGTGAGAAAACTGTCTCCATGGTTTATGACTCCTATTGCATTGACATAGGAGCAACTATACATGTATCTAATTCTCTTGAATTCCTAAGTAATGTTAAGGTGCCACGGGAGGATGAACAATACACATACATGAGATCATATAATGGACTTCGCGTTGAGGCCATGGGTAAAGTAGTTCTTAAGCTAGGTGAAAACAATAGGATAGTCATATATGATTTCTCATATAGCCTAACTATACGGAAAGAATTTGATCTCGACATTTAGACTGTGTAAGCAGAAATGCACCTTCACTTTTGAGTCGATCGTCCAAGTCTCTCGTGAAGGAAATATAGTAATATCTGGTAGGTTAAAAGATAGACTGTATATCTTATCTTTCTGCCCAACGACTACCATTTAGCTTGAGGTGTTAAAAACCCGTACTAAATGAACCAAGAAAAGGGGAAGGAACAAGAATGCATCTCTGTATATGTGACATATTTGACTTGGTCATCAATGTGGATAGACTGATGCAATTATCATTGGACAGGATTATTTTCGATGTTCGAATTGAACCTCAGACTACTTGTGAGGCATGTCTACATGGAAAGATAACTAGGATGCCATTTCTAAGAGAGAATGAGGATTGAACTACTCAACTCCTCAAGATTGTGCACACTAATGTGTGCGGTCCATTCAATGTGAAATTTAGAGGAGGGTATTAGTATTTTGTGCATTCATTAATGACTACTCTCGATTCGATTACTTGTTCTTGATACAATACAAATCAGATGTCTTCAACATTTAAAATATACAAGGCTTTGGTAAAAAAATAATTGAAAAGGAGTTCAAGGAATTAATGTCTAATAGAGGTGGAGAGTACCATTCTAATGAAATTTGAAGAGTATTTATAGAGAGACGGTATTGTTGTCACACCTCGAAAATAGTGCTCGAGCCCTTAGCTCCGCTCTTAAGGTGAGATTCAGAGGATTTTTTGGTACAGTTAGTTCAATAGGATCCCCCTTAACAATGATATGACGATATATAAATAAGATATACTCATAACCAAAATATAATATATTAACATTCAAAATATATAATTGTTTATAATATATTATTACATTTCTAAAAGTTAATGTAAATAAAAAAGGGAATGTAATCTTCATTTTGCTTAGCTATCTCGACTAGTTAGGGTTCCTTGAAAAGTTAAACAACAATTGGGGTGAGTTTTGAAAGCATAGTAGGTATATCTCAAATCAGGGGTAATAATGAAAGTGCAATAAATATAATAATTAAGTTGAATGAGGATATAATACAAAGTTATGATACTAGTCATCTATGCACTCTCCACCATATCCTAGTACCATCTGTCTGTGTGAAATAACGGGGCCATGCGCTCTCATTTGATCTCTCTTCCAATAGTTCTACCTTCATTTGTCCTTAGCAGTAAGGCTGTAATATCTAAAAAATTCTCACGCTAGTGTAGGTACATAAGTGTGCACCCTAGTTTATGTCCCAATTTGAATTCATACTTTTAGGAGAATAACACTTGGACTTAAGCTCATGAACGCACTCGTAGACCCATATAAACCTTATGTCAACCTCTCAGACCTAACATACCTGCATATCTAACCAACCGTTGAAAATACTACTCATCACTAGACTTAGTCATCTGACCATCCACTTCACTTCCATACCGCCCGATCATGGAAAACTAACCTTAAGGTCATCACATCCATTCATGTACCCATCCATCCATGAATTTTATCCATTCATCTTACCTACCATCTTCGTATAAGCTTACCTAACAGTTGAGATGACTATTTAATGATTCCTGCTTTCAAGTACATATACATACACACCCTTGGATACATCTTTAGACATTATATCATTCCATACTTGATTTATGATCAATGTAGACCATTAAGATCACTCTTTATGGACCTATAAAACTATCCAACCGTTCAATTTCAATTTTGAATCATTGCAGCATCATAAAATAGATAAAAAACCAATCTAAGTCATTTACACCCGATCACTCGCTATTTTAAAGCCTCCATCATGACCCTAATACCGTAATCAACATTCTACACCTGTCAAAGTCAAATTCTAATGGCCACAAACACACTAATGATCATCGGATCCAATTGACCTATACGATTAACCATCCATCCATCCTTAAATCCAAGTCACCCATCTTACAACGTCTTACTTAAGGTTATCTAGACCATTCATGATCTGTGGGAACATTTAAGTGATTTGAACCACCCATTAACCAACCTGTGATGTTTTTAATGGTAAGCTTTTCCTTTTCCTTTCAAGTTGTGTGGCCCACTTTAATTTGGATCTACCTCATTTTTGAACCCATGACCTAACAGGATCTGACAAAATATATAGACGGAGCAGATTTTTCACAAGATCTCGGCGGACCCCACAATATATATATATATATATATATATATATATATATATATATATATATATTAAAATAGTGACATGCGCTGCCATATAGTACACGATACTATGAGGATTAGAGAACTTAACTCCCCCTCTTTCTCACTTCTCTCCTTCTTTCGACTCTCCCCTATCTCCTGTTCTAATCTCCCTCCTCTCTCTATGCGTGCATCAGTAGGACCCACCTTAATTCATACCATCCATCATAGTGGACTCGAGGAGACCTCAATGGTGGTCAATTCCTAACCATTTTTTGAATCGTGCGGCCCAACTAAGCATTAAATCTACCTCATATTTGGACACATGATGCATTGCGGCCCAACGGACCTAATGAGTAGGTTAGGTTTCTTTTAAACATCACGATGGACCCCATCTATCTTCCGAAAGTTTTTGGAGAAGGTTTTCACAATGCTGAATCCATGTTCCATGTGGAGCCTCTCCAGTTCTCTCCTTCTTCAAATAGAAAACTCAAACTCAATCCATATAAACTACCTTAAAAAAATCATGACCGTTCACCTGAGAAATCTAGATCGTCCATACCATTCGAAAAGACCCTAACAATATGTTGACGGAAGCTGCGTCTCATCTTCCAATTTTCTCCGACTTGTCTTTCCTATTAAAACTAAGGCGTTATAACGAAAACGAGAGGTCTCCAATGCGAATCAAACCATTTAATTTATAGGAACCCATAGAACTAATGATATCATTTTTTTATCACAAGAAGGATCGAAAACCTCATCCACAATCCTTATTTTTCTGATCACATGTGACAATGTTCTTATGCCTTCTAATGTTAAACCCACTAAGAAAACATTCACAGAGCTCTAATTCCAATTGTCCCTAAACTTTCTAAGATTGACCAGATTTGCCCAGAAGCAACAGAACCCAGCGATACATTTTGTGTGAAAACCTGCCATTATTGACCATTCTTCTCTATTAAAGAAACCTAGATTGTAAATTCTGGTAAATCTTGTTTCCATTTCTAAAACCATCATCGCGAGGCTTAACTGATCAACGTTTAATTACTGATCTTCGTATTAGGAGAAAATCCCTCCTTATAGCTGTAATCATTCGATCAATAGTTCAAGAGATGAGTCGTCACAACAAAAAAAGTAAGAATTCGAAATCTTAACATGACTTGAATATTGAAACCAGAGTACACTGAGAGAGCTCTATAAGTATATCAATTGAGAGGAATGCATAATAATTTTTAGCATTAGAGAGATTTGAATCGAGAACGTTTAGAAAAAAAGAAATGAAAGAGGAAAACAAAAGTTGAGTTGATCTGCTGAGTCCGGCCTTGTGGCACTGGACACGGCCGAAAAATAAGAGAGAGAAAAAAAAGAAAGAAGAAAAGAGAAGAATGAGAAGAAAAGAAAGAAGGAGAGCCGAACTGAGTCAACTTATTGAGCCGACCCATTTCCTAACTGTTGGATTGATTCCACGCATGAGTCGGGTCCCATATACATCATTCAATGAAAAACCCCACAATCTCGTCTTGAAACTGCATCGAATCTCATTGTCGTCTTCATGTATAACCGAGTCTAGGTAAAAATCAAACTCCACTGAGTGCATGCTATATCCATCCGTCACATCAAACCCTGGCACAGATAGTCAGAATGGTGATCTTTCACTCTCGTAAATTGCACATTAATATCGCACACATTTTAATTATTATTGTTCCTACATGATTGTTGAAGATGTGCAATTGTGATTTTGTATTTGCATGCTTTGTTATGAAATGCACGTGATAGTATTATCGTATGAACTTCAATTATGTGATATTAGTTTCTTACTTATTCTGTAAATAGCTTAATTGTGAATATCTTGTTACATGGATATGTGTGGATTTAGCCATCTCTTTGTATACAAAATTTATGGTGAAATTGTTAGACATTATGTATTGTATTGAAATCATATGGGTATTTGGCCTGGGTAATTCCCTAAAATATTACAAGGGTGCTTTGCCCTGAGTGAATCCTTAAAAGATTATATGGGTTCTTTGCCTAGGGTCATTCCCTAAAAGATATCACGCGGTGATCTGCCCATATGGGTGTTATGTTATGGTACTAAGGTGTAAATCCCGACTTGGAATGGAAGTGACCCCATGTGCTGTCAAGCTCACGTTAGTTTTAATAAAAATTTCAGGTACCGAGCCATATTAGTTTGAGCATGCAGATTTTCTCAAATAGTGCTTTAAGTGTGTTAAGTTAGTTACATTTTTAATCACTAATGTAAAGAAAAAGTTGGATTAATTTATTTAGTGAAAAAAATATGTTGATTCCTATCATCTTTGTAGTTAAAAATTATATACATTTGATTAGAATTTAATTTTCATTTATCTTGTGGTGATTGTGATTAGATAAGGATGGTTATGAATATTATATTAAAAAAAATCCAAATTTCATAATTCACGGGTCTGGGATTTGAGTTGTTGCTCGACTCGAGCACTTGAATTTCGAGACGTGACAAAGGCATTCTACTTGAAGCCGATGATGAGTACCTTGTGCTCCACCCATCGTCAATAATAGAACTCTTTAGTGGGAATCAATGCACATCATCCTAGTAGGACCTGATGATGGAGGAACACATTTTTATATCGCCCTAATCAACCTCAGAAGATAGCTCGGGAGAAAACAATGAATTAGAAAAGGTAAAGGAATAAAACCCACCAACATCTCAGAAATTGTACAAAATTCTAAGGAGATGAAGGAGATCAATACCTTAGTTGTAAAGAAAAAATAAAAAGAGTTCATGAACATCCCAAAAGATGTCAAGCCAGAGTTGTAGGAGTTCAAGGCGATTATGCTCGCCAAACTTCTTGATGACTTGTCGTCTATGCAGGAGATTAGATTTTCTCAGGTTTAGTTTGTCTTCAACAATAGAAAGAATATGACAGATCGGGTTGCAATTATTAATGTTGATGTCCAGAAGAAGTCAAAGAATCTTATTGTAGAGTACCATGAAGATGATAAACGTCATCACCCAAAGTTGAACATGTATCATGAACCAAGTCCATTGAAGAACTCGAACCTATATCATGAACCAAGTCTAAAGAAGAACTCGAGGATGAGTTTTTTTTTTTTTCAAGTGGAGGGGTCTAATGTGGGACGTGGCATAGATGCATTCTTCGCATAAATGAACCAAAAGAAGACGAACTGTAAATCGACCATAACTTTTGATCCGGGGTATCATTATGGGACACACAACATATAAATTTGTACTAAAACGAGTCATTTGAGGCCAACTGATCCTTTGTGGGTCACATTAGTCTGTTTCGCAAGAAAACATGCAATTATAACACAAAAATAAAATTTTAGGAAAAAATTATTATTTTTACTAATTTTGATTTTTGTACTATTTTCTTATTTTTAGAGTTTTGTTTATTTACAAGTTTCTACTTTTGCTTAATAATGAGTTTTAGAAAGACTCTATTTAGTAATAGCTTTTAGTTAGGAGTTTACTATTTTTAGTAACTTTCTATTTTGAGAAACTTACTATTTTTAGTAAATACGAATTAGAGTTTGTTTTTAGGGATATATAAGGTTATTAAATTTATTTTCATGATTATTCCTTATTATTAATCAATAAAAATTTAGATTTTATCTATTTTTCTCGTGGATTCGAGATTTTCTCTTGTGAATTCAAGGTATATATCGATCGAGGAAGACGGTGATCATCCTCATTACGTCCTTCCCTGTGTCAATTTGTATCAGAGCGAGGTTTTCCTTCAAAGGTTTGAGCAACTATCCTATGGACGGTGCCCTTGGGGATTATCCTCTAACAGCGGTGGCTTTCGAGGAGGCGCAACGGGAGAATCGAAAAGTCATATAAGGGGCTACAGGCTATTAACGACCTCATGAATGAGGCCTTAGGACAACTCCGTGTACGTAACGATGAATAACATAAAATTGATGATAGAGATCTTGATCATCATGTTCATGGTGCGACACCAGTGATGAATTGTAGGCCACCATGCAATAGTGGTGAATCGTAAGCCACTACTCTGATTGTGAGGAAGTTGTTGTATACGCCGAAGGAGGAGATAGATCTAAAATAGCACAATATCTTTCGAACGAGGTGTACCGTGCATAAAAAGGCTTATGATTTGATCATAGATGACGAAAGCAGTGAGAATGTAACGACCCGAAAAATTTGACGACATAAATCTTACAAAGAAAAGGAGTTAAAGGAATTTAATTTGAATTAAGTAACAAAATAGAATAATTGACTGTTTGGTTGAGGTTCTCTTATTTGGGAGAATAGATCAAGGATCAAATCCTGTTATAAGAGGTTTATATTTTTACACTCTGAAACTTAAGTTTTGAATTTCCAGATAAGGAAGATGTGCTCATCTTGCCTTATCTGAGATCTCAATCTCTTATAAGATGGGGCTAGTGGAGAGCTTCCATAGGATCTCTAGAGAGAAGCCCTGTAGTGTAGAAAGAAAGAGAAAGGAGAGGCAAAGAGCTTGCTAGGATCTTAGAATAGGTAAGATTTGGTCATTTACTTTTTATTTTTATTTTTATTGTATTCTCTGTAGTGTCCCTTGATTTAGCCAATGAATGAGACCGATTGACCATCCATTCATTGGATGGAGTGGTGGACAAATTTCAGATCTAAAGCATTATTATGAATAAATTAAAGATGCTCGATTGATGTGGTGACTACTTAGGGGTGTTGGATTCGATCAACATAATCACAAGGATTTCAAGGTTAAATCATGTCATGGTCCAAAGTCTCAAGATGATCCGATCCTTAAGTGGGCCACACCAATTCGATTCTATGGTTGATGTTGGTTTTTCTATGGGTCACCAGCACATCAGATCCATCCCTTGTAATTTGGATTGTGGGATTCACTTTTAGGGATTTGATGATCCGGTGGCCATAAAAATCTTTGAATAATAAGTTACATATAATCTTAAGTGATGAGCGATAATCATGGCTCAAATCTAAAGGGCATGAATCTCTCGCATGATTTGATAAACATAATTGAGGGGTGATCCATATATGACCTGTGATAATCATAAATTCATCAAAGGAATACAGAAAAATTGTAAAAGAATGTTAATCGGTCAATTTGAGAAAATTAGGTGCTCTTCGGTTGACCGGAGGGAGGGTTCGGTCGTTCGAGAGAACTTATTTTTTTGTTAAACTTAATAATCTGTAACAGTGACCCAGGAAGGCTTGGGTTGACCGAATGACCCCCTTTTTCAAAGTCTAAAGAAATTTGTAATCTTGACTGAAGAAAGCTTCGGCTGACCAAGGTAGCCTTCGGTCAACCGAACACAGGGCTGGATCGACCGAGTGACTAGGAATTTTTATAATTATTACTTTTTCTACATTGAATAAATAATTAGATGACTTTAAAAGTACCGGGGAGTAAACTAATAACTAGAGAAGGTTATCAAATATTTTAAATAAATGAAGAAGGTTGAATGGTGAATTATATTTTAAGAGTTGGCATTAGCGCTGAAATCAGGAGAAAACTTGAGGAATATTCATCACCAACAACATATGAGTGAATCTCAACATGTTTCCTCTCCATTTTAGTTAAGGTAGTTTGTGTGTTTATGTGTTGTAATGATGGTTGGATGAATGAATGATTGACTTTGAAATATCTGTCAAAATTATGCTGTCCGTTGGTCTTATAAGAACTCGTTATCATCATGTAGTACTTGGTAATAAGCTTAATTACATTGAATACCTCTCATGGAGAGATGAGATTGGAATACTTTGATTACCTCTCACGGAGAGACGAAATTGTTATGATATATTGATATCTCAGTACATACATCCAAATTCATCCATCATCGTGACTGCCTGGAGATACTCTCTGGAAGACCTGTAGGTACTTAAGTACTGGGTGACCTAGGGACCATCCTGGATGGCCATGCAATAATGGAAGCCTACCCAAGGGGTAGAAGCCTACCCTAGGAGGGTGGATGCGAGTTGATGGTCTCTAACTCAAGCAAGTGGACAAACTTCCCACTTGGATCATGCATTATGCATTAATGCCTATCATTTCATCAGTTCCATTTGCATTACTATCTTATCTGTCATGTGCATGAACCATTATGGGTCACTCATTGAGCTTGTCAGCTGACGGCTGTGATTAAAATGTAAACAGATGGAAGTCAGTGTCTATCTGCCAGAGATGAATCCTGAAAACGTTGTTGAGCCGGTGGAGGAACTTCAAGGGGATTTGCCATATTTGGTTGAAGAGGAGCTCATGGCTTTGAACCAAGATGCTTAAACTATAACATACTTTTCTTAGTTTTGTTATTGATTTCTGTTATTAATAATTCTGAATTTTTGTTGGATGATGATTACAATTAAATAAAGTCTCGAATGGGAGGAATTGATTAGTTAAGTTAGAGATTTTAAGTTATAGGTTATATGTAAATGGATGTTATGGTTGGATTGTGCTTGGAAATGGTTAAATGACTTAGAATATATACGATGTATGCCTCATTAATTGTATGACTTATGAAGTATGTGCACAAAGTGCATTAGTCATGATCCGTAACTCAGACCGAAGGGTGTACACTCTGTGTTTGGATTTCGAGGCGTGATAGAGAATATCGTGTCAAAGTATATAGTAGAAAAGCTGCAATAAAAGACAAAAAGCACCCATCTTCATACACGAGTGGATGGATCAAGAAGGTCGGTGAGACAAAGGTAACTGAACGGTGTCGTATTCCATTTTTCATTGGTAAATATTATAAGGATAAAGTAGTGTGTGACGTGGTTGATATGGAGGCTTGTCACATGTTACTTGGTCGACCATGATAATATGATCGTGATGTCATGCATAGAGGTCGGGATAATGTACACATCTTCGTCAAAGATGATTGAAAAACTATACTCATCCCTATGGGCCTAGATGAACAATTTGAGACTTCTAAAGTGGAGGGGGCAGTCTCCTATAACTATCCAAGGTTTGGCGAAGAATCTGATGGGTCGGGAGAAATCAATGAATTAGAAAAGGGAAAAAAAGAAAAACCCAACAATATCTCAGAAATTGTACAAAATTCTGAGGAGATCAATACCTTAGTTGTAAAGGATAAAGAGCAAAAGTCTGTGAACATCCCAGAAAATGTCAAGCCAGAGTTGCATGAGTTCAATGAGGTTATGCTCGTCGAACTTCCTGACGACTTGTCCCTTATGCAGGAGATTGGTCTTTCTTAAGTTGACTTTGTCTTCAACAACATGAAGACTATGGCAGATCGGGTTGCAATTATTTATGTTGATGTTCAGAAGAAGTCAGAGAAACCTATTGCAGAGTATCATGAAGATTATAAACATCAGCACTCAAGGTTGAGCACATATCGTGAACTAAGTTCGTTAAAGAACTCGAACCTGTATTGTGAACCAAGTTCAAAGAAGAACTCGAGAATGAGTTTTATTTTTCAAGTAGAGAGGTCTGATGTAGGACGTGACTTCGATGCATTCTTCGCATGGATGGGCCTAAAAGAAGACGAACCATAAATCAACTATAACTTTTGATTCGTGTATCGTTACGAGATGCATAACCTATAAATTTGGACCAGAATGGGCCATTAGGGGCCAATTGATCCACAAAGTGGGTCACGTTAGTCCATTTCGCAAGAAAATGCACGGTTATAGCTCAAAAATGAGATTTCAGGAAAATAATATTATTTTTAGTAATTATGGTTTTTGTAATATTTCCTTATTCTTAGAGTTTTGTTTATTTAAAAATTCGTACTTTTGCTTAATAATAAATTTTAGAAAGACTCTACTTAGTAATAATATTTACTTAGAAGTTTACTATTTTTAGTAACTTTTTTTTTTTGAAAAACTTACTATTTTTATAAGTATGAATTAGAGTTTGTTTAGAGATATATAAGTTTGTAAACTTGTTTTTCATGATTATTCCTTATTATTCATCAATAAAATTTCAAAATTTATCTATTTTCTCATAAATTCAAGATTTTATCTTGTGTATTTAATGTATTTATCGATCGAGGAAGACGGTGATCATCCTCAACATGTCCTTGCCCGCGTTAAGAAGCATTTAACGTATAACAAGTTTGCAAATAGCTCATAAAAAAATCAAGAACAAATAGGACATATTCGAAATGTATGATATTTATTTGGACAATTATAACATGAATCTAGCATCAATTCGTAATATCATGATTTCAAAGGTTGATGTATATTTGTATCTGTACATTAAATCATCTACAAGAGTCTATCATGTCGTGCTAGACATCCTTAACACAATAGTCTATTGGCGTGTTACAAAAGGATTTCACTAGAATATTAGAGTAAGGCTACTCATGACATATTGGTTTACATAGCATAAGTTAAATGCTCTGCATACATATACCATTTGTGCACACTTCATGCATCTAATGTTTCCTTAAGAGCATACTTGAACATGGGTTATTGTGCATACCATTTAAGATACATCATATAAGTCAAATAGGCTTGTTTCCAACATATGCAAGCATCATCTCTAAGGTTGTCGGATGAATTCAGATAGACTCATTTAACCTTTAATTAGTGCGTGCTCGAGTAATTAGCCAAGACTTAACAATCACAAAGTCAAGCCACTAATCTACTCGCCATTCTTGTGATTAATCGTCAAATCTCAATTACCATTATGAGTAGCACTTTGGGCTGACTGGCATCACGTAGTGGGCCTCATAGCGCATACATACACATCTCGTTGGATTCATCGGCCTTGTGGACCTTGCAGCACATACATATACATTTTGGTGGATTCCGTGGCCTTATGGGTCTCACGGCACTAACACATACAATTCGGTGGGCTTCGCAGTCTTGTGGGCTTCATGGTACATACCTATATACATGGGTGGGCCTTGTAGCCTTGCAGGCCTCATGATATGGGCATCGTGAATAAAACATATACATCGTATGGGCCTCATGGATGGGCAGTGTGAATAAAACAATACATCATATGGGCCCGTGGAAGGCAATGTGCGTGCCAAGCAAACATCAGAGGTGAGCCCTGCACTACTCGATAGTGTGGATAAAACAAAAGCATCAGGTGGTGCTGTCTGGACAGTGTGGCCCGCTTCTGTGGACCCCACGCGCTGGGATCAAGATGGTATTTGCATGTGTTTTCCCTCAGCCGGGTCCGGTGACCTTTCAACAGATGGAGTGCAAATAAACATCAGAGGGCCCAGGAAGTTTTCAACGGCAGGCATTCAATCACCATTATTTTCTGTGGTGGGCCGGCCCACTTGAGTTTTGAATCTGCCTCATGTGTGGCCCCCACCCACGTCCAGATCTGTATGACCTGTGGGACAAGTCAGATGACAAATAAACCTCACGGGCCCCCACAGGAATAGGTGTTCATGACCTCCGTTTTCTACGGTGGGGCCCACAGAATTTCTGGATGAAGATGCTATTTGTGTGTCCATTCATCCTCGTCCATGTGGCCTTATGAACTGGTTGGATGGAAGATACATAGCACGGTGGGCCCATTCCCTAGTGGCCCACCTCTCCAGCAGGTTGACGGGCAAATAAACATCACGATGGTCCCAAGGACCTGGGAGCAGATTAGGTAAGACCCCGGATCCACCGAAGTGGGTGGGACCCCTGACTGTGGGGCTCACAATGATGTATATGCCTCATTTTAGGGCATGATACCAAAAATGAAGCTGACTCAAATCTAAATTAGGTGGACCACACCACAGGTAACAGTCATCATTGAATCCCCACCATTATAAACTTCATGGATTCCACCTGAATGTTTATTTGCCATCCAACCTGTTGATAAGGTCAAAAACATCTAGATGAAGAGACCACACAAATATCATCTTGATACAAAGCTTTTGTAACCCACAATAAGTTTTTAATGGTCAATCACCACTGCTTCCTGGACTATGGTCCATCTGGTATTCGGAACTGCTTCATTTTCTGGATCATGCCCTAAAATGAGATTTCAAAAATGGTTGGAATCTATGAATTTAAGGCAAATACATCACTGAGAGCTCCACAGTCAGGAGTCCCACCCACCTCGGTGGATCCGGGGTCTCACCTAATCCGCTCCCAAGGACGTTTCGACCGAGGGTGTCATTATCACTGCTGCTACCAAGGTGTGGTCCACTTGAGCATTGTACCTGACTCAATTTGGGGGCCATGCCTTGTAAGAGCTGGCAGAGATGGATGGACGGTGTGTATTAAACACATGCATGAAGGTGGGCCGAAGGTAGGTTTCAACGTTTGCTGATCACCACCACTGTTTTCTGCTGGTGGGCGCACTTGAGCTTTAGATCTGTATAATTTGTGGGCCTGGCCCACGTCCAGGCCTGCGGGGCTTTATGGACAGGTTAGATGGCAAACAGACATCATAGTGGCCCCACAGAGGGTTCCAGCGGTGGATGTCCATCCCCGCTGTTTCCTGTGGTGGGTTCCACTGGAGTTTCGAACCAAGATGATATTGGTGTTTTCACTTCATCCAGGTCTATGCGACCTTATCAACAAGTTAGATGGCAAATAAGCATCACGGTGGGCCCCACAACAGCCACCGCTATTTGCTGCAGTTGGGTCCACTAAAGCTCTGGATCTACCTGATTCTTGGGCCCATACCCAGAAATGATCTGGAAAAAAATGGATGTATGGTGTGCATAAGACACATGCATCACAGTAGATCCCACGTCCCTGGGTGGACAGCGGGGATAAGATACATACATCACAGTCGGCCACACTTCAGTCCAACCATATAGATGGTGCGGATAAAATACATATATCATGGTGGTCAAGGGGGGGTTTGAGATGACCCACCTAGCGTAAAAACAACGGTTTTCCTTCCTTGATCAACTCCGGCGGACGGCTCCCGAAGCACCGCCACGATCTCCTCCTTTTCTCTCTTTCTTTCCTCCCTTTCTCTCTTTTCCTTATTTTCTTTCTTTCTCCTCTCTTTTCTTTGCTTCTGCTAAGGGTTGGGAGTGTGAGAGTGATCGAAGAGAATGTGAGGGGGTCTTGAGTTTGTTGTGGTGGGAGAGTATGGAAGAGGAGAGGGAGAGTATGGGAGAGAGAGATTGTACTAATCTGAAAATTTTTGCACACTAAGTAAGTATACAAGTGCATTTAAAACTCAGATTTTTTTTTTTTCTCATTAGACTACCATACACACTCCAATAAGCTTTGGGCCCTCATATATCTTGGTATACATGATCGTTCATCCAACCAACTATTAAAATGACCCATGATCACTAGTTGAAGATATCCCACCTTCCACTTCGATGTTAGATCGCTTGATCATTGTAAACTAACTTCGACATCTTCATATCCATACATCTATTTTAAAATTTAATCCGTTTATTTTGTTCATCACCCTCGTATATGTTTAACCTATAGTCGAAATCTCGATCTAATGACCCTGCCCTCATGTACATACTTCTATACATCTCGAGCCTATATATCATTACACACTGGATTAACCATCAATCCAAACTATTGAGAAGATACTTTTTGGACAGATTAAGCCATCCAACCGTTCAATTTCAAACTAGACCATTACATAATCACTAAATAAGACCCAAAGCCCATTTGAACCGTCTATATCCGATAATCTTTGATTCCTAACCAGTCATCTTAATCCCAATATTTTTTTTATGGTATATATATTCATACCCAACATTGAACCTTAGAAAACCTATTCTAAGAACTAGATTGCGGAAAAATTTAGAAAATTCTTAGTAATTCTAATTGAGTCACACTATTAATTTTGAGACCTAATTCACAAGATCTATCATCTATTAGATTTTGCGTCATATCCATTGGATAATCCACCCGAAAATTTCACAACGACACTTGTTATGATCCTCGAATAATCCCCAACGAACTTATCGATTATAATTTATATTGTGATAAGTCTAAGGTTATTTTTAGAATCCATAGACATTAAGGAAGAATGCTAAACTTCCTATAGTTACTAAAACTGGAGAACATATGATAGTCGTGCATATATTCTCAACCATGCACTCTCACTCAATTAAAACACAATCAGAACATTGATCAGTGAGACCATTCATAATCGCCTTTTCCTTTATTATTTCACATAATCGCCTATACTCAACCCTCGAGGGTTGGGAAGATTCTTAGATTACTCAAGGTTCTTAAATTGTTATTTTAGCTAGTACTTTAATTATTATTATTATGATGTACATCTTGGATTGATCTTACAATGTCCAATTGATAGAGTGATCTACTCATGAACATCATATGCATCATGAACATTGTGTGCTTAAAATCGTGTTATTAACTTGCATTATCATTACTTGATGAATGAATGGATTACATGATTATGATATATTTAGAAATTAATATTAAAACTTGAAATTTGATTTATTTTTTTTCTTGGGTGACGGATTGGTGAGAATGTCGGAATTGCAAAATATTCATACTATCAATGCCATGTAAGATCGGGGCACTTCGATCTATGGGCATGTTAGGATTGCTCATTTGTGTGCATGTTGGACTTGTCACAACACCAGACAAATTAGGTGGGCATACCGAGATTATAAAAGGCTTCTAATGTCAGTGTCATGCAAGATCTTAAATATAAGTACACACCTCGCTGGACCGATTAAGTCAGCATTTTTGGATTGCGAAAGGTTCCTAATATCAGTTCCATGCGAGACGTGAAAAACTACTCTACTTAATTAATCAAGATGAAATATATCTAGTTTGTGTATTATGCATTCATAACATTGGGATCATATAGTCACACATTGTATCTTAGGGTAAACTTATATGTATCTTCATCATATAATTAATATTTTTTTTAGTTTTTTACTTTTATCGAATTGTATGTACCTAGCTTTCTTGGAATTCAATTGTGGTGAATATGATCTAGTTGGGCTTGTAGCTCACTCAAATTAACAACAATGTAAATTTTTAGGAAGAAGATGGTGCAAGTGAAGCTGAGTATCTAGACAAATATTTCTATTAAAAGCGTCATTAGTAGCCTAGGTTAAATTACTTTAATTCGTTGAATTTAATGTAAAAAGACATTAGTGAAGTTTTTCTTTAATAGAGAATTTAGTGGAAGTTGATTAGTTAGTTTTGAATTTTGAATTTTAAAAATAAGTTTGAATTAAAATAGTTTAATGAATTTTTATTTACGTTAGTGGATTGACATATCAAAGAATGAATGCTAGAATTTTATTTAACACATTGAAACTCAAGATTAGGGACATTGTACTTGGATTTGGGGCATGACAGAGATGGGGGTTGCGCTAGGTATGAGAGAGTAGGGAGAGTGTTGTCATGGAAAAGGAAGAGGGTGTGGGTAGAGATTCTCTCTTGTCAAAGTCAACAAAAGCTAAGTGAGGGGTAATGGGCATGTGGGGACCAATCCAAAGTCCATGGTTAACAAGTTCAAGTTTCTGATCAATAGTCAATGTTGATGCTTTAGTGTGAGTGTGAGAGTATGCGCGCTAAGGTGCGCATGTACGAAAATAGGTACATGTGTGGGATAATGCACTTATGAGATGTCATGCAATTAGGTGCACTTGCTTGGAAAGTACACATAAATAGTAAATCTCACACTCCAAGCATGTACATAAAAATTGAGGCATTACAATTGTCACTCAATAGGCCACATATAATAACTTGAATTTTTTGTACATGAGTGTTTTTCCCAAATGCATAGTTTAGTACTTAAATTTTTTTAAGATGTATAAATGAATGCGTAAATATGCACTCTTAGACACACACACACACACACACACTATAATGAACTTTGGATCCTCATATATAATCATATACTGCATTCTTCATCAAACCAACTGTTGAAATGACTCATCATTACTAGCTAAAGATATCCAGTCATCTACTTCACTTTTGGACCACCTAGTCATAGTAAAGCAACCATGAGATCTACATATCTGCTCATACCCACATCTAAACTAGAATTTGGTTCATCTTACTCATGCATATGCTTAATCGACCATTGGAATCATGATCTAAGTACCCCAATCACTTGTACATTAATTTACAAGTACATTTTTTTACACATCTTGAGCTTATACATTTTACATACTTGATTAATCACAAATCCAAACAATTGAAAAAGCTCTTTATAGGCTAATCAAGCTATCCAACTGTTTGATTTGAATAGTTTTATCTTTACATCATTATTAAATAAACAAAGAGTTCATCTTAATCGATTACATCCGATCATCTTTGATTCTGAACTCATCATCTTAATCCCAGTACTATAAGGAATGTTTTATGCTGTTAAAGTGCAAAACGAATGGTTACATACGTATGATTATCATCCTAGGTTTTCAATAGTGTAATGTTTATACTCAACACCAAACCACAGAAAATCTATTTCTAGGAACTCGATCATCATAAAATTTTAAAAAATGCTTAGTTAGTCCAATTGAGAGGTACATCATCACTTTCAGGACCTATCTCACAAGATTCATTATCCATCGAATTTTACATCATATCTGTTAGATGACTGGCTTGAAAATCACATAAACACATCATTTTGATCTACAAATGACTCCCAATTTATCTGTCGGTTCACTTTTTCTATTTGGACATGTTTGGACCTATTTTTAAAGTCTCTAGAGCATTTAGGAAGAATTTAATAGATTATTTAGTTTTTAAAATTTTAAGAGGACTTAGCATTCGCATATACACTCTACAACGTGCAACCTTGCCCAAAATAACACAAATTTGGCCCTCTCATTATAGAATCGACCATATATCTATACCTAGAAGTCAAAGAAACCTCATAAGACCCTTAACATGTGTCTTATAAGAGATTCAACCAATGAAATTCAGAAAAAAAAAATCAACCCATACAACTCAGATTAAATGATTGAGATGATATTTATAAAGATCTAAACCAATCCTTGAATGGGTTGTTGGACAATATAATTAGCGAACATGATTAACACGATTCTGGATGCTTACATATGTTACTTGACTTTGAATTACACAACAGATGTACATGTACATGATGTGCAGAACTGAGAACCCAGCGCAGAATGGACTCCGAATGGAAACCTGTTTATTTTTCTCAAATCGAAAGATCAAACCAAATCATGATTTTTGGGAGCTACTATCCATTGATATGGACTGCCCATTAGCCAATCCAAACATCTATGATCCATGCGTGTAAGGGGCAGAGAATTGAAACATGAAGAACATCTCTCTAACACATAAACTCTATTTAACTAAAGCTTTCTCCGCTCCGAAAGAACACACCCAACTACAATCCTATAGAAAAATTATCAATTGATCCAGACCATCCATTAATCAAATCACAATCATCCATCATTACAACAAAGCCTAATTGTTGCATTGTTGAGCATTAAAAGAACAATTAACAAGTCGTCATGGAGTGTCTGTCGAATCATCTTTGAGCTTAACTCGAATTCTTAGGTCTTTAAAATCTTAATCCATAGAATCAGAAATGATCTTAAGAATCCATCTGACACTTTCTTCTAAAAGCAATTGAGAGAAGATGTGTCCAGCGTGTTCGTTGCCAAAATTCTTGGCCTTGTGCTGTAGCGAAAGCCAAAAGCTTTCCAACGCTAACTCACTAGATAGAACGATTTCAACCATCAGTTTTTCACATCCACAAGCTCCATATGAACGATTTAGACCATTCAGAAGCATCAACATAAAAAAATATTCACGACATGAGAAAACGCCATTGAAGGCAATCATCTTCTTCATCGAAAACGCTCTAGGAATCTTTTATAGCCCATGATTTAAGAATAAAATATATCCATAACAAGGTCCACCAAATCAAGGCATGATCAATTGACTTTGATCATGAATAGAATCGAACTGTCGATGCATTGCTCAAACCCAACAAAGATGGAAAATTCATTGCAAGATCATTCTTGACATTAAAACTCATTGCTGAGTCCTTTATTAACTTGAAATCTTAGAACAAAAAAATATCTATAAAACCTCCTAATTGAGAGAAAGAAAGAGAGTGTGAGAAAGAGATAATATGAGAATAACAATTCGAAAGAGGGAACGAGAGAGAAACCAAGAGAGAGAGAGAGAGAGAGAGAGAGAGAGAGAGAGAGAGACCGAAGTTGACTTACTAGTCGAATTAGGTTGGGTTGAGTCCAATGTCTAGACGTGAATGGAGGAGAAGAAAGAAAGGGAATGAAAGAAAAAGAAAGAGAAAAGATAAAGAGAGGAAGAAAAGAAAAACTAGAAAGAAGAGGAGGAAATCTGAGTTAACTCACTTAGTTAACTCAACCGAACCAATTCGTTGAATTCAGGTGAGTAGGGGCCTAGTTCGGGTCGAGGTTGAGCCAGCAGAGCCTGAAAACCCCATAGAGAGAATCAATGTATCGAATTTCAATAAACTCTCTCAGTTATACCGAGTTGCAATCAAGTCACACTAAGTCGAGTTTTGCCAAATTCGGACTATCTTGAATGTGAGTGACCCTTTTGAAAATTTTAGTTTTCTTGAATTCTCTATTCACATTATATTATTTTTCCTAAAACTTCCTTCTTTGATACGCCATATGCAATCCTTGGTAAATGATCTTTTCCTTTATTGAATTAAGCATTCTTATTAATAGTAATAAAATTTTATTATTTTAGGTCTAGACCTTTTACCTTGGGCCTAGTTATTTCGATTAAATTCTACTCCTTGTTTCTTGGGAATAATAATTTTTTCTCCTTTTTACTGAAATGCTTTTCCCTCAACTATACATCTTTCAAATTATAAGAGTTGATGTATTTTCTTATTGTAGTTCATTGAAGGTAACCAATTTTTTTATATATCCTTTAAATCTTGATCTACGGTATTGTATTTTCTTAAATTTATCTTATGCACTTGTATCTTGATATATGAATGTATTTCTTATATATGTACTCTACGTTGAAATGTTAATTTTTGTGTCTGTATAAATCATGATTGTGAGTGCTTGAACCTGTTGCTTGAATTTACTTGACTTGCATTGAATTCATGGAGTTTTTTATGATTAAATTGCATACCTCATCATGGAATTTATTGAAATTAAATGACTTGTCTTGGTGGGATTATCAACCGATGATTCCCTTGTACACATGACAAGGATTATTTCATTGGTGAGATTATCGAGCGAGAATTTTAGGGGGGTCATCTCCAGGATGACCCGCATCTCATACATTATGGGATTATTAAGAGGAAGTTCTCTTGATGATTATCTTTAGGATGACTTGCACTGAATGTATTAGTGAGATTATTGAGCGGAGGTTCCATGGAGGATCATCTCCATGATAACTTGTATTGCATGCATTGGATGATTAATGAATTATATCATCATACATATTATGTGAATCTTATATCATAACATTGCATTTCGTTATATATTGTGTCTATTTCAAATTCATGATCATTCTTGTACTCTATCTTATTGTAAATTGAACCATTGTTTTACTTACCTCCATCATATTTATTTCAAACTTGTAGTGGATATAATCTCACTAGGTTTCCAGCTTACCAATTAATTACTCATATAAGTTTATAGGATGAGAGAGATAATTGAAGATAAAGAGTACTTAGATGGATACTTCTATTAGATTTGGATCTTAGCTTATATTTTTATTTGATAATTTGTAATGAAATTAAAGTACATAGTGATATGAGGATTTTGTAATGATATAGTAGATTTGAATTTTGAAATTTGTGTAATTAATTTAAAGTTTAAATTAGTTTTATCATGGTTGGGATGATTAAATTATGTTTTGGTTTGGATCTGTGATGAATGAATGCATGAAAAGTTAATTCACACCCTAAAACTCGATTGGGATCAAGGTTACCATACTCGAATTTCGAATTCAAGGTGTGACACCACACCTTACACTCCTTAACAGAATGGGGTTGCAGAGAGAAGAAACCGTATATTTTTAGACATGGTGAGGTCCATGATGAGCTTTACCTTATTTCTTATTTCCTTCTGGGGGTATGTAATGGAGATAGTAATGAACCTACGTAATAAAATTCTAATTAAGATGGCGCCTAAAACACCATTATTGAACTATAACAAGGCTGTAAGCTAGCTTTTGGTCACATTGTCATCTAGATGGACTCTACAATCATAAAAAATCTAGATGTTAGTAAGTTACAATCGATAGATACTAAGGGTGCGTTTAGTAAAACTTAATTCCACGACTTATCACTGAAAAGTGATATTTTCAATGATTTTAGTAATTCAGACTGTTTGGTAACTAAAAAAAATTTAAGTGCTTAATTGGAAAAATCACTTAAATTAAGTGGATTATTTTAAGTCATGCTAACTTGACTTAAAGCTTATAGCTGAATGCGGTAAGTGGTTTCTCTTTAAATTTTTAGATAAAAATTGACAAAAGTATCCCTATTAACATTTAAAAATGATAAGATTACCCTTCTTTGTTTACTTTCCCATCGATGAAACCATCCCATGCAAGTACTTGAAGTCACCAAATTCTATAAGCCCCAACATAATGTATGTATTGTATTTACATAGTTTATTCATTTGGAGAGATGATTTAAGGCATGAGCCCAAAAATGAGACAGGTCCAAACCTCGGGTGGACCACACCACTGAAAGCAATGGGGACAATGATGCCCACCATTGAAACCTTACTAAGGCCCACCATGATGTTTATTTACCATCAACCCTGTTCATAAGAACACAAAGACCTGGATTAAGGGAAAACACAAATATTAGCTTGATCCGAAACTTTCGTGGCCGTGATAAGTTTTTAATGATAGTTTTCAGATAAATTACCAAACAGATTTTTCAGTTCTTATAAGTACTTAAATTCAGCACTTTAAGTTTTCAGTACTTAAATTAATTTTCAGGCTTAATTTTTCAGTTTATCCAAACAACACCTAAGTGTCTCTTCATTGGATATCTATGAAAAATCAAGTAATATAAATTCTTTGATCATTTCGTGCAAAGAATATTGTTCAATAAAAATATTGCCTTCTTAGAAGAAATTTTTATGTGAGATTAGAAAGGTTACCACATAGTTGATCTTTATATGAGAGAGATCTAAGGAAGCACCTTCGAATGCCCCTGACATGCTTGTCCTTGATCCTTAGTTGTCACTTATATTGCGTCGGAGTTAGAGACCCCATTGGGAATCTGATAGATTGTCTATTTTAGAGAAGTTTTCATAGAGGTGTTAGATAGTCTTCACCAAGACCTTCCTTCATGTTAGGAAGTCATGGTGGATGTAGATGCAAGACACAGGGTAGTCACCATGGATACTGAGGCAATTTCTATCTATTCCAACCACATGTAGACTCTTACAGAGAAACATGAGAGAATCAAGGCAGTTGAATATAAATGGATTTGGATGAGAAAGAAAAACTTAAATAGAAATGTGAAAACGTACAAGGCTAGACTTATAACTAAAGGATTCACCTAAAAAGAAAGGACAAAATATGAAGAAATGTTTGCTCATAGATATTACTATTATGAAGTCTATCCGCATTCTAATAGCCATAACTGCCTAGTTAAATTACGATATTTGAAAAAATGGACGTGAAGACAACCTTCTCCAATGATTTCTTAGATGAAGAAATATACATGGAGCAACCTTAGGGATATCATAAGTCTGGACATAACTTAAAAGTGTGCAAGCTTCATAGAATGATATATGGCCTCAAGTAAGCATGTGGGAGCTGGAATTATCACTCTGATGAGGTAGTTCATCCCTATGAGTTTGAAAATAATATTGAGGAGCCAGCGAGTCTACCTCAAATCCACTGGAGTGAAGCTGTGCTTCTTAGTCCTCCATGGTTACGATATTCACTTAATAGAGAATAATGTTGAGTTCATGACGAAGGTTAAGGTAAGCTCTCCACCATCTTTGATATGAATAATTTGGGAGAAACATCATATATTCTTGGTATTAGACACTCAAAATTGAGCTTTATGCTAGTTGGGCCTCTCCTAAATAATATATATCGAGAAAGTGCTTGAAAAGTTCTCCATGAAAAATTTTAAGAAAGATAATGTGCTTTTTAGGCACAATTCTCTCTCTCTCTCTCTCTCTCTCTCTCTCTCTCTCTCAAGAAATGATTATTCCATGTCTTTAGAGAAGCATGGGGACATGGTTGGGGTTCCCCACAAATTTACCATAAGGAGCCTAATGTATGTCATGTTATGCACGAAGCTTGATATTGCTTTCACAATGGGAGTGGTGAGCTAAATTAAAGTAATCCCTAAAAAACAATCATTGAACAATAGGCAAATACATCATGAAGTACTTGAGGAGGAAGAAAGAACTTGTTTATAGTCAGAACACCATTGTCGACTTCCAGAAAAATTCTGAAACTAGGTGTTCGATGAGTGGGATGTATATTCTCAATGGCAAGTGGTGTTGTGAGTTGGAGTAGCGCCAAGTAGTAGTGTATCATAGATTTTATTATGGAGGCAAAGTATGTGAACACCAATGAGCTGTGTGGCTTAAGAAGTTCATTTGAAAATTTCATGTTGTCTGAGGACTTCATAGGCCATTACCTATTTATTATGACAGCACATGTGCAGTTACACAATGTAAAGAGCTGTGATGTCATGATAGAGCAAAGTATGTCGATTGGAAGTATCATGTAGTTTGAAAATTTATTAAAGATAATGTAATAAAGGTTTTACAGATTTATTTCGCAAATAATATTGCAGACCTTCTAATTATTCCAAAATTTAATAATAGTATTATTTAAATTAATTTTAGATAATCTTAGTTATTTAATTTTTTCATGCTAAATTCTTAAATTCATAAACATGATCAAATTTTAATATTAATTCTGAAATCTAATTATGTTAAATTATTTACAAAATTATTAATGTGGGTGGTTCTTTCTAGTTAATTTTTTAAAATTATTTAGCTTAATTATTAATTTTTTAAAATATTCCTCGAACTAAATTTGTTTAATCCATATTAAACCCAATTCAATATTTAAAATAATAAAAATTTTAAATCTTGTTTAATTTAGAATATACTATGATTCAGTTACAAAATTATTAAAAGCAAATTTTGTTAAGATGATAATTTGATTTAGATTTTAAAATTGCAAATATGATTTTAATTTTAAATTTTTAATAATTTAAATTAATTTGCTAGATTATAATTTAATTTAATTTTTACATTAATTTAAATTAATTTTGCTAAAATTTAAATTTTAATCTTATTTAATTCCTTAATTGTATAAATGTTTAGTTTATATCAATTCGTTAAATTTCGATTAATGTTAGAATATTTGAAAATTAATTTGTTAAGTTCAGATTACAATTTAATTAAATTTTTTAACTTAAAATTTAATGAATTAAAAATCAATTTTGTTAATGGTAATATGATTTATTATTTTTTAAATTTAAAAATTATTAAAAAATATGAGTTAAATCAAAATCTAATTTAATTAGAGTTAGATACGTTATCGAAATAAAATTTATTAAATCTCAATAAATTCTAAAATTTTAGATTAAATAAAAATATCGACTTAAAGAATTTTAATTATTTCTAAAATTATTAAGTAAAAATTAAAATTTTATTTTATTTAGAATTTCTGAGAAATTAATTTATGTTAATTATTAATATTTAAAGAAAATTAAGAACATTGCCGTAAAAATAGTAAATGTGTAGTTAAAAATTAAAGCTAAGAAGTACTTTGTATTTTATAAGAGAACTAAAGTTTGTGGGATCGTTATTCATGAAGTATGCATATTTACTTTTATTACACACTGAGACTTAATCGCGGGTGCCTTGCCTAGGAATGTTCCCAAGAGGCTTAAGTAGGTTGGGCGATCGTATCATTTAGGTAAGAGTCCCTAAAGCCAGCAAGTAGAGTGATCATGTCCTTTGAGTGAAGGACCCTAGAACCCATTGAATCATTTGAAGTTTTCTTGATGCACGACGTATGAATGTAATTGTACGCATATATGCATCATAAGTATAATTAAAGCAGTAGTCTGACTAACTAATGTATGAATGGGTCCATCATCGTGAGATACCAATGCATAGGCATTAATGTAACATGGCTATCCATTGGGGTACGATGTTGTCAGAGATGTTGAATATTTAATTTATTATTATATAAATTTATAAAAAAAATATCACATTCATGACATATTTATGATTCTAGTCCTAAAATTTATGCCTTGTTATTCTTCATATTTAGATTTATTTATCTTTTTTATTTATAAAATTTTGATATAATTTAAAGATTTCAAACTTTAGGTAGGAAATAATTTCACTGAGATTATATATGCTCATCCCACTTTGAACATTTTCTCAGGATTAAAATTGGAGTACTTCGTCCAAGTGGGTCTCTATTATTAAGGCTTTCTTTAATTTAGCAGATGTAGTTAGAAAATTTAAAGTTCATTTTGTATTTATAATTATTTAAAGAGTTATGGTTTGAGTAGCAGATGACGTAGAATGATTATTTGTTAAATTAATTTAAATTATTAGTAAATTTTTATTTAACCTATTTATAATTGTCAATATGTGTTGAATGGACGTGTATGATGTGATGAAAAATAAATATAATAGTTTGCGTTCTTAGGATTTGGGTCTTGAGTAACCTTACTTAGCACTCAGATTTTGGGGTGTGACAGATTTGGACAACCTTTTTTATTACCACATCATTAAAAAGGGTCTTGTATTAGTGAATTGGGAAATATACTCAAAACACTCAATTTTAATAATATTCATGTGCAATCATTATTAGTAATTTAAAAGGTTCAAGCTGTTATCATATAAAAAAATTGACATAAGGGCAATGCGGTCATTGTCAGTCGGTCCAAAAATCTCACTTACCTAATTTAGCATAATAAAAACAATCAAAGTTGAAAAGATAATAAAGAAATTTCTCTGTGGCAATAGTCAAGTTGCTATAATAACAAATCTCATTAACTTTGTAATATACTAATACAATACTCTTATAGGATCATATGTTGCATCAACATTCACATGCCATGAAAAATATGAATATAGCATCCACTTAATATTACCATATGGTATAAACTTTTACATAAGGTGTGGAGAGATGCTTATTTGGTCGTTTTCTCTTATCGAAATCTTATCAATCGTAGCTTTAATATAACAGTTAGGCACAGGGCAAATGGCATGACATTTTATATTTTAAATCATTACTACTACTACTACCACCATTATTATTACTATGGACCGAATGAAACAATTACGTGATTGAGTCGGGGAGACAACACAAAATTACTTAGTACCCATTTAAACAAATTACACATGAGAAATAAATAAATTCACTTTGATGACGAAGACGGTATATGCTGATGATGTAGTCCTAGTTAAATGCAAGTAGACGAGCTCTACATTATATATCCCATCTCGTCTCTCTATCTTGGCGATGGGGTTTTCCTCCTTAAGATAGAGGAGAAGATTGTGCAGAGTTAGGGTCTCATGACTAGTCGCCAACCTTGGCCGATTAGCCGAATTTTGGCCCAGAGAGGCAGTAGTACGCTAGACAGTTTTTGTTTATCAGGACCGGTTTGACACCATATCTGACCAGTCAAATTATGATGTTTTCTTTCAGAAAATCACTAGACAGATTTGGGTCATCCGCGATCGGTCGACCACCTTGGCCGACCGGTCAGTGGTGCGCGTGGACTACGATTTGCAGTTTCCTGTTTTGGCTCTAACTCTTTCATGGGGCTATATAAGAGCTTCTAATTCAAGATTAGGGTATCCTAATAGAAGGTTTACATGTCCAAAGTGAGAGAGAGAAAAAGAGGAAGAGAAAGAGAGAGAAAGCTTGTAGGAAGAGGAGATTTCTGCTTGTGAAGGTGATACACAGCGCAATCAACGTCTCAGGTTCTTTTACGTTATCGTGCTTGGTGAGATCTCTCAGTTTCTATTTCCTTTTATTGTTATCCATCCTTGCATGGGTGAAGAATATTAGATCCAAGCGGGTTGTGCTTGTGATTGGGTGTGTAAACAGTTCTTTGTATAGTGGATTGTTTCTCTGGAAGAGGTCCCGTGGTTTTTACCTCTTTGAGGGTTATCCATATAATCCTTTGTGATCGTGTGGTTGATGATTTGATCTTGTTTATTGCATTATTATATCACATAATTCACGTAGTGGGAGTGCGAGATCCTAATGTTTTGTGCAACGCACCCAACACTTGACTCTTATTGAAACAGGCGTAAGCGAGCTCTCCGCCAAATGAAGGCATGAGTATGCATCATGCTAGACAGAAGCATGAGTGGGTAGTTCATTGTGGAAACGTGGGAGTACGAAACTAAAGGAGGTGCGAGGCTAATGTTGAGGTACGTATTGTGATGGTGCTTTTTTTTAATGAGTTAGTTCACACACCCCATTGTTAGTACACCTTGAAATTACGTTGGTAGTCTAACACGACACCTACATATATACGTGCAGAACCTAAGAGCGGAGCAATTAGAATTATGACTAAGTCCTGGGGGGGGGGGGGGGGGGGGGGGGGGGGGTGATTAGGACCTTTTGAAATTCTTTTTACTTACTTACACAATTTAACAAATTAACCTAAGTAAGCAAGAACATTTAAACTTCCAAGCCTAAGTGGGTCTAATCACAAGACTAGCATATGGTAAAGCAATTAACACCCTAGTCTAAGCATGTATAGATTAACAAATGATTAAACTAATGAAACACCTAATCTATGCAACCCAATTAGACTATATGAGAGTGGATCATATGAGCTCAAGTCTACTTAAGAAGTGAAAGTACATCTTGTGTGTGTTGATGTGCCCATCTAGTGCATAGCATACGTTCTAATTAAGCATTCATAATTAAACAATTAAACACAATGCATAATAAGGAATGCGCTCAAATACAATCACAAACATAAACATGTATATGGTTCGACTTTGGGTCTATTTCACTCCCAGTTCAAGTACTCAACCCCTTTAAGCACATCGACATTCACTAGGGAGTTTAAATCAGGTTCCTCCCAACCTAGGTGTTTTAACTCGGATTCACCCAACCGGGGAGTTTACAAGTTCCTCCCAACCTACACGTTCACACCCATGTTGGTGGCTCTCCTTTGGAGACTATGTTTAGAGTTACTCAACCCAAGGTTCTACAACCGAACTTAATTTACACTCCACTCATGAGTCAAGGTTCTATAACCGAACCTCAATGATTTCAGGCTCTACAACCGAGCCAAGGTCCTACAACTGAACCTATCGAGTTTAAAAACAAACTTAGCACTCAATTCCCCATGGGAAGAGAGTGGACGTACTCTAACAAATGACAACCTTAGTTGTCGGATTTGAGCCCTGTTGTGCGCCGCTTCGGGTTGCTTCTTCTCACTCTCCAGTGCTTGAATCAGCTCCCCCTGTGCTCCTATAATCGTTGATGCCGCCGCTTTGCCAATGCTTCAACTCCAAGATCAGCTCCCTTACATATGATGCTCCATTAGAGATGCTTAAGGTGCTTGGAGGTGGTGAAACCTCTACACATGGTAGAAAATTAGTTTTCTGGAAGAATACACCTATTTGGATTTCCTAGGAGGTGTTTAAACAGAGGATTTAACTATGATCAAGGTGTCTAAACTCCTAGGAATCAAGAGGGAGCAAGCCCATTATCATTTGAGCTTTGAATGACCCAAGTTTGTGATAAATTATAATGAGAATGACTTGCAATGAGTTAGGAATAGAGCCTCTAATGGTCTACAACAATGGTAGTTTCTATCTCCTCAAAATTCATCTTTTATGCCCAAAAATGAATCCCCCAACTCTTATAGATTTTCTTCCAACTATACAAAAAATGGGCAGGTTTGCGTATCATCGGGCGCTCGGTCAGTAGCATCCGTCGCCCGACGATGAAGTAGAAAACCGAATCCAGCAATGGTCAGGCGCCCGGTGGACACATGGTCGGGCGCCCGAAACTTAGTCCAGAAAATCAGTTTAGTCACTCAACAATTTTTGTGCTGGTTGGGTGCCCAGTGAAGGTATGGTTAGGCGCTCGGTGACCACTTGAATTTTTAGGGCAACTCACTAAACAGATTTCACATTGGTCGAGTGCCTGATCATAGCATGTTTTTCTGTTGTTTTTGTTGGTTGTGTTTTACAGCAGTACATGCAACCTCTTAGCCATTCTTTGGGTGATCTTTTGGGACACCTAAGGCTAATCTAAGATGACTAAGGGTATGCCTATTGGTCACGGTCATCTAGAAGTTATGGCTTTGGTTAAGTACAAGGTTAAGGCTAACCAAGGCATCTCTTTTACCTATTTCTTTTTCCTTGATGCAGCAGGTCCATTTTAAGTCTTCGGTCTTCATTTTCATTCAGCTCAACCGATATTAGACTCACTGACCTAAGTAATTGACAAATAAGGTGCACTAGTATGCCACAGAAAAGTGCACTAACACACCCACCCACCCCTGTTAGTCACATCGCAATGTTAGCCAACCCCACTATGGGAATCGATACCATGACCTCATTGTTGAAATGAGGCTATCTTCACTCAGTCTGCCACTTGAGCTATGGACATGGTTGTAGGGTATGATGGGGCTTGATTAAAAAAAACTCTGAAGTTCTCGAGGCAAAGGTTTCTAACGTGGAAGCCCACTCCTTTTGACGCAGCTTCGGTGTATCCCTAGATACATTAGGTTGGTGGATTCTTGACGGTGGGACCCACCGTGATGTATATTCCTTACATCCGTGCCATCCATCCATTTTGAAAGCTCATTTTAGGGCATGTTCAAAAAAAGAAATCCAAATCTTAGGTAGACCACACCACATTAAACAACAGTGGTTGAATACATACCACCAAAACTTACTAGGGGCCATTGGATTGTTTATTTTCCATCCAACCTGCTGATAAGGTAACGAAGATCTGGATGAAGGGACCACACGAATATCAGCTTGACCCAAAAATTTTGTGGTCCACAAGAAGTTTCTAATGGTTAATAACTGCCGTTTCCTGTGGTGTAGTCCACATGAAATTTGGATCTGCTTCATCTTTGGGTATTCCTAAAAATGAGTTGTCAAAACAGATGGACGTGATGGAGTTTTCCTCCTCATGTGTCAGAAGGAGAGAAGTGAAACTGGGAGTGGTCGGGCGCCCGGGCCATTTAGTGGCCGGGCGACCGAAATTCCCCAGAAATGGCAGCAATGCTGCTGGACGGTTTTGGCTTCAGTCGGGCGCCCGACGGTCAAAGTGACCGGGCGCTCGATGACTTGGCCGGGCGCCCGACCATGTTGGTCCGGGCGCCCGAAATTGGTTTGTTCCAATGTATTTCTCGCTGGACTGTTTTTGGCCTGGCCGGGCGCCCAACGGTCTGGTGACCGGGCGCCCGACCCGACGCGGACTGCTTAGACGCAGTTTCCTATTGTGGCTCTGATTCCTCAGTTTTTTGTACTTAAGAGTTCTAAAACGGGATTAGGGCATCCCATTGTGGTGTTTGCACGTCCAAGTTGAGAAAGAGAGAAAAAGAGGAAGAGAGAAAGGAAGAGAGAGAAAGAGGAAGCTTGTAGAAGGGAGAAGTTGCTTGAAGATGGATTCTTCTGCGCAACCGTCGTCTCAGCGCTTCTACGTACTCGGGATCGGTGAGATCTCTCCTCTCCTTTGTTATTCTCTTGTTGTTTATCCATCTCAAGTGGGTGAAGAAGGTTTGATCCAAGTGGTGTGTGCTTGAGATCGGTTGTAACAGTTCCCTGAGATAGTGGATTGTTGATCTGGACTAGGTCCCGTGGTTTTTACCTCTTTTGAGGGTTTTCCACGTAAAAACCTTTTGTGTTCGTGTGGTTGATGTTTATTCTTCATTATTGCATTAGCATAGTCCATAATTCTAGTGTATTGGGGGGCAAGATCCGAAGGTTTGTGTGAAACGCACCCAACAAAGTGGTATCAGAGAGTTCAGGTTGTTTGAACGGAGTGAGATCGGTTCTGAATTATGGAAGGTGGCTTATCAAGGATGATCAGCCTCAATGGTTCTAACTGGACCATATGGAAGGCTAAGATGGAGGACTTGCTCTATTGCAAAGACTTGTATGCTCCAATTCTAGGCATATCGGCGAAGACAGAGGATATGTCAGATGATGTTTGGAAGAAATTGGACCGGAAGGTGGTGGGGTTCATTAGACAATGGTTGGATGATTCGGTTTTCCACCATGTGTCTACAAAGACCTCAGTCGCTAGCCTATGGCTGAAATTGCAAGGGTTGTATGAGAGGAAGACAGCCGGCAATAAGATTTTCCTGATAAGACGACTTGTGAATCTCAAGTTCAAAGATGGTGGTTCTGTGGCTGAACACATGAATGAGGTCAGCAACATTGTGAACCAGCTCTCCGCCATGAAGATGATCCTGGATGATGAACTTCAGGCTTTGCTATTGCTTAGCTCATTGCCTGATAATTGGGAGACATTAGTAGTGTCTCTAAGTAACTCCGCGCCAGACGAAAAGGTATCCATGGATCAGGTAACAAGCTGTCTCTTCAATGAGGAGACAAGGAGGAAGTCTTTAGGGCCTGATAAACAAGAGGCCCTTGTGACACAAGATGGGGGGAGAGGAAAGAACAGAAAGGGCGGAAAGGCTCGAGATAAATCAAGAGGCAAGTCAGTTGCCAGGAAAGATGTTGAATGCTGGAATTGTGGCAAGAAGGGCCACTATAAGCATGAATGTCACAAGAAGAAGAGTGACAAGAAGGGTAAAGGAAAGGAGAAGGAAGATGAATCAGATTCTACTGCGGTCGCCTCAGATGGTGACATTGTTGTTATTCTTTCGGCAGATCACGATATTTGTCTCACGGCTTTGAGTTAGGACACCGACTGGGTGATAGACTTGGGAGCCTCGTTTCATGCGACTCCAGGCAGAGATTTCTTCACAAGCTACAAGTCAGGTAACTATGGGACAGTGAAGATGGGAAATTCTTGTGTTTCGAAGATCGTAGGGGTCGGTGATATTTTTTTGAAGACCGATGTAGGCTGCACATTGGTTCTCAGGGATGTGAGACACATTCCAGACCTTCGCCTCAACTTGATGTCGACGGGAAGGCTGGATGATGATGGTTATGAAAGCCGGTTTGTTGGTGGGCGCTAGAAGCTCATCAAGGGTTCGTTGATCGCTGCCAGAGGAAAGAAGTGTTGCACCCTTTACAAGGCAAGTGTCAGTGTATGAAAGGGTGGATTGAACGCAGCGGAAGATTCAACTACTGACGTGAGGCACAGGCGTCTAGGCCACATGAGTGAAAAAGGGCTTCAGCTTCTAGCGAAGAAGCAGCTTCTTCCAGACAGTGACAGGTATACCTCTCAAAACCTGTATTGACTGTTTATCTGGGAAACAGCATAGAGTTTATTTTGTTAAAACTGCTTCTCATACTAATAAAGTACATGCATTAGATTTGGTTTATTCTGATGTTTGTGGTCCTATGAGGACAAAAGCCTTGGGTGGGGCATTGTATTTTGTCACTTTTATAGATGATGCATCTAGGAGGGTTTGGGTGTATGCTTTGAAATCCAAGGACGAGGTCTTTGGTGTGTTTAAACTGTTTCATGCTATGGTCGAGAGAGAGACAGGCAGATCATTGAAGTGCATCCGCACTGACAATGGTGGTGAATACATAGGTGACTTCCACGAGTATTGCAAGTCACTGGGTATACGGCATGAACAGTCAGTTCCCAAGACCCCCCAACATAATGGTGTGGCTGAGCGAATGAATCGCACTATTGTGGAGAGAATCAGATGCATGTTATCCCATGCAAAGTTGCTCAAGATGTTCTGGGGAGAAGCAATGCACACGGTGGTGTATTTGATAAACAGGTCTCCATCAGCCCCGTTGAATGAAGAAGTACTTGAGAAGGTGTGGATTGGACGTGATCCATCGTACAGTCATCTTAGGGTGTTTGGATGCAGGGCATCCGTTCACGTACCAAAGGACAAAAGGTCCAAGCTCGATATGAAGATCAGGCAGTGTGTGTTCTTAGGGTACGGTGATGAGAAGTTCAGTTACAGGTTGTGGGATTCAACCGAGAAGAAGCTCGTTAGGAGCAGAGATGTGGTTTTCATTGAAGATCAGTGTATAGAAGATATTGAAAAGCCAGAGAAGACCCAACCCAGTTCAGGTGAACTGGAAGACATGGATCCGATTACTCCTCTCGTGGTGCCTGATGACGGGGGAGTACAACAAGGTGCAAAGGATGAGGGAGTCTCTACTGAAGATGGATAGGGGGAGCAGCCCCAACTTGATCCACCTGTTGAACCACAGGTGAGGAGGACATCAAGGGACAGACATCCATCCAAGAAGTACTCGCCGCATGAGTACATTATGCTCACAGATGGGGGAGATCCAGAAGACTATTCTGAGGCCCTAGCCGACGAGCATAAGGAGGAGTGGTTGAGAGCTATGTAAGAGGAGATGGAATCCTTGCATAAGAACCACACCTATGACATGGTGAAATTGCCTAAGGGCAAGAAAGCTTTAAGCAACAAGTGGGTGTTCAGAAAGAAGAATGAGCAAAAGAATTCACAGACAAGGTTCAAGGCCAGATTTGTGGTGAAAGGGTTTGGTTAGAGGAAAGGAATAGACTTCGAGGAGATATTCTCACCAGTGGTGAAGATGACATCCATACGGGTGTTGCTTGGATTGGTGGCTAGCATGGATCTAGAGATAGAGCAGTTAGATGTCAAAATTGCCTTTCTCCATGGTGACTTGGAAGAAGAGATCTACATGCGCCAACCAGAAGGGTTCGAAGTCAAGGGCAAAGAGCATATGGTGTGCAGGCTTAGGAAGAGCTTGTATGGGCTGAAGCAAGCTCCTAGGCAATGGTACAAGAAGTTCAACTCGTTCATGTTGAAGCATGAATATGACAGAACAGAGTCGGACCACTGTGTGTTCATACGCAAGTTCTCAGACTGTAATTTCTTAGTTCTGCTATTGTACGTTGATGACATGCTCATCATGGGAAAAGACATCAAGAAGATTGACAGGCTGAAACAGGAGTTGGGCAAGTCGTTTGCGATGAAAGGCTTGGGCCCGGCTAAACAGATCCTAGGAATTGAGATAACCCGTGACAGAAGCAGCAGGAAGCTTTGGTTGTCACAAGAGCGGTATATTGAGAAAGTCCTAGAGCGGTTCAACATGAATGCAGCGAAGCCAGTCAGTACTCCACTGGATGGTCACTTCAAATTGAACGACAAGCAGTGTCCCAAGACAAAGGCGGAAGTGGAAGAGATGCGGAAGATACCCTACGCGTCAGTGGTAGGAAGTTTGATGTATGCTATGGTGTGTATGCGCCCAGACATAGTATATGCGGTTGGGGTTGTCAGCCAGTATCTTGCCAATCCTGGCAAAGAACATTGGACAGCGGTGAAGTGGATACTGCAGTATCTGAGAGGCTCATCCAGGTTGAGCCTATACTATGGTGACGAAAAACCTGTGTTAGAAGGCTACATAGATGCAGATATGGCAGGTGACATAGACTCCAAGAAGTCTACATTGGGGTTCATGTTCACAGTTTGCAGGGGGAGCGGTCTCTTGGTAGAGCAAGCTACAGAAGGTCTTGGCATTGTCGACGACAGAGGCCGAGTACATTGCGGTCACAGAAGCATGCAAAGAGATGCTTTAGATGAAGATGTTCTTACAAGAACTCAGCCTGAAGAAGGAGGAGCACGTGGTCTATTGCGATAGCCTAGAGTGCTATACACTTGAACAAAAATCCAAGTCAGCATTCCAAGTCGAAGCACATAGAAATTCGGTATCACTGGATTAGGGATACTTTGGAACAGAAGGTGTTACAGCTTGAGAAGGTCCATACGGAGGATAATGGGTCAGACATGATGACCAAGGCTTTGCTCAAGGGAAAATTTGAGGTTTGTAGAAACCTGGCTGGCTTGAAGAATGCGAATTTCTCCTGAGTCGGAAAGGGGGAGATTTGATGGAGTTTTCCTCCTCATGTGTTAGAAGGAGAGAAGTGAAACTGGGAGTGGTTGGGCGCCCGGGCCATTTAGTGGCTGGGCGACCGAAATTCCCCAGAAATGGCAGCAATGCTGCTGGACGGTTTTGGCTTCAGCCGGGCGCCCGAAATTGGTTCATTCCAATGTGTTTCTCGCTGCACTATTTTGGGCCTGGCCGGCGCCCGACTGTCTGGTGACCGGGCGCCCGACCCGTCGCGGACTACTTAGACGCAGTTTCCTATTCTGGCTTTGATTCCTCCGTTTTTTGTACTTAAGAGTTCTAAAACGGGATTAGGGCATCCAATTGTGGTGTTTGCACGTCCAAGGTGAGAAAGAGAGAAAAAGAGGAAGAGAGAAAGAGAAGAGAGAGAAAGAGGAAGCTTGTAGAAGGGAGAAGTTGCTTGAAGAGGGATTCTTCTGCGCAACCGTCGTTTCAGCGCTTCTACATCCTCGGGATCGGTGAGATCGCTCCTCTCCTTTGTTATTCTCTTGTTGTTTATCCATCTCAAGTGGGTGAAGAAGGTTTGATCCAAGCAGTGTGTGCTTGAGATCGGTTGTAACAGTTCCCTGAGATAGTGGATTGTTGATCTAAACTAGGTCCCATGGTTTTTACATCTTTTGAGGGTTTTCCACGTAAAAACCCCTTGTGTTCGTGTGGTTGATGTTTATTCTTGATTATTGCATTAGCATAGTCCATAATTCTAGTGTATTGGGGGGCGAGATCCGAAGGTTTGTGTGAAACGCACCCAACAGGACGGCGTGGACGTAAGTTGCATACATTACAGTGGGCCCCACAGTCAGGGATCCACCGAAGCCACGCCCCACTCCTTTCCCTCTTTCATTCTTCTCTTTGTTTTTTTTTTTTCTTTCTTTCTTTTTTATAATTTGATATATCTATATCACCACTTTCTGAAGGATTGATTGATTCAATAATAGTTCTGTCTGCGATGGACTATCCCAGATAGGCTACCCAAGACAGTCTATCCAAGAAAGTTGGTCAAAAACCTGAAATAAGAAAATACAAAATGAACTGTGAAGCATGTGGCAAATGTGGAAGTTTGAAAATGGACATTGGGACATGTAGGACCAGTGGCCCATGTGCAGTACATGTGGGGTATTTGAAGCTCGTTGGTGGCACACGGCTCATTCAGGGTATCTGAAGACCGATGGTGTCCAATGCAACAGATATGGCATCTGACACATGGTCAAGTTACGAACGATATCAAAATAGGAACACAACTTTTACAGCATTTCTCTTGGAACAAACTACCCTAAAAAAGTCACTAAGATTTAGATGTCACGGGTTGCATGTCAAGATGCATGCAAACCTCATTATTTTTGCAATTCAATTTTGTGGTACGTCCAAACAGGCCCTAATCTAACTTGTTTAGTAGTCAGAAGAAAATCGAAATTGGGTTGTCAAAGATCATCCATGCATGCAGGACATTAACAAAAATGACAGCTGTGTGCGCTTATTCATACCTTCAAAAGCCCTATTTTTGTCAAAATAAGTAGGGCAACCAACAAGGACGTTTGGTACCTTTGAATTTGAAGCTGGGTCCATCTCTTCTAGAGGGACTATCAGATAAAAGCATCGATTGCTGAACGAGTCATACCCATAACTCTTCCAAGTCTTTGGGTTAATACGGGTCAGTACTATGAGACTTCCATCTCAAATCCAAACGAGAGGAGTTGGGAGAAGCCACAAGTCAAGTAAAAAGAAAAAAACCAAGGTAAATGACTGGACCGTGACCAGGCTTTGGATAGTGGGAGTAGATTGGGGTTCACAGAGATGCTCGTGAGAAATCCACTCCGTCCATCTGTTTTGAAAGGCCACAATAGGACAGGATTCTAAAAATCAGGCTGATCCAAAACTCATGTGGGCTATACCACACTAAACAGTGGGGATTAAATGCCTAGCAGTATCAGAAGTTTTGTCTCAGGATGACATTTGTTCCTACAGTTCGATGAGTGGTAATAATTCTATGAGCGATTTGGATGGCATATAACATCATGGTCAGCTTCAGGAAGGTTTCAACGGTGGATGTTGTTGTTCCCACTTTTATTGGTGTGGACAACCTGAGTTTTGGATCTGCCTGATTTTTAAAATCTTATTCTATTGTGGTCTTTCAAAACAGATGAAGAGAGTGGACATCTCTTTGGACCCCACACAGCCACAGGCAATCCACTCCCTCTGAGAGCAGGGCCACTCCTGTATAAACCCCATTACGTACCTTGGCCCTAATAGGGTTGAAAGCCCTGCGCCACAGGGTGGGCCAGCCCAAGAGAGCCTATTCCCTTCAAATGATCAAAGGTTTAAAATAGTTTAATCTAAGATTTTTTTTTCTTGGGCATGCTCATCCGTGAAAAGTTCCATCTTATAAGCGTTTGGGTCATTGAAACATGACCCTTGGCCTTACCCATGCAGTAAGTTGTTTTTAAACTTGTGCCTTGGATGGGAACCACTCGCAATTGTTTGTATAAAGGTGGCCTACTTGATGATTGGACTGGGCCAATGGGGTTGGATGGCCATTCATCATAGGACCAGCCATCCCCAGTCACCGGCCTAGATTTCAAGCTGGGCCCGGCTTTTGGGCCAAGTTTAAGGACCCTGGTCCTAGCTACCTGGCTTGGACACCCGCCATTTTGCTGCCCTTGAGTCTGATTAATTTTCTATCGAGCATCCATTTCGTTTGTATTAAAAGGGGTGACTGTTAGGCATGTGCACCAATCCAACGGTTTGTGGCTCCAGAATTGTTAGGTGCCAATAGATTGTTGGCTCTGATCCGTTGAATATTTCACCAACCCAACGGTTTGTAGCGACGAAGAAGCTTCCCTAGGGGATAGAAAATGGGAAACGTGGAAAACAGTCATCTAAACTTATTTAAATGGTAATCATTCTAGAAAAAAGAAAAAACAAACTCAAGTAACGCTCCTTTGACCATCCATCTTTTTTCCTACAAGGATTCCAATTCAATGGCTATGATTGTCCAACTGATGTGAATTTTGGGATGTGGACCATCCAACGTATGTCCGACCTGATGATCGGTTTGGATCTCATTAGTATTTGTCAGGTGTAGGAAAATGTAGTCACATCTTAAGCAAAATCAAGTGACAAACACGTACTAGAATTGCAACGATGTGGTGGGACGCGGATTGGGCACTACGCGCCACCGTGATGTATGGGTTTTAACCACTCCGTCCATCCATTTTTCCATATGAGAGGGTACAAGCCCAAAAAAATAAGCAGATCTAAGGCTAAAGTGAAGTGGACCATGAGTGAAACCTTCTTAGTACCCAGTGTGATGATTAATTGTCATTCAACCTGTCGCTGCTAATTCAATCAAATTGGGCCACTCATCTCATGAAGGGCCTAGATTTTGTTTTCGCGCGTGGGTAATGTGCGTAGGTGTGCCAGAGACTACTTGACTCAAAGTTTGACTGACTGGTATTCCCCCACGTTGAGTTGAAAAGATTAGAAACGTTGAGTTGAAAAGATTAGAAACTGTGATCAATCCAAAGATCTTGGGTCCTCTCAACTCCAATGTTATGATTTCTGAAAGGATAGGGATTAGCCCTTTCGAATGAGTTCTTTTTGCCTTGTCACAATAGATATGAGTCTACGATTTAAGAACTTTTTCTTTCACCAACACTTTTTCCTTCACCAACACTCTTAGTTCAATATTTCTCAAAGGAATAAGCATACACAAACAAATTAAATAAGACAAAACGTTACCGATTTAATTAATATGTAGAAATGAAACTCATTACAATGGACGAGTTGTGAGACAACTAAATAATAATAAACAAGAAAAAGGAAAAGATAAATACCTGATGCGTTTATCAGAATAGACAATCGAGGTGGGTGTGATAAACTAAATCAAAACTTAGGTGATCACGATCTTACAACTTAAGGTTGCACTTCTACCCTTAAAGTATTGTAGCGAAAACCGCCAGACAGTAGCTATGTAAAACTAGTCTAAGCTAAGAAAATGAAAGATAATCTAGAAGATAGGCTGACGTGTTTGGTGTAAGGCCTGGAGCTCTTCTTCAATTGCTCCTTTTAAAACTTGTTGAGGCGGTAAAACCCTTATTAGGGTTTCCTTGCTAATCTTGGATCCTTCTCTCTTATGTCACATTTCTAGATATGAGTGTCTCCTTGATTGATTAGGAACTCGACTTTCGTTGGAAAGAAATGACTTTAGCTGGATTCCAACTCTCAAGCTCCATAGATCTTCTTCTCATAGTCGATCATTCGTAGGGACGTTCGTGGCCCATTACACGGATCAGGCCAGGGACCACTAAAGTTTATTTGGATTCGAGGAACTCAAGGGCTGATCCGGGTGTCAAATCAATCATGACTATTCAACATCTCTTGCTGATGGCCTACCTCGCGTCGACTTTAAGGTGTTGAATAGTCCGGATCAAAACTCCTCCTACACTTAACCATCCCATATGTGATGGTTTAGAGTGATGGAGAGATTTAACACTCAACATATATGTGTCATCGGCCAAGATCTAATCTAGTTTTTCCATTCTCTTAATTTTGATTAATGTATGGTAGGGAAGGCTTGATCGAGCCGATGTGTCCATTTCTCCTGATCTGTGTCTAATCTAAGGTTGATTTCATTTAGCCATTGGTCCGATTTGCGAATCTTTGGAATTTTCTTGAATGCTACAGTCATTTCGAACATCTCTAGAAAGATCTCCCATTTTGGAAGGACTATAAGAGACAGCCTCACCGAGAAGATCATAGCCAAATTCATGATTAGATTCGTTCTCTCGGCAGGTCTCTTATAGGCGTACTATGCACGTTGCGTCATTAATGACCATGATAAATGTAACCACGTGGTGTGTGCTAATTCACTCTCCTAAAGGAAAATTTAAGGATTGGTGCCTTTGTATTTATGGTCGAATGTGTATCGCCGAAGGAAGACTAAACAAAGATACTCTTAGATGAGAATAAGTTTCATGCTAATTGCAACCACATATATTAGTTTGATCTAAAACTTCTTGGCCCCTACGCTTTCAACAGTAGGTGTTTCTAGTGCTAAGGAGACACACTAACCCCACTGGTGGGTGGGTGCATTTGTGTGACTAATCGTGTGGGTGCGTTGCGCAACTAGCAGGGTGGGTGCATTGTATGACTATCCAAAAAAAAATCCCCATTATGTGGTCTACTTGACCTTTGGAGCTGCTTTACTTTTGAGCTTGTTACCCTAAAATGATATGAAAAAATACATAAATGGTGTGAATAAAAACCATTACATCAAAGCCCCTGTTAGCTCCTAGCTAGGGATGGGCTAATGCGGATTGGGTACTATCCCAGCCAGACCTAGCTAGAGACGGCTGGTCATGTAAGGGGCTTTGTGGGACCCACCATGGTGTATATGTTTTATTCAAGCTGCCCATCTATCTTGACAGATCATTTTAGGGCATAATCCAAAAAGGGTGCAGATTGAAAGCTCAATTGGACCACACCACGTGAAGTAGTGGGGATTTAAAGTCTTAACATTTTTCAACGGTAAGAGTTCAATCCCCTCTTCATGTGGCGTGGTCCATTAAAGCCTTCGATCTGCCTCTTTTTTGGGTTCATGCCCTAAAATGAACTGTCAAAATATATAGATGGCTTGAATAAAATATATAGATCGTGGTGGACCCATAGAGGCCCTGATATGACAGTCCGTCTCTAGCTGCGTCCTGGTGGCAGGCACTTCCCAACCACACTACCCAATCGTCGCGGAACGTGGATAGTGTCCTACCTCCACCCGTCCCAAGCTGGGAAAGGGCAGGAGCTTTGAGCGACCACTTTGATGTATGGGTTTTATCCACACTGTCCATCTATTTTTCCGTATCGTTTTAGGGTCCATCCATTTTTTCTATATCTTTTTAAGATGTAATCCCAAAATTGATTCAGATCTACGACACAAGTGGACTATACAATGGGGATTAAACTCTTATCGTTGAAAACTTCCTAAGGCGAAAGAAGTTTTAGATGGAGCTGATATTTGTGTTTTCTCTTCATTTATGAATAGTTTGGATGGTAAATAAACATCACGGTGGGCCCCAGGTAAGTTTTAATGGTGAGAATCATTATCACCATTGCTTCCTATGGTGTGGTTCACTTAAGACTTGGATCAACCTAACTTTTGGTCCTTTCCCATAAAATTCCACAGAAAAATGGATGAATTGTGTAGATATGTGGACCCTCGCCGTTTCCGCGCTCCCACACAACGTTCTCGTCCCTTCCCCTTTCGGGAAAAGAAGGAGAGGAGGATGCGTGAGTACGAAATCGCCGTTTGTGCCACTGGCTTGCCTCGTTCTCGAGGGCTTTATTTGGTTGTCGTGTTAAGCTGGATGTGTTTAAGTGAGTTTATATAAGACCAGAGTCGCCACTAGCCAATTACTTCGAATCTACAGTCGGCTAGACCCCGTAGAAACGTTAGAGAAGGGGATCCGAAGATTCCTTCCTCTAAAATGACTCCTTTTGATCTACAGCCAGAGATTCAAGGTAAGGGATCACGGTTACAGGGTGGGAAGAGGTTAAGCACCCCACACATTGCCCGTACCGAAGTACGGTCTCTACTTCACAGAATCGAACTAATACTTGAAAGTCTGTTTTAATCCTCGTACATTCTCATAGATGACATGGTGCATGAATGCTGGTCTGAACAGTAAGAGTTTCTGATGGGCAGGTTCCAACAACGGGCAAGCCCAGAGCGTACGCTCGAACTGACAGGTGCTTAATGTAAAACGTATGCAGTGTACTTGAATGATCAAGGTGTTTTATGGTGAAGCATGAATGCAGATCTGAACAGTAAGAGTTTCTGATGGGCAAGTTCCAACAACGGGCAAGCCCAGAGCATACGCTCGAACTGACAGGTGCTTAATTTAAGACATATGCAGTGTGCTTGAATAATCAAGGTGCTTATAGTGAAGCAGGGGGGTTGGAAGAAAAGTAAATGTTGCACTTATGCTAGATGCAAATGAGATGATGCTGGAAAAAGAATAGCTGGATGGACGGAGGTGTCGCAAGGGTTGGCTTCGAGTGGCTGGATCAAGACTTGGATGGCTTGGGAGGCTTGGACCAGTGGTCAGGCTGGGCTGGACCAGGGCTAGGCTCTCCTCACTCGGGCTTTCCTTGGTGGGAAAATGAGCTAAGGGGTGACGGAAGACTTGGACCGCACCCGGACTGGCTGGACTTGAAGGGATGATGAAATGAGAAGGGGAGGGGGGTATTTATAGCAGCGAGGAGTGGCATTTTTCGTAATTTATTTTGGGCGGCCTGCTATGGGCCGCCCGTACGGTCGTTCCTCGATTTCAGCGAGGTACGGTCGCACCCTCGGGGCTGCTGTTTGACTCGCTGGGTCGACTCAGTGAGTTGACTCAGCGGGTTGACTCGGTGATTTGACTCAGCGAGTTGACTCGGCGGTTTGACTCGGTGTTTTGACTTGACAAGTTGACTCAGTGGGTTGACTCAGCGGGTTGACTCAGTGGGTTAACTCAGCGGGTTGACTCAGTGAGTTTGACTTTTTTGAGATTTTTTTACTGGCTTTTCTTATGGGGGGTTTTTCAGGGTGGTGTTTAGGACTGGGTTGACTGGGTTCAGGCTTGAACTAGGCTATGGAATGGGGCTTACAAGGGTGAGTTTGGCTGAGTTTGGACTTGGGATTTGGGGGTATGGTCCTCCATTCAACCAGCTATCTCTACCAACAGTGTAGCCGAAGGTGGGGTGTCTACAGATGCCCCTCTTTGGCAGAGGTTGCGTGCAACCGAATGCCAAAGCGAGTGGACACCCCACTTCTGACCCGATCATTCATGGATCATGGTCTGAAATCTTTGCTTGCTTTTGCATCTGTGCCAGTTGATTGTCTGGAACTCGATCACTCGCACATACCGCGGGAGTTTGGAGAAAACGTTGCGATTGTCCCTGCAGTTTGCTGCAACCTGGGTACCCAATCGCAACCCTTCCATTCCCGATCGGTACTAACATCGGAAAGGTACAGCAGAGCCTCCGCGTCGCTAGTCTTACGAGGTTACTGACCCTGTGATTGATTGTATGTTCGATGTTCTCCCAGATCACTCCAGGAGTACTTGTTTCGCTTGACTGTCAAAGTGGTTAGACGCCCTGCGTCCGATAGTCTTACGGGATTCTACTACGCCGACTTGGACTCAGTCAAGGTACTTCAGGCATCCACGCCTAGGTATGTGCGGGTGGGCTCTTTCCACCCGATCCGCTGGTTTCGATGCTTGGTTTGCAATTCATTCTTTCCTTGATTGTGGTCTGGAATCTTTGTTATCCTTTGTATCTGAGTTAGTTGATTGTCTAGAAATTGATAACTCGCACATACCGCGGGAGTTTGGAGAAAACGTTGCGATTGTCCCTGCAGTTTGCTGCAATCTGGGTACCCAATCGCAACCCTTCCATTCCTGATCGGTACTAACATCGGAAAGGTACAGCAGAGCCTCTGCGTCCGTAGTCTTACGAGGTTGCTGACCTTGAGACTGTTTGTGTGATGTTTGATGTTTTCCCAGATCACTCTAGGAGTACTTGTTTCGCTTGACTGTCAAAGTGGTTAGATGCCCTGCGTCCGATAGTCTTACGGGATTCTACTACGCCGACTTGGACTCAGTCAAGGTACTTCAGGCATCCACGCCTAGGTATGTGCGGGTGAACTCTTTCCACCCAATCTGCTGATTTTGATACTTGGGTTACAATTCATCGTTTCCACCTGTTCAAATGGTTTCTGTGACCGAGCCTTTTGGCTTTTCATCTTTTCGTATCTTGGCATGTGGTACGACCGCATTGACACTGGAGTTCAGTTCGACCGTACTTTGAGTGCATTGGATCCGATGGTCTCCTGGGAAACCGCGAGACATCGGATCTTATTTGATTTTTTGCGTCGGCTCCTACCCAGAGATATGGAAGATCTCCTGGTGTGTTGGAGGCAGAACGCTCTACTGAGAAAATATTTTTGGATTTTTTAAAAGATACCCACTCTGGGGAGTGATACTCCGTGGGGTTTTTATTTACAAATAGAAATATTTTTTTGTCTTTTGAAATGGAAATCGGGTCTGCACATGCCTCCACTAGGGATGCCTGTGGGGTCTTTGGCTAACTGACTTTTATTTTGAAAGCAGGTAAACATGATGATTGATGCGATGGATGCTGATGCATGGAGATGCATGATGAATGCATGGCTTTGGCTCATTCTCTTTCAGTTTGATGATTTTGCTTTTGCTGGAGATGCCGAGAATTTTGAGCTTATTGCTTGCAGGGTTGTGCTCCCTAGGAATTTTCTTTTTAATGCGGATGTTTGGTCAGCGGGTTGGTCAAGATCCCGACCCGTGGTCGATCAGGTCCATTGTCCTAAGATGTTGTTTCTTTGCGAATGAGAATGTACGAGGATGCTATCCGACTTCAAGATGTTCTTCTAGGCATACGTGTGATTGAGATGGTATTTGGTTGCCCGTTTTTGGTCAAGATTCCAATTTGCGGGCGATCGGATCTGTCATCCCAAACTGTGAAGTGAGCGGAGTTCAAGACTCTTGAAGTGTAATGCTGGGGGCTAATGACAATTTTTGTGATTTTTGTAAATATGTGGTCCGAATCTTTACCTGAGTGGTCAGGATAGAGATCGGTTATTGAAAGCAAAGGAAATATTTTTGTGATTTTTTATAACATTTTGTTTGAAAGTAAGGGAAATATTTTTGTGATTTTTGAAGAGGTGATTTTGCAATGTTTTTGTATTTTGTGATTTTTCTGAAATGCAGGGAAAAGTATGGAATTTTCATCCATTTCCACCTTCTACTGCTGGTAAGGCACCCGATCCATTTTACGTCAGCGAGCAAGACGAGTCTCACACAGTTAAGTGCCGTAGTTTTACATCTTCGGATGAGGAAATTTTGAGGGTTTTCAGTCAACACACCCACAAAGTTGCCTGTTCCTCATGTGCAATGCACATAGACCACGTATCGTCCGACGGACTCCTTTGGCCACAAAATGAGCCACATCCTCACATTTCCCTTAGTCAATCCAGTTTGGGGCCTTACGTTGCTCACAATTCCATGAGGGTGCGCTCCACCTCCCAACAGCCTTAATCCCCTTCATGAGTTTTAGGAACAGGGAACATCTGTCAGATTCAACAGCGACTTCCAAATCAAGGTTGTCTATCACGGTGCGTTCAACACGAACAGGATTGCGGAGTTCTGCCCGCCTCAGCCCTTACCTGTTTAAGAGATTCCAGACACCCGTACGATCAAGTGTCAGCCATGTCTGGAACAGGTTAGGAAAGAAAGCCCCCGAGAAGTTAATCCTAGTGTAGTTTTAAGTCTTCGGACCGCTGAAGATGAATTTGTGCAGTTGAAATTGATGGCAAAATTTTTATTTTTATTTTTCTTATTATTATTTTTTTTTTGAAAAGGTTCTAGAGTTCAACTCAAGCAATCGAAGTTGATGCTGGTTTTATGGAAAGCTTGAAATCTTTTTGGTATTTTTGAAAATGATCCGGGTTATTGAAACTTGATCCGAGAGGTCAAGGACGATGCCGATTTTTTGTTGAAAGCAGGAAAAGGTCCCCCGAGAAATTAATCCCAGTGTAGTTTAAGGTCTTCGGACCATAAAAAAAACTTTATGTACATGCTGAAAGTACATTCTTTTTTGTGATTTTTCGAAAACTGTTCCAGGTCATAAAATCTCAATTTTGAACGGTCAAGATTGACACTGGTTTTTATTGGAAATCTCTCGGGATTTTGTTTCCGATGTAGTTTAAGGTCTTCGGACCAGAAACTGTACAAAAGGGGGCAAACACATTTTTTTTTGTTTTCGAAATGATCCAGATCATCAGATCTTGGCCTGAACGGCTGGGATCGATGCTGGTTTTTATTAAAAATCTCTCTGTACGTTGATCCCGACCTAGTTTAAGGTCTTCGGACCATAAACTGTACAAATAGAGCCTATATATATATTTTTTCTTTTTTTTTGAAATGATCCAGACCATCAGATCTTAGCCTGAACGGCTAGGATCGATGCTGGTTTTTATTAAAATCCCTCGAGATGTTGATCCCGACGTAGTTTAAGGTCTTCGGACCCAAGAACTGTGCATGACAGGGAAAACCTATTTTTTGTTCTTTTTTGGAAAATATCCAGTATCAGCGGGTCTTGATTCGACGATCCAGACTGCTACTGGGTTTTATTAAAAAGTCCCTCGGGATCTTGATCCCGACGTAGTTTAAGGTCTTCGGACCCAGTTTTTGGGGTTGGGCATACTTACCTTGCTTTATTTGGCTTCTGACGGGGCTGACTGTGATTTGAGTGGTCTGAATTGCTTGATTTGGCCCTGCGGGCCATTTGATGATCATATCTTGGATTCCGGCCTTCTCTCTTGATGATCATGCCTTTGATCTTGCTGCTTCCTGACTTGTGTAAGCCTTCCAATGGTTTGGATCCTGATGATTTAGCCCTTGAATGGTTCAGATTGATAGATTCGGCCCTGTGGGCCTACTTGCTACCTTGGCTTTACTTTGGGGCACCTCTTTTGATGATTTGTGAGGCTAAGAAGGCTTCTCATGGTGTGGATGATGGCTTGTACGGCTCAGATCGCTTGATTGGCCCTGTGGGCCCACTTGATGATTCAATATTGGATTCTGACCCTTCTTTTGATGATTCAACCTTTGATCTTGTTGTTTGATGACCCATGTGAGCTTTTCTATGGTTCAGATCATGATGATCTAGTCTTTAAATGACTTAGATTGCTTGTGGCCCCCACTTGACCACCTTTCCTTCTCTTTCTTGATCAACCATGTTCTGGCTGCATTGCTTCGTGATTGGACCGGTGGGGCACCTTCTATATGATCTTGATCAACCTCAGTCGAAATCTGGAGTGGACCGGAGCCTTGGGCGGCCCATGGAGCGCCATCTGCTGACGTGGACTGTCAGCCTCACCTACCAAGAATCCTGGAGCCAATCCGGCGGAGAGAGAGGAACCGCGTCTGTACGGGCGGCCCAGAGCAGGCCGCCCAGGGCTCGTCTCTTGAGCGGCCTGGGCTGGCTCGTTCTCGGACATTCTCTGGTCTCTGTTGCTGCTGTCCCCACCTGCTCTGTACGTTCAGGTTCGATTCCAACAATGAATCTTCTCTTTGTCTCCTCCTTCCTCATCATCTTGTCCTCATCTTGCTTTGTCCTTTCTTGGGGCATGGATGGTGGAGATTTAGGGGCTGTGGGGGCTGCCCATGGTGGGTCCCACACTTCAGATTTTCAACTGAGCTTTGATAATGGGGAGATGCCTTTAATGGATGGGGTAGATGTGGCATTAAGAGGGGGCATTGATGAAGACTTAAGCTTGGTGGTTGGTGGAGCTTTGAATGGCCCCATTAATGGCAGCCATGCTGAAATTCCAGATTTGAATGGGGCTTTGATTGTGGGAGAAATAGATGGCATGGATGAGATGGGAGGATGGGACATAGGTGAGGCTATGCATCCCTTGAATGTGGGCCACCTGGATGATGTGATTGATGGAGGTGATGGGACCATGATGGACATAGATGGGCTGATCTCATGCTTGGATGGGATGGATGGTTCAGATGATACCTTTGACGGCTTGGATGCTCTTGATGAGGGCCAGGATGTGCGATACACCTGTTTGGGTGGACTTGATGTGATCATTGATGATGTCCCCTTGATGATGGATGGTGTGGATGCCTCGATGATCCCTTTGATCGGCCAGGATGATGACTGGATTCATGATTTCCTACTGGAGAGGGCCGCAGGTCCGGATCTAGCCGTTGATTCTTCGATCGGGGTAGCCGGGACCCTTTTGGATGGTTCAGATGCTTTCTTTGACAGTCAGATTGGTCAGGATGCCACGATGTGCGGTGTGATCTTTACTGGTAGCCCTTTTGATGGGGAGTATCGTCTTTCTTTTGATCGTCAGTCTTTTGCGCACTCTGTTCATGAGGTGGGGGAGTCTTCTCATGCGGCTGAGGTTATGACAGTTTCGGACAGTGACGCGACTATATCAGACATAGTCGTTACTGAGGGCAGGTCAGGGGCTGTCGAGTCTGCAGAGATTCCAGCTTTTCCTTCTCCTTCGCCCGTCGACCTTCCGATCCTTGATGAACTGTCATTGATTTCTGGGCCTTTCGTTCTGGAGGGGGCACCAGTGAGGACTTGTCAGCTGCTTCCTCGTCCTTCTTGCTCACCACGACTGCTTGCTTGGCTTGACAGCTTGTCGGCTTATGAGATTCGAGATTTGGAGTCTTATGGCTTCGGCAGTCTGATCCATATGGCTAAAGTTGATATTGATTGGAGGATGCTTGAAGCTGCCTTGATTGACTGGGTCCCTTCGTTGAACTTGTTTGTGTTCAATGATATGGAGATGGGACCTTCTCTGGAGGAGCTTGCACGCTTGACAGGCCTACCCTGGGATTATTCTCAGTATTTCTCGCCGAAGACGTCGCCGAAGACTGCTACACCGCAGAACTGGTTCTGGATCCCTTATCTTGTTCATCTTGCAGCTGCCGGCCAGGATGCTGTAGTGTTTTCCTTGGACTTACTGTATGATCTTTTTTCGGGTCCTTGGAGTGTGGCCGGTTCTACCTTTGCTCGGAACGCACTGATGTTCTGCTTAATTGCTGAGGTGCTGTTCTCGGGATGGCGCAGGTCCCAGACTCCTCTGCTTTTTGAGGTGATGAGCCGAGCTATCCGTCGGCAGGGGATCATTTCTCTTACCTTGGCCGAGCTGTTCAATGGGCTGACTGACTGCGCCCTGGGCCGCACTCGTGTCCTTCGCGGCTGTTGTGCCTTTCTTCAGGTATCTTTTCTACATCCTTTTTCTTCTTGCTTTGCTAGGAATTGCTTTGCTCTAGCTGAACTTCTTTTCTTTTTTTGTGATTAGGTCTGGCTATGGGAGCGTCTTTCTTTAACCGTTCCTGTACCCCTTCCTGGCACTCCTAGCTCTGACATCATGCGTTATATCGTGGAGTTCCTTCCGCATACAGTTAGGATGAGCGAGCCCTTGTATCGCAGGATGTTTGCTGAACTTCGTGACTGGAACGTTCGTTGGGAGTCATCTTGGCTTTCACTTCCTCCAGTGCTTTGTGATGCACACCGCTATCCTCTGATGTTGGTAGGCTTTCGATCCTACTTTTCTTATCATCCCATTCGGTTCCTGCGGCAGTTTGGGTACAAGCAGGATGCTCCTCTTTTCGCTTTCACGGGTATCGGGCGTCGAGCACTTCCATCCAGATCCTCTGACTTTAGGACCCGGATTGATTGTTCTTGGGCGAGTCACTTGACTGCTGATTTGCTGGGTTTTGAGCTGCGGACTTTTCCGATGGCGACCGCCCCATATCAGTACTGGGTTGCTGAGCAGTCTTTGTACCGACGTATCTCTTGCTGGCATCAGACTGCTGATGAGGATGAGCAGGATATCCTTGGAGATGCTGGCTCTTCATCTGGTTCATATGAACCTTTTGAGGAGCACCCTTTCATTGATCCTTGCTTCCTTTTGGCCACTCATGGCCATCTGCTGTCTGAGATCTCTGCACTTCGGTATCATTGTGAGATGATGTCGAGGAGATTGGCTGCCGATCAGAGATTGTCTGATGAGGAGACAGCGATCCGTACCCTTGAGCGCGATGAGGCGCATTACCTGCGTATGGAGGTGAGCAGGTTGAGAGAGAGACTATCTTTTTATGGGTCAGAGGACTTACCTGATGTGGCCGAGGAGGAGGGTAGAGATTGACTGTGTTAGCCACCTGCACATTCCTTTTTTGCATATATGATTGATGATGATGCATTTTTGTATTTTTTGAAAAAGATGATATGAAATGTGTAAAAGAAATATGATGCTTTTAAAAAAAAAGGAAGAAAACTTTTTAAGAATCTATTGTGCCATGAGTTGTCTTGTGAGTGTGTCTGGATTTTGTGTCGGGATATAGGAATCAGAACTGGGGCTCGGCCAATGCCTTGACCGATGTCTCGAGATTTGACTTGAGTGCTCCTTTGGTTCCCTAGAGGTGTAGGCAATGGAAACTGTTGCCTCTTGAGATTGTCAGAATTTACAGAATTCTTCGCTCCTGACTGCACTTCTTCTTGTTCTTGAACTGTAACTGCTCGAACCGACCTGAATTGTCTGATTTCCTGGTACCTGCACTTTTATTTTTTCTTTTTTTCTTTTTTTTTTTTTTCATTTGAGCCACTTTTGCCTGCAGTGCTCTTTCGAGTTTTCACCACAGCCGGCCTTTTCCCGTCATTTTTGCCCGTGGCGCCCTTTTGGGTTTTCACCACGTCCCGGGTGTTTGATCTTGCCTGCCCCTTGGCAGCTATGCTGTTTTTACCCTCGGCGCCCTTTCGGGTTTTCTCCAAGTCCGCTGTATGCCCACTGTTTTTACTCGGAGCGCCCTTTCGGGTTTTCACTCCGCCCTCTTTGTTTAGGCACACATTTTCTTTTTCTTTTTTTCTTTTTTTTTATTTTTTCTGAATCTTTGGATAACTGCGGCGGCTAGAGGTCGGGAATCCGTCGTTGCCGGCCGATGGCAGTCTTTCAACCCTTATCCTGAGTTACGATAATAGAGCTGTCGGTCTTTGCTAAAGACCCTTCTGAGATGAATGGATGGATGACTGTGTTTCTTCTTGGACTGATTTTTTCTTGGGTGCCTTGTTTTGGCTTCCCTTTTTCTTTCTCTTTTTTTTTGTATTCTTTTTTTTTTTGTATTTTTCTCTTTTGAGTCCCCTTATTTGAAACACTTGTTGGCGGACGGAAATGATTTCTCAGAGGTCTCAGCTTTGACCTCTTGACTTCAGCTCTATTAAGGTAACTCTTGATAAGGTCGGAATAGCTTACCCGTGAAAGATCTTCACGTTGTCGGCGTTGGTTGGCTCAGGAAGATCCACCCCTCTCATGCTGGTGAGTCTGAGAGCGCCTCCGGGAAGTACTTCTCTGATGATCAGTGGCCCGTCCCACGAGGGTCTGAACTTTCCTCTGGGATCCGGAAGGTGCGACGGTAGAATCTTCTTCATGACCATGTCGCCTACCTTGAAACTTCTTTTTCAGACTCTCTTGTTGTAAGCCCGAGCGATCCTTTTCTGATAACACTGGGAATGACTTAGTGCACGCATGCGCTTTTCATCTGCTAGCTGCAACTGATCGAATCTGGCCTGTTGCCATTCTCCTTCTTCAATTCCGCTTTCGAGTAACACTCATAGCGATGGTATTTCCACCTCGACCGGCAAAACTGCCTCCATTCCATAGGTAAGCTCGAAAGGAGTAACGCCCGTAGCAGACCGTACAGATGTTCGATAGGCCCAAAGTGCATATGGGAGCATATCTGACCAATCTCGATAGGTCACGACCATCTTCTCGAGTATCCTGACGATTGTCTTGTTTGCGGCTTCTACCCCACCATTCATCTGGGGACGGTAGGGGCTTGATCGATGACGTTGGATCTTGAATTTGCTGAGGAAGTCATCCATCTTCTTGTTGACGAACGGGGTCCCATTATCTGTGATGATGGCATTAGGGATTCCATACCGGCATATGATGTTGTTCTTCATGAATTTGATCACCTGAGATGCTGCAATCGTGGTGTAGGAGGCTGCCTCTACCCACTTGGTGAAGTAGTCGACTGCCACAAGTATGTACTCATGACCATTTGATGCTTTGGGACTGATCTTGCCGATGATGTCGAGCCCCCACATGGAGAAGGGCCAGGGGGTGGTCAGGTTGTATAACTCTGATGAGGGAGCATGGATTTGATTCGCATGCTCCTGACACTTGAAGCATTTTCTGACGTGCTGGCAACAGTCTGTCTCCATGGTGAGCCAATAGTAACCGAGTCGTAGAATCTTCTTTGCCATCATGTGCCCGTTCATGTGTGGGCCACAGATTCCTTCGTGTATTTCTCCCATGATCTTTGCAACTTCTGTTTCCTAGGGAGCCATTTGTAAACCGGGGCCACAAAACTTTTCGATCAAGCTGATGTTTGTGTTTTCCCATCGTTCATGTCTACGTTATCTTATGAATTGATTGGATGTAAAATAAATATCGTGCATGTCTTCGTTATATTATGAACTGATTGGATGTCTAATAAAATATCATGGTAGGCCGCAGGAAGGTTTCAACGGTGGGTGTCACTGTCCCCACTGTTTTCTGTTGTGGGTTCCACTTGAGCTTTAAAATAATGTCTCCAAATGAATGTACAGTGTGGATACAACACATGCATTATGGTGGGGCCCACAGAACTTGGTGACGTCACTTCAGGAGCCAGTTCCGCTACCGACAACGTGAGTAGCAAATTCGCGTCCCAATCCGCGTTCATCCGCGCCCGGGATGGGCGGGGATAGGACCCTATCCGCGTCCAGCGGATTAGGTGAGACCCGGATCCACCGAGGTGGGTGGGACCCCTGACTGTGGGGTGCACATTGATGTATGTGCCTTAAATCCACACCGTTCAACTATTTTGATAGCTCATTGTAGTCCATGATTCCAAAAATGAAGCTGACTCAAATCTTAGGTGAACCACACCACAGGAGACAGTCATGATTGAATCTCCACCATTAAAAACTACATGGATTCCACCACAATGTTTATTTACAATCCCACTTGTTGATAAGGTAAAAAATGCCTAGATGAAGATGCGCCACAAATATCATCTTGATCCCAAGCTTTTGTGGCCTACGAGAAGCTTTTAAGGTCAATCATCACTGTTTCCTGTACTATGGCCCATCTGGGATTTAGAACTGCTTCATTTTTTGGGTCATGCCTTAAAATGAGCTTTCAATACGGATGGACGATGTGGATTTAGTCTATCAAAGACGACTCCACAGTTAGGGGTGCCACCAACCTCTCTGGATCTCACCTAATCGGCTCCCTCCAATGTGCTCATCACGTGGACTGCCATCCTTTTCATCACCGAATGGTTGGTTTATGATCCTGTCTCTATCGCAAATCTGAACGCCGACGTACTGAAATTGAGAACTAGTATAGGATTTCTAATGGAGTTGCCGCGAGTGAGATAGATAACGGGCCCACCCCACGCACGCCAACGTTGGACATGTCAAATAGATCCTGACCATTCACCGGGTGCGTACCATGAACATGCCCTGGCCGAAAAATCAGGCAGGTCTTTTTCCTAATCGTCCATTTTCCTCGTACAGGTGCGCCCCAGCCTGATTTTTTTTCCACCACATGTTCAAGGGGTCCCCAGCTAATGAATGGCTCGGATGTTTTACGCGTGTGATAATTTGGCACGTGTGCAGTGAGGTCCCTTCACAAACACATTCGCCAGGATCTTCAAGGGTACTACCGCCCTTGTGCGTGATTGCCAAAACGATCCGTTGAACCGGCCGGGACGCGGATTGCCTGCGAAGGCCTTTCACAGGCATCTCCTGCACTCCGAATCTAGGTGGGGCCCACCGTAATGTTTGTGAAAAATCTACACCGTCCAACCGTTTTTTGTGATCATTTTAGGCGTTGGGACAAAAACTAATGGGATCCAAGACTCAAGTGGGCCGAAAACGTGACGATTGAACTTCCACAGTTGAAATATTCGTGGGGCCACTGAAGTTTCGAATCAAGATAATATCTGTGTTTCTTCATCTCAGTAGTAATGACATTATGAACGGTATGGATGCAATATAAACATTACTGTGAACCCCATAGAGGTTTCGACGGTAGGCATTTCCCTACCCACCTTTTGCTTTATTTATGCCCACTTGAGTCTTGGATCCCGTTCATTATTTGTCGCAACGCCTAAAATGATCTCAAAAAACGGTTGGACGGCGTAGATTTCTCACAAACATCACGGTGGGCCCCACATAGATTCCGAGTGCAGGAGATGCCTGCGAAATTTCCCAGGCAATCCGCGTCCAAATGGCCGCTGCCACGTAAGCTGAAGGGAATCTTTCTAAATTTCCGTGAGTCCACACTTGAGATAATCCGTGATCACGCAGAATTCAAATAAGTAAAATGGAACCGATTAAGATTAATGTAATCCATCAATTCCCGTAGTACCGCGGGCTACGGAAACGATAGTTTCTGCCTAAATCTCCGCAGTCGGTCTCGGACGGCCAGTTGAAAAAAGGGGACAAGAACGAAATTAAAACGGTGGTTGAAAAAAAGACGTATTCAAAGTCTAAACGGACAAGAACATGGATTTACGACTTTAGATGTTGAAGAAAATAAATAAATAAATGGGAAGTATACTCGCGGGATTATAGCGTTATCAACCGGTATCCGGTGGGCCTGGGCAAATCAGGGTGGCCCCTCATCAGGTGGGCCATACGTCATTGAATGTATACCATTGGGGAAAAAATGGTATGTTAACCATCGCTTCACACACTTTCAACTAAGCGTCGCCATGCATTGGGTGGTCCCCTTCTTTTGAGGTAGGTATAGGCCAAGCTGAACGAGTAACTGGTGTTGGAGTTTGTGCGGAAAAATCAACAGACTCTGATGGCTGATTTTAGCCCTAGATTAGGATGGCAATGGGTCCACATGATTATCTTGACATTTCTCCACATGATTATCTTGACATTTCTTAGTGTTTAGTGTAACGTTGAACTTATATAGATATGGTTGGTAGATGAGCGTTTTCCATTTGGAATTTAAGATTGAACATGACATGCATTGGCCTACAGAGTTGTGGTATATGTGGGTCTCATCGCTCTATTTAGACATGGCTATAACAAGTGATATATCTGTAAAAAATTATTTATGAGATGTACAATCATCTTATATAAGAAAATTAACTTGGGTAATTAAGATGGATAATCTCCACCATTAAGGAGACAACTTGTTATCATTGTGCCTTTGTCCTTACATCCTTACCCCACATAAGAGTATGATTATGCGATGGATATATAATCCAGGTTAGGATATTTTGGCCACTGATATTGGTGAATCAAGATCAAGTTAATAGTCTGGGAGCTCATTAGCCTGAAATATGATCAAATTGGTGATTCGTGGACTTGATAGTGCATAAAAGATGATTAATCTTTAAACTTAAGGACGTATAAGGGCCAGATTCTGATTGGTCAGTTTTAGCTCTTCTTTCAAGGGCTATGAATGAGATATTAAAGTGAATATAGTCGAGATTTCTATTAAAAGTCGTTGATTCTTGCACAAGTCAATAAGGGATCTGTTGGGTTTTACCTAAAGATATTTATATGGCTAGATCTAATTAGATCATGGACCCATGCGTCACATGATTTTGACTAATGGGCCCAATCTTTTGACTGCTTTAATAAGCTTTTTAAGGTTTTTAAACTGTGAGATATTTTAAGGAGAGAGAGACAAACCACCCCCCCAAAAAAAAATCATTTTTTTTAACACGACTTGGCCTGAATCGGAACATAACCCAACTCGAACATGACCCGGCCCGACCGAAAGCACCCAGAGGTGCTGCTAGTATGTCTTGAACCTGAGACCTGCTGGTTGACAAACAGGGACTCAACTAGCTGGGCTAACAGGCTGTTGACCCCCCAAATCAAATTAAAAGGGAGAAAATAGAGGAGAGTAAAGGAGGATTCTCTCCCTTCTTCCATCTTGCTTCTCCCCACATGTTTGATCATGTGGGTTCTATGTACTTATGTGAATGGTGTGTTATCCTTAACACTATTAAAGGATTTGATAGAGACTTTCTCACCACTTCACCAAGGATAGATCAGAGAGAGATAACTTGTACTTTAGAGAATCCTCTATGGCAATCATATTGTTCTATATTGTAACCTATTGTGCTAAGGTGAGGTCTAAACTATTCTCGTTTAAATTTTCTTTTCCAGAAATCTGATGTGATCAATGTGGGAGGTCATTGGGGATACAATGGGCTAGAATTTGTGAAGAATGGGTTTGTTTTCGCTGCGTACACTACGAAGCCCATCAGTTGGTTGGGCTTGGGCATGGAAATGTAGTAATGGGTTAACGACTCAACCAAGTCTCGGATATGACTTATATGAGCTAACTTGAACTTAGGTCAAGTCTAGTATGGTTTGGCATAACTAGTCATAAGACTTATAACAATTAGAAATAGTATGTAGTAGCTAGTTGGTTGACTCACACCCACCTCGATCAGTCGGTTGAGACCTTCATATGAAATGAGTTTGTTTGAGTCTCTAAGTCTTAAAACCTTGAATGTGGTCCATTTAAGTAAATGGGTTTAGCTTGGTTCAAACCCTACACCACCTAACTGTTAGTGCACTATTTTGTGGCATACTAGTGCACCTTATTTGTCAATTACTTAGGTCAGTGAATCTAGTGTCGGTTAAGCTTAATGAAGACGAAGATCGAAGACTCAAGCGAACCTGCTACATCAAGGAAGAAGAAACAGGTAAAAAAGATGTCTTGGTGAGCCTTGAACCTTGACCAAAACCTTAACCATAACCTTTAGATGACCTTGAACCTTTTAGGCATACTTGTAATCATCTTAAATTGGCCTTACGTGTCCCAAAAGATCACCAAAAGATGGGCAAAGAGGTTCCCTTGCTGCTGTTAAAAAAACATCGAACCGAAACAGTATGCAATGATAGCTGCCTGACCGGTCGGACAGTAGGAAGTGGGGCAGCAAACCTTGCTGGAATACTCCTGGCCTTGACTGACCGGTCATGACCGGTCGACTGGACTAGCGCGACCGGTCGGACCGACCCCACACAGAGACAACAACCTCTCTGTCTATCCAGGCCATAGGATTGACCAGTTATGAACCCCAGTCGGGACCGGTTAGTACTAGCCATTTTATGCCCATTTTGTATCCGTTGCACCTTCTTTTATAAATGGGCTTGGCATGTTTTTAGGGGTAAGTTGAGGAATTTTGAGAGGATTGAAGTCATCATTGTTGGAGACTATTAATTTGAGGCTTATTCCTAACTTATGCAAGGCATCTTCTTTGTGATTTAACACAAGAATAGAACATTCCAAGCTCGTGAAGAAGATAACCTTCACCCTCTCTTGATCTCTAAAGTTTGAATCTTTCTTGATAATCAAACCTTATCCAAAGCTCTAAGATGAGATCCTTGTAGGTGAGAAACTTTAGGCAACTCATTTTCATTAGTTGTAGAGTTCTCAAACCTACCCTCCTATCACCTTGGGCATCTCAAAGGCACCACATGCAAGGTGATTGATCAAATATAACTGAGGCATTGGCGACACAGCGGCAACACGATCGGGAGAGCAAGGGAAGCTAATTGAAGCAGGTACAGGAGAGCGGAGATCAAACAACCCAAAGCGGCGCTGAACAAGGGGATCATCCGACAAGTAAGTTGTTATATTGAGAGTCCGGTTACACTCCTTCTTTGGTGAGGATTGAGTGTAAGAGTTTGGATCTACAAACTCGAACAAGTCTTTATGGGAAGCCTCCGACGGGAGTATACGCTAGGTTCTTAGATTGGAACCAAAGGGTTGGGAGGAACATTGTCAAACTCTTAGGTTGAGAGATGAACATTAAAATCTCCGTTATAGGTTTATAGGAACCTTGTTAAACTCCTCAGTAGGGTGAAAACATTTAAACACCTTGGTTAAGAGGAACTAGATTTAAACTCCTTAGTGAAAGCTAGTGTGCTTATAAGGGTGAGTACTTGAACCAGGAGTGGAGTAGGGTGACCAAACCACTATACATGCTTGTGTTTGTGATTGAGTTAAGCACATTATTAATCTAGTCTTGTATGGTTTAAATGCTTAATTATTCATGCTTGATTAAGATATATGCTAGGCACTAGATAAGCACATCCACACACAAGATGTACTTTCACTACGTTGAGTAGAGTTGAGCTTATATAATTCACTCTCATGTAGTCTACTTAGGTTGCATAGATTGGGTGCTTGATTAGTTTAATCAATTGGTTATCTATGCATGCTGTTGTAGGCAAAGATAGCCTGGCGAGAACTGAGGGGTCGCGCATCTTTCATGCGAGCAGTCAAGCTCGTGCTCGCGATAAGGGGTCGCGCATCTGGAATGCGAGCAGCTCAGCTCGTGCTCGCGATAAGGGGTCGCACATCTGGAATACGAGCAGCTCAGCTCGTGCTCGCGATAAGGGGTCGCACATCTGGAATGCGAGCATTCCTGACACGAGCAGCTCCCGACATCTGAGCAATCGTGAGTCTTTGCTTTTGATTTGGATGGTCTTCGTATAATAGTTCCAGCAGCCTGTATAGGCCGATTCTGGCTTACCTTCTTCAATGGTTCCGAATCTCAAGGGATTGCTATCAAGGAACGTAATTAACTGATGAGTTGTTGGATAAAATCACTCCTCTATCTAAGGAAAAGAATCTTATCTCACGAAATCAGCGGGATCTCGATATCTTACGTAACAGATTGGATTGCTTCAGATCTATATAAAGGGATGACTCCATTAAGAGAAAGGTACACAACCATCAATCTCTAGCCTCGTTTTTCCTGATTATTCTTCTTCTTGCTTTGCCTGACTTAAGCATCGGAGGGCTAACGGCTGGACACCAGCCACCCTTAGTTGCTTTCTATCTTCTTACAGGTCTGGCGGAGGAAATCCCTGTTGGAGAGAAGGTGAACAACCATAGGATCCTGTTACAGAATCTGACGTTAACAGTTTGGCGCCGTCTGTGGGAAGCGACTTGATCGTCAAAATCAATCGTTCTAACCACCGATCAAAATCCTTCTGCGATGCCTCCAAAAAAGGCTGTTCATCCTTCGACTTCAAGGCAGGCACCACCTCCGCCCGATGAGACGGAATCCATACCTGCTCTTCCACCCACTTCGACGAATATCCCTCAAGGGGCCCCAAATATGCCATCAGCAAACCCATTATTGGAGGCTTCTAGAAATCAAGACGATGTCCTGCGTTTCCTCGGAAATACTCTTCTAACTCTAAATGCCGGAGTTCAGGCCCTGTCGAATCGGCTTGATCAGCATTTCCCCGAACCGCAGGGACAACCCTCCGAAGGGTTACCACCGCAACCCATACCAGTGGCTTCCAGACATTCTATGGACGAACCACAGGTCCCACCACTTGGCAACCATCTCCCTGTGCCGTCCCCACATTCTATACATTCTAGTTCGTCTCGACAACCTCAACCTCAAGGCTCCACCGCCGAAACATCAGGTTATACCCTACTATGGGAAGGAGATCTCAAAAGAATCCATGATCGTTTTGACGTCATGGAACAGCAGTATCAGGCAAATTGGCCATCTGCCATCATGGCAGCGATACATCAATCCGAGTCCCCCTTTACCAGCGAGGTTATGGGGGCGCCGTTACCCAGAAAGTATCGAACGCTTGTTATCACCCCGTATACAGGTATTGGTAATCCTCTTGAACACCTAGAAACATACAGGTCTCTCATGGAGTTGGAGGGACATGGCTCAGAAATCATGTGTAGGGCTTTTTCCCTAACATTGAAGGAAGCAGCTCGTACATGGTTCCGGGGGTTGAAGCCCCGTTCCATCAGCTCATTTTCCCAGTTATCGGAGATATTCCTTTCTCAATTCATGGGAAGCATTCGCATTAAGAAGCCAGCCTCCCATCTGATGGATCTGAAACAGCAGCATGGGGAGACAATAAAGGAGTTCACAGTACGATTCACTGCCGAAGCCGTTCAAACTGAGGGTTATACTGAAGAAAAAGGTCTTACAGCCCTCATAGCCGGAATAACGAGCGAGAAATTCAGGTTTGCTTTAGATAAGAGCCCTCCAAAGACTATGACAGAATTCCAAACCAAAGCTCAGAAATATATCAATGCAGAAGAAGTCGCATTGACACGCCATGGAGTACAGGGTAAGAAGCGCAAGCCAGAGGGAACCTCTACTGCAGATAAAAAATATCGTCGTGATCAGCGCGAACGTTCCCCCAAGAAACCTTATTCTGGTAAATATCATAACTACACTCCTCTTAATCGGTCTCATGAAAAGGTTCTAATGGAGATTAAACACAAGCCATATGTGAAGTGGCCTGCAAAGATCAAATCCGATCCTGAGAAGAGAGACAATAGCAAGTTCTGTTACTTCCACAAAGATCACGGGCATAGAACCCAAGATTGCATCTCTCTACGAGATCACATTGAAGCCCTTATTCAAAAAAGTCATCTTCAGAATTATGTCGCTCATAAAAATCGATCACCAGAAAGGGCGAAAGCCTCACCACGCCTAAAGGAACCGCCTCATCATCATACTGCCCAAGAGGATACTGAGCCTACTGGAGAAATTCGCACCATCGTCGGAGGACCAGCTTGTGGGGGTGATTCTCAAGCTTCAAGGAAAGCATACACTCGGAAGGCGTCTAAAGAACCCCAGCATATCTATTGGCTGGAGCAGACGCCCAGCTCGTCAAAAGCCAACCATCCTCCAATTTCTTTCACCCTCGAAGATGCAGCGGGAATCCACTTCCCTCACGAAGATTCCATCGTAGTCACATTAAAGGTATCAAATTATCTGACTCATCGAATTATGGTGGATACAGGTAGCTTAGCCGATATTCTATACTTGGAGGCTTTCAACAAAATGGCACTTACTAGAAGCCTACTCAAGCCAGTTTCGACCCCCCTCGTCGGCTTCGGAGGTGAGGTGGTAACACCTGAAGGAAGCATTGATCTCCTAATTACTTTTGGAGAAAATCCAACGAAGACTACCGTCTTCATAAACTTCCTCGTGGTGGATCGAAAATCAGCGTATAACGCCATTTTGGGGTGACCGTCTCTTACTAAGGTTGGGGCAGCCTTGCACCCTTCATATCTATGTGTCAAATTCCCTACCCCAAATGGTATCGGGGTCGTGCGAGAAAGTCAACAGGAGGCACGGTCTTGCTATCAGATAGCCTTACAAGATCGAAAGAAGGCTCAAGCGACACCCGTTATGGAGATATCATAAGATTCGCCCAACTTTTCCACCAACACCTCGCTGGATCCGAGAGAGAACGTTCTCCAATCAGGAACTCTTGAGGAAGAAACAGTGGCGAAACAGTTACTTTTGGAGAAAATCCAACGAAGACTACCGTCTTCATAAACTTCCTCGTGGTGGATCGAAAATCAACGTATAACGCCATTTTGGGGCGACCATCTCTTACTAAGGTTGGGGCAGCCTTGCACCCTTCATATCTATGTGTCAAATTTCCTACCCCAAATGGTATCGGGGTCGTGCGAGGAAGTCAACAGGAGGCACGGTCTTGCTATCAGATAGCCCTACAAGATCGAAAGAAGGCTCAAGCGACACCCGTTATGAAGATATCACAAGATTCGCCCAACTTTTCCACCAACACCTCGCTGGATCCGAGAGAGAACGTTCTCCAATCAGGAACTCCTGGGGAAGAAACAGTGGCGATTCACCTAACCAAAGACGACCCATCCAGGGTCGTGTAAATTGGGTCTTCTTTAACCAATGTCCATCGTGAAGATTTGGTCTGTTTCCTCACCGAATACCAGGACGTGTTTGCTTGGTCTCATAAAGATATGCCAGGCATCGACCCCAATGTCATCGTACATCGTCTCAATATCGACCCGAAGCATAAACCCGTGCACCAGCGTCGACGTGCCTTCACAGCAGAAAAGGCAAATGGCGATCAAAGCTGAAGTGAAGAAGCTACTCACGGTCAATTTCATAAAAGAAGTTGATTACCCAGAGTGGGTCACGAACGTAGTTCTCGTCCGGAAAGCTAATGGAAAATGGAGAATGTGCGTCGACTATTCAGATTTGAACAAAGCATGTCCCAAAGATAGCTTCCCGACACCACGGATCGACCAGTTGGTCGATTCAACAGCTGGTCACGCTCTGCTTAGTTTTATGGATGCTTATTCTGGTTACAATCAGATCATGATGCATCCACCTGATAGCCAGCATACTGCCTTCATCACAGATCGGGGACTATATTGCTACCAGGTAATGCCATTTGGTCTTAAAAATGCAGGGGCCACCTATCAGCGCCTCGTCAACAAAATATTCGCTGCCCAAATCGGCAGAAATATGGAAGTTTACGTCGATGACATGCTCGTGAAAAGCATCGTGGAAGATGATCATCTCCCTGATCTTCGAGAAGCATTCGATCTGATGAGGAAATATCAGATGAAGTTGAATCCAGAAAAGTGTGCATTCGGGGTATCTGCTGGAAAGTTCCTCGGATTCATGGTCGGTCAGCGAGGAATTGAGGCAAATCCCGAAAAGATAAAAGCATTGGTAGAGATGAAATCCCCCACCACTCTGAAGGACGTCTAGCGTCTGGCTGGTCGCATCGCATTGTTGAATAGGTTCATCTCTCAAGCATCCGACAAGTGCTTACCATTCTTCAAACTCCTCCGTGCAACGGGCAAGTCTGATTGGAAATGGACGCCAGAGTGTGAGGAAGCCTTTCAACAATTGAAGCAATACATGAGCACACCTCCCATTTTATCTAAACCTGTAGCACATGAGCAACTCATTCTTTATCTTTCTGTGTCCACTACGGCCGTTAGCGCCGCTTTGATAAGAGAAGATTCTGGGGTGCAAAGGCCCGTTTATTATATCAGTCGAGCAATGGTTGATGCAGAAACTAGGTATTCTGATATGGAGAAGCTGGCCCTAGCCTTAGTCATGGCAGCTTGGAAACTGCGACCATACTTTCAAGCCCATGCTATTATAGTACCAACAAATCATCCACTGCGGCAAGTCCTTCAAAAATCTGAGGCTTCCGGACGCTTAACTAAATGGGCAATCGAGATCAGCGAGCACGATATCTCATTCTGCCCCAGGACCGCAGTCAAGGGCCAGGCTGTGGCCGACTTCATTGCCGAATTCACATACTCATCCGATGATAATACCATAACCAGCGACCAACCTCCTTGGTCACTCTTCGTGGACGGATCGTCGCGGGCCACTGGCAGCGGAGCGGGCCTGATATTAGTAGCTCCCGACGGGTCGCATTTCCAATATGCTCTGCGTTTCGATTCTCGCGTCTCGAATAATGAAGCAGAATATGAGGCCCTGATCGTCGGCCTCGAACTGGCCATTGTCCTTGCAATTCAGAATCTGTTAATTCATAGCGACTCCTAGCTCATTGTCAACCAAGTCCTTGGTGAATTCGAGGCCAAAGAAGAAAGGATGGCCTTATACAAGTCTCGTGTCCTCATCCTGCTCGCAAAACTGAAGACTTATGAAATAATTCATATTCCTCGCGAGAAGAACCAACTTGCCGATTCCCTAGCAAAGCTCGCCTCTGCACCAGAATCTGAGTTATCATATTCAATCCCCATCGAGCATCGTCAGAACCTGAGTATCGATCAAGCGACTCTTGAGCAAGTAATATCGATACAATCATCTCAATGCTGGATGGACCCCATCATCCTTTATCTCAGAGATGGAGACCTACCAGACGACAAGAAAGCTGCAAGACAAATTAGTCTTCGAGCTGCCAGGTATACCTTGCAAGACGGAATATTGTTACGCAAAAGCTTTTCCTTGCCTTATTTAAGGTGTCTTCATCCAGAAGAAGCACTTCGTGTTCTAGACGAAGTACACCAGGGGGCATGTGGTAACCACCCAGGGGGCGATCCCTAGCATATAAGGCGATGAGGCAAGGATATTATTGGCCCACTATGAAAGCAGACGCAATTGAATTTTCTAAAAAATGTGACAAGTGCCAACGATATTTACCTATACCTCATGTACTGTCCGAGCGGATGACTCCAGTTGATATCCCTTGGCCTTTCGCTCAGTGGGGGGTCGATATCATCGGGCCCTTACCCATGGGAAAGGGACAAAATAAATTCGCGATTGTAGCGGTTGATTACTTCACCAAATGGGCCGAGGCAGAACCATTAGCCAAGATTACTGAGAAACAAACTACTAAGTTTATATGGAGAAATATTATATGCCGCTACGGACTCCCCCACACTATAATCACCGACAATAGAACGCAATTCGACAACGCCACCTTTGACGAATTCTGTGAAAAGTGGAAGATACGTAACCTCCGCACCTCTCCGTATCATCCTCAGGCAAATGGGCAAGTCGAGGCAGTGAATAAAATCATCTAGCATCATTTGAAAACCAAGCCCGGTGAATGTAAAGGTGAATGGCCAGAACTTCTACCAGAAGTATTATGGGCATATAGGACTATAACTCGAACATCAACGGGTGAAACCCCTTTCTCCTTAGCATTTGGTGTCGACACGGTAGTACCGGTGGAAATTCAAGTCCCCTCGTATCGGATCGAACAGTACGACCCCGCGGGTAATCAGGAAAACCTCCGACTTCACCTCGATCTCTTGGAAGAACGAAGAAATGCCTCCCAATTACGAGCAGCCGCATATTAACAACGTATTGCTCGCTATCGAAATGCTAAGGCTCGGCCTAGGTCCTTCCAGCTCGGAGATTTGGTCCTGAGGCAAAAACTCGGAGTCCCTGCTCGTTCGCTGGATCCAAATTGAGAAGGCCCTTATCGGGTTATTAAGATTGTGCGACCCGGTACCTATTATCTTGAAGACATGCAGGGTGAACCCGTGCGTCGCCCTTGGCACGTGCAGCATTTGCTACAATACTTCCCCTAGATTCGATGTAGTTCATAACGACATTTTATGAATAAAGTTGAAGATATCTTTTGGTCGCTACTCCATTTACTTGGACCTGAATAGCCCTGAAGAGAGTGCATACCATCCTCTTGGCCAATTGCCTACCCTTGGTAGGATTAAAATTGTTACTAGTTGGTTGCTTCTCCATTCTATGGATTACAGATAGCCCCGAAGAGAGCATACGTGCTCTCTTGACCAATCTTCTGCCCTTGGTAGAATCAAAATCTCAATCGATAGATCAGTCTATCTCAACGCGGACATGGTCACACGACCCCCGGATTGAGTCTAATTCACTTTTTCATGAGTTAGATGCTCGCGCTTGGTGAAAAGGATCGTACTTCCAAAATGCGAGCAGCGCAGCTCGTGCTCGAATTAAGGGGTCGCAGATCGTTCATCCTAACTACGAGCAGCTCAGCGCAGTTCGTGCTCGAATTAAGGGGTCGTACCCCTAACTGCGAGCAGCGCGGCTCGTGCTCGAATTAAGGGGTCGCGTCCTCTGATGAGTCAACATGTGATCAACACAAAGCAAAAATGAAAGATAAGGAGAATACACGACACTGAAGAAATAGATATTCATTATAATGGACCAAAAGGTCAAATCATTACACAGTCGTTACATATCGATTTCTTCTCAAGAGTATAAAAAAATAAAGAAGAAAAATAAAAAATACACGATGAAGACAAAAGAAGGCAACAAAGTCAGGGCTGATCATCCCCCTCTTGGGCAGGCTCGCGGCTCTCAGCTTCAGGGCCAGCCTCGGGAGCAGGAGCGACATCTGTAGCTCCGGTGACTTCATTCTTGGCAGCAGCTCGTTCTCTAGCTGCGACCTCGAAAGCCATCCTATCGAACTCCTCAACGTTAAAAGTCGGAGCGATCTGCTGCATAACTCTGACCGCGAAATCGCGACCAGCGATATATGCTTCATATCGCTCCTCGTCATAAAGTGGAGAAGTACGAAACTCCTGGACTGCACGAGGACCCTCGTCAGATACCATCTGAACGAGGGCCACCCGCTCCTCTTCCCAGTGGATGGAGTCATCCTTCAGCTGTTTAAGTCGCTGCTGGGCCTCCTCAAGCTTGGTCCGAGCGTCCTTGAACTGCCCTTCAAGCTGGATCTTGTCATGGCGGAAGATTTCCTTCTCCTTCTCGCTCTTAGTATGAAGCTCTTGAAGCTTTGCGAGTTGGAGGTCCACTGACTGAAAACGCTCAGTCAAGGATTGGATTTTTACGAGGAGAATCTTCTTTTCTTCATCCAGCTTGGCGATCTGAACTTCCAGAGCCTTAACCAAGCGGTCCCGCCCTTGGACCTCGGCTTCCATTGTCTTCTTCTTCTTCTCAGCATCCTCCACGCTGCGGCGAGCGGCTTCAACATCCCGCCTAACGCGGAGCGTGAGATCCAGGCTCTGATATAAATAAAGAAAGAAGGATTAGATTGCTAGTCATCCTATTAAATCACGGAGAGATTGGTAAAAAGGAAAAAGGTTGTTACCTGAACCAACCTTACCCCGATATCAGTGGAGAGAGCCTCTGGGCTTGGCTCAGGCAAACTCCCGAAGGCGTTGGGGGGGATGTTATCAAACATAAACTTGCATATCGGATGCAAGTGTGGGGGGATAACAAAGACCCCCGACCCGAAAGGTTGGGCCACTACCATCTCGTTTGAGCCCATCTCGCGAGCACCTACGGCACCCAAGGAAGGTGTCGCAGACTCGCGAGCACCAGTAGGCTCGCATGTTATCTCCTTTGGAGGGAGGCCTCCCTCCCTCCGATCGCCTTTCGGCAAATTGTCAGCGACTTCGATCACTGGCTGGCCGCGAGCACCTGGCGGTGGAGTCGCAGCAGCCGGAGGAGTCGTAGTCGCACGAGAAGTTGGGGCGGCACCCCCTTTTTCAGCAGCGCACGGCTGTGGTCCGCGACCAGGTCCGTCCATCGGGATAGGCGTAGATGAAGGACCGGCCGCAGTCTTCTTCTGCCTTTTCGAGGCAGTACCTTTTAAGTGAGGGAGCACTCCCAGCTCTCCTCTCTTGTCTCCTACGTTTGTCATTTCTTCTGGAGAAATTAGACCCGCTGCACAGAGACAACGAGGCTCTAGAACAGCGTTTATGTGGCGGGCAGCCGCAGGGAGTTTGTAAACTCTAACGAGCTTCTCGTTGAGTCCTCCTCGCAGATTTGGCTTCACACCAGTTGGGATCCCTACAAAAAAAAAAGAAGAAGACATATTAATCATCGTAGGGCAAATGCTCTATTCCTTTCAGATAGATGGCGAAAACAAAACTCACCTTCGCCAAAATGGCGATTAACGTTGTGACCTTTTGGGTCGGAGCCCATTTCAGACTCCCAATTGCCGGAAACATAAAACCATCTTTTTCTCCATCCCGAGCAGTTGGAAGAAGGGTTCCCCAGGATAAAGTTATTCCGGTGCCAGAAGCAAAGGTAGTACCAACCCTCGCTAGCTGGCGCCTTCTTTAGTTGGAATAACCTTAAAAACTCCTCAGCGGTTAACTCATCGTTACCCGCCTGCTTCCAGAGGATAAAAACGCTCAGAAGCACCCGCCAGCCATTTACTATTAGTTGGCCCGGGGCAATCTTATAGAGACGGAGGAAGTTTCGTATGAAAGGATGGAGGGGAAGGCGTACACCCACTTTGAAAAAGTATTCGTAAAAAGACACACACCCTGGTGGTGGTGCATCGGCTGTCTCCCCTCTCCCCGGTAATCTAAATGAAACAGAGTCTGGGACTCTATATACCTCTCTAAGGTTAGAGAGTCTTTCCTCCGTCAAGATGGAAGAGTAACCGGAGGCGGAATATCTCCCAGCCGGTACTCTGGCGTTATTGAATTCGGAGGAATCTGGGGTTTCATCTCCCAAAGGAACAATCTCTTCGTCAGAGATTTCCACCATTATAAAGAAAAATGGGTGGGAGAAGTGAGTAAGAAGAAAGAAAAGAGGGAATACCTCTGTAAAGAGGTTTTTACTCCGGAAACAGAGAAGAAGAAGAAGAAAACTTCGCAGCAGATGGAATTCGAAAATGGAGGATTTTCGGCTAAGTCCGATATTTATATGCAATCATCCCTATTGATTTGATGGATACGCGGTAGGTTTTCACCCGGCACGCCAGACGAACGGGCGCTGACATTAAATACGGAAACACGTGGCGCACGACGCCTCATTTCTGGCGGCAGAAAAAGCTGCGTAAAGCTGGCCATCATAAATGCGGAAGCACATTAAGTGAATCATGTGCGATTTTCTCCCAGCAGCCAGCTGTCTACACTAACAAACCCTTGGCATAGTTCCTCAATACCAAGGGTTTGGGGGGCATCTGTTGTAGGCAAAGATAGTCTGGCGAGAACTGAGGGGTCGCGCATCTTTCATGCGAGCAGTCAAGCTCGTGCTCGCGATAAGGGGTCGCGCATCTGGAATGCGAGCAGCTCAGCTCGTGCTCGCGATAAGGGGTCGCGCATCTGGAATGCGAGCAGCTCAGCTCGTGCTCGCGATAAGGGGTCGCGCATCTGGAATGCGAGCAGCTCAGCTCATGCTCGCGATAAGGGGTCGCACATCTAGAATGCGAGCATTCCTGACACGAGCAGCTCCCGACATCTGAGCAATCGTGAGTCTTTACTTTTGATTTAGATGGTCTTCGTATAATAGTTCCAGCAGCTTGTATAGGCCGATTCTGGCTTACCTTCTTCAATGGTTCCGAATCTCAAGGGATTGCTATCAAGGAACGTAATTAACTGATGAGTTGTTGGATAAAATCACTCCTCTATCTAAGGAAAAGAATCTTATCCCACGAAATCAGCGGGATCTCGATATCTTACGTAACAGATTGGATCGCTTCAGATCTATATAAAGGGATGACTCCATTAAGAGAAAGGTACACAACCATCAATCTCTAGCCTCGTTTTGCCTGATTATTCTTCTTCTTGCTTTGCCTGACTTAAGCATCGGAGGGCTAACGGCTGGACACCAGCCACCCTTAGTTGCTTTCTGTCTTCTTACAGGTCTGGCGGAGGAAATCCCTGTTGGAGAGAAGGTGAACAACCGGAGGATCCTGTTACAGAATCTGACGTTAACACATGCTTAGGCTAGATTGTCTTTATGTTTATCACATGCTAGCCTTGTAATTGGACCCACTTAAGCTTGAAAGCTAAGTGTTCTTGCTTAATTAATTTAGAATTGCTAATTAGTTTAATTAAGGCAAGAAGTTTTAAAATGGATTTTTAAACGGTCCTAATCACCCCCCCCCCCCTAGGATTTAGTCATAGTTTACAAGCTTCACTTTAAGCTTCCACACCGTTAGCATTTTAAGTGCTATTTAAAAGACGCAATTTCACTAACCAGCCCATGTAGCTCATCAATGGGTTAACTAGATGACTCGATCCAATCTCACCTAAAACACCAAATAAACTACAAGAAGACAAATATATATATGTATAAATATGATAAATGTAGCTTATATACTTGCTAACTTGGCAGGGCAGGGCATGCCTTTTGGCTTATATTCCCTTCCTTGGAATTTAGTCATGATGGACCACGTCAAACGAGCTTGATTCAATTAAGTGGGTTGGGTCAGGTCTAATCAGGCTTAGGCTTGATGAATTTTAAGCTAGTGGAGTGAAACAACAGGCTAACGAGGTTATGGGTTAGGTTTGGCTAGAATCCTTGGCCTAATTTAGTTGGTAAAAAAATTAGGGTGGAGTGACCATTGACTTGATTGAATCCAACCCATTGTCAACCCTAAAGATTACCGGCTAGACTTTTTGGCCAAGGACCATACATGGTGGGGCCCACTTTAGAAGAGACATATACAAGTGTTGCACACCTAATAATAACTAGGGCTATTAGTTTAGGCAGGAAGTATTTGTGTGGTGGATCAAAATCATGTACACAGTTTATTCCTTTTAAATTATGTGCCCTATAATTTACCATATATATTGTAGACATGTGTGTGGGGTGGGACCTCGAGGCCTCGTTTTGGTGTACGGGAGAGTTGACTTATCAATTTGAAATCACCACCAGCAAATTGAATTTAAAATCTAGGGTTGACTAGACACCATAGAATCACAATGAGCTGGATAATTGAAGACTCCCAAAGTTGAATGACTCATGTGGTTCATCTGCGGTCATCGGAGATTTCGAGTAAGGTCTCAATGACTATATATGGACACCCCACAATCAAAACACGACCACATTGTTTTGCAAACTTTGGTGGGCACAGTTTTAGTAGGAACATGACTAAAAACATGTAAACACTAAATGGATTGGATTGAGCCAGAGTAAGCCCAGCACAAACCCAACACTAAAAGACAACAATCTAGCAGCTGATTGACTGCACCACACTCAAAGGTGGTTGAAGCTTAGCCGACTTTGCTCAAAGGTGCTTGAAGCTTGGCCAACTCCCCTTCATCCAGTTGTGGGTTTTGGCTTAATAATGTGCTGGACCAATCCTTGATTTACATCAAATTATCATCTTCTTTGATTTACTCGAACCTAGCTTAATTCAGAGAGTTTTTCGTAAACCCTTACATGTCTCTCCCAAGCTCAGGCTTAGGAGGATAGCAGTTGCTTAATCTTATCCATTTACCCTTACATGTCCCTCTCTAGCTTGCCTATTTAACGGACCCTGCACAAAAAAAGAGGGATCGAAAGATCAGAGAATTTGGGAGAGATTATAGATTTAGAATAGAAGAGAAACTCTATCCCTTAACCCACAACATTCCCAAAGCTGAGAGATCTGCTCCTAGTTATGAGAAAAAGACAGATACCCTGACTCTTATGTTCTCTCGATCTCTTTCAGACTATTAATTCCATTCCATTCTATTCTATTTTCCAAACTATAGTATTCTTGATCTATCCTTTTTCCATCCCGTATATTCTAACAAAACTTCTTTGAGCACTTGAGGTAGTAGGCTTTGCTTTGACATCACATAAAGTATGCTCTATAATTGCCTCTCTTGAGGATCTTCTGTATTAGAATACGTGGCTTAAAGGAGTAATTAAAAACTTTGTGTTCTTTCTTTTCTATACTTCTATTGGAAAACCTTTTTTTCTACTATTTTTATTTTTTTTTCAATTTATCTTTCATAGTTTAGACATCTAAAGCTTAGTATTTTTACTAGAAGTTTATTGAATCCCCTTCATAAGTGTACAATCTGGCAAAGTAGAGGCCTTGTTTAACACGGGCAATAAAAGGGTGCCTAATCTCTTCCTTTTTCGTTACCAAGGCCCTTACTTAGAAACCATTGCGCTTACCTATCTAAGAGTCACTCGAGTCGGTAACCTTTGGTTTTTCCGATCTCAAGATGATTCCATGGATTCTAGTCCATCGTGGATTCTTAAGCCTTTATTTTGATTAATGGCGACTCCAATATAGTATTCAATTGTTTCGTACTGTGTAACCTTGTCAAAGGTAGTACACATCTAAGGAAATCAAATTGAGCTAATTATACCAATCATACATTCCTCTGGGGTTCAGCTTCCAATGGATACGAGCATGTTGCATGAGTTGTTACGAATGGTATAAGTACAATTATCTTCTCTTCTGAACACATTTGCAGAGTTCAAGTATGGAGGTCTTAGCTTGGGTTCAACTGGATCTGGATAAACTTTGGATTAGGGCCTTCGTAGCTTTTGCCCATAACTTTTGTGAGTATAATATTTTAGGTTTACAAAGGACGTATGGTCTATGACTTGTCGGGTATTCGGATCCCGTCACATCAGAAATTTGAATAAATTTTAAATTTATATTTATCACCACACATATGTACACCTATTATCCATCGTTCAACTCATGCAACCATCAAACGATCCAAAATATATTTGTAGTGATTATACAGTCTAAAAAATATACTTGAACACCTCGTGAGCGTCTTGGAGGGGAGAGAATCGCCCTTAAGCGCACATAGTGATGTAGGAAGAAGAGTTGTGGCATCATTCTCTACCCATACCAAAGTATGATATCTTCTTTATGGTATTTAGGAATTTTTTTGGGATTATTCAGTTCTACAAATATAAAATAAATAAAAATAATCAAATTCACTATGATCATGACCATAGATATAGAGCACTCAACATTGGTTATTATTGGAAACAGACGTCTCAAATCACCCTGCACAGGGGCCACTGACCGATCGGGAGATTGGTCGGTCATGGTAGAGATCAAGGTAGCAAAGTTGCTGGAGCAATTTTTGGCCATCTGGCCGGCCGGCCGATAGGGGTGTCCGGCCGACCTGTCGACAGTCTTCTTGTATGAGTTGGATTCTTGCGTGGTTTTGCGCAAAGAGTTTCTAATTCCAGTTTTTCTCCTATTTAAGGAGTGTTTTACGGGATTAGAGGTATCCTAGATTGGAAAGGGGATTGAGAGATGTTCTAGGTGAGAGAAAGATCTTGAGAAGAGGGTTTTCTTCTTAGAAAAGCTTGGGTTTCTCTTATGAGCTTGTGATCTTGGGTTTTAGGTTCCATCTCTTGTAGCTTCTGATATTATAGTGGATTGGTGTCTCTTTGTGCCGTGATTTTTTACTCGTGAGGGGTTTTTCCACGTTAAATTCAAATTGTTGCATGTGTTGCTTGTTTGATTCAATTTGCTGCTGTGTGTTCGACTTTGCTTCCACTGTCGGCCCTCCTATCCCAACAACTGGTATCAGAGCAATCGTTGGAGTGTAATAGAAATTCGGATCTGATACAAGAGCATGGCATCGGGCATGAGGTTCGACATAGAGAAGTATTCAGAAAAAATAATTTTGAACTTTGGAAGGTAAAGATGAAAGGCCTTTTAGTTCAGCAAGGACTGCAAGATGCGCTCCTTAGAAAGCGACCGGAGGCTATGAAAGAAGAAGAGTACTGGAAGAAGATCGATGAAAATGTTAATGTCTTAATCCAGTTGTGCTTGATAAATGAGGTCCTGTATAACGTCATGCAAGAGAAACTACAGTTAAAACATAGGCGAAGTTGGAGAATATCTACGCGAAGAAATCTTTGAAAAATTGCATATATTTGAAGCTTCGGTTGTATAATTTGAGGATGACGAAAGGGGCCGATGTTGAGAGCCATATCAGTAATTTCAATAGGCTTATTTGTAAGTTGATGGATGTAGATGAACCGATGAAGAACGAGGATCAAGTGTTTATGCTGTTGAATTCTCTTCCAGAATCATATGAGTTGCTCAAGGACTCGTTGTACGCAGGTAGGGAGACTATTGGTGTGGAAACCGTTATCTCAGTCCTTCAGGCGAAGGCGATGAGAAGGAAAAAGCGGCGGCTTGGGTCCCTCTACGGATGAGGCACTGGTTATGAGGGGAGGAATTTTGAGCGAGGTGGGGGATCTCTGTCATCGAGATCTAAATCAAAGGGTAAGTGGAAGTACAAGGTGATATGCTAGAATTGTGGAGAAGAAGGGCACGTGAAGAGGGATTGTTCAAATCCAGGGAAAAGGCAGGAGAAATATGAAGATTCTCTAGGGAGGGGATCAATACTATAGAGGATGGTGGTAATGTTTGTGATGTATTGGTTGTATCCGGCATAGAGTCTCTTGGTGGAGAGTGGCTCTTGGATTCAGGTGCATCATGTCACATATGTCCTGACCAGAGTTCATTCATGTCATACAAGGAGTATGATGGTGGATCGGTTGTTGTGGGTGATGGCTACGCTTGCAATGTGGTGGGGATTGGTTCGGTGCGCATTAGGATGTTCGATGGAGTCGAACGGATCCTTGAAAGTGTGAAGCATGTCCTTGAGATGAAGAGGAATGTGATATCTCTTAGTGCACTCGAGGCGCAAGGGTGCAGGTTCATCGACCGCGATCGGTATTGTAAAGTGGTGAAGGGAGCACTCGTGATGATAAAGGCACATAGGTGCGATAATCTTTATAAGGTGATCGAGAGCATAATTCATGGTGGAGCTACGGGATAGGCAGTGGGATCCACGGTTCCTCGTATATGGCAAGAAAAAAATGGCCACATGGGAAGAGTAACAAGGTGTGTGAAGATGCAAGGATAAAGTCGATGGGGCATGAGAAGCGACAGACTATAATGATGACGAAGTAAAGGTGGAGGTTGTGCGTGGCAAGGTGGTGCATGATGATTTGAATTGTGGTGGAGTTTGTTGGAAACGGACGTCTCAAATCACCCCGCATAGGGGCCACCGACCTGGTTGGTCATGGTAGAGATTAAGGCAGCAAAGCTGCTAGAGCAAGTTTTGGCCATCCGGCCGGCTCCTTGTATGAGTTGGATTCTTGTGCGGTTTTGCACAAAGAGTTTCTAATTTTGATTTTTCTCCTATTTTAAGGAGTGTATTACGAGATTAGAGGTATCCTAAATTGGAAGGGGATTGAGAGAGGTTCTAGGTGAGAGAAAGAGCTTGAGAAGAGGGCTTTCTTTTTGGGAAAGTTTGGGTTTCTCTTATGGGCTTGTGATATTAGGTTTTGGGTTCCATCTCTTGTAACTTCTGATATTATAATGGATTGGTGTCGCTTTGTGCCTGTGGTTTTTTACTCGTGATGGGTTTTTCCACGTTAAATTCGAATTGTCTATGTGTGGTTGGTTGTATGTATTATGATTGCATTGTGTTGCTTGTTTGATTCAATTTGTTGCTGTGTGTTCGGCTTTGCTTCTGCTATGGGCCCTCCTATCCCAACAGTTATGACTTAGAAGGTATCGTATTTTAACAATGAATTAAAAAGTTCAACATTATGGTGTACGAGAATGAATGTATGGCAGCGGATTTACAGACAAGAAATTTATCATGCATCAAAGATGGAGAGGAGATATGAAAAACCCAACACTCTTAAGAAGAGATGATCAAATGTCTCTTATCTGAGCCCTACTTCACTCTATTGTGACCCTTTTTTCTTTTTTCTTTTTTTCTCTTACTTCTTTCTTTTATTTTTTTTCCTTCTTTTGTTTCTTTTCCTTTCTTTCTTCCACACTTCTACCTTTCCTTCCAAACTTCTCCTCACACCTCCTTTGAATGGAAGGGATCTACTAATATACAGTGGTTGGCGGAAATCATGTTGAGTTGGCTCAACTCGTACCCCAAGGCTCTCCATTCGCCATAAATAATGGGATTAAAATTTAGTGTCAGAGGAAATCCTATTTCCATTGATGTGTCTAGCCCAAATCTCAATGCATTTTAATTATTATTTTACTTCCTAGGGAGCCAGTGTGGAAACCTAAAATTGGCCGAATGAATGTAAGTGGAAATCCAATTTCGGCCACCTTTTTATTTTTATTGGCCTTGTTTTAGGGCGAGTTGTAAAAGGTTCCTGACATATTGTTCAGTGGTAGACGTTGTGCGTTTCAACACTGTGATCATGGGTTCAAGTGCTCATATGGTCTGGTCTGTGTGAGTGTTAGTGCGTGAAAGAAGAAAAAAAGAGCGAGGGACAGAGTTGCACATATAAGGTCTTCAGGCAAATTAATTAGAGATGGGATTTGAGTACTTGAGTGTTCCTAGATTCAGTTTTGGTTGTTAACTTGTCTCCCGCGTGGAATTCTACTTCAACGAGGAATCACACTAAATTTTAAGCCATTTCCAAAATTCTACCTACCTGTCCTACCCGACCGTTTACTGCTTGAACTGGTGAGGATCAACTTGCACATGTAGATTGTAAACTATGCCCTATATGGGTGGCCCCACAATGGGACAGTCAGAATTTAGTACATGCCTTCCTATGCATACTGGTGCATTGTGGAAGCAGATTGCATCCTGCCCTTCGGCGTGGACGGATTGGGTCCAGGCAGAAGCTCTGTGGGGCCACCGTGATGTACCGGTTTTCCATTTTTATCCAGCATCATTTCAGGGTATGAGTCCAAAATGAGGCAGATCCAAGGCTCAAGTGGACCATACCACAGGAAGCAATTAATGGTGACACTTACGCCATCATTGAAACCATTCTAGGGCCGGCCGTGATGTTTATTTACCATCCAACCCGTTCATAATGTGACATAGATCCGGACGAAGGGAAAACAAAAATATCAACTTGAGCAAAACTTCTGTAGCTCCCAAGAAATTGCAAAATGGATGGACGGCATGGATAAACATACATCACGGTCGGCCCTACAGAGCTCCTCGCTGGACCGAGTCCGTCCTGCATGGGTAGGACTTAATCCGCTTCCGGGCGTAATTAATGCACCGTACTTGCCAGAGAAGCGAACCGTTCACGGCGACTTGACATTTTGACGTAAGGTTGGTGGTTCCATGTTCACATCGTCGAAAACGGGTGGCCCCACTTATACGCAGTACGGACCCATATACGAATTAAAGCTACGACGGACCACCTGAATTGGTAGTCCAATAGGCTCCTCCCCTTTGAAAAAAGGTTCATTTCTTTACTAAATTAAAAGGGAAGTGCTAATTGCACTTTTCCTCGAGTGCACGGTGACAGTGCACTGGCTTCACACGTAGAAAAAGTCAAACTCGGACATGATCTAACCTGCTCTTAAGGACACCCTCATTGCTTAGATTCCATGTGTCCAAAAACCAGAGGATTACAATTTTAAGAAGAGCCAGACGTGTACGCAGAATTTTAACTATTCATTACTTATGTACAAGAATGGCCCATCTGATAAGTAGATTATCCCAATATTTTAATTCCAGTATCTACATTTCGGTTGTAACCTGATGAACGGATATGATCTTCAAAGAGTATTTCCATGTGAGAGGCGAGTGCAACTTTTTAAAGTGCACGTGCACTTAACATTTTCCAGCCCTCTCTTTTGAGAAAAGAAGAGAACGTGGACGTCTTTGTAAAGAGAAAATACTGGTGGTGGATGATTCGCGGGGGCGCTGTTTGGGTGGATCCACGGATCCACTGAGGTCGGTGGATCCCCAACTGTGGGGCCACTGTGATGTATGTACCTTACATCTACACCGTCCATTGGATCCCCAACTGTGGGGCCACTGTGATGTATGTACCTTACATCTACACCGTCCATGCATTTTGAAAGCTCATTTTAGGGGGTTATCCCAAAAATGAAGCAGATCCAAATTTTAGGTGGACCATACCACATGAAATAGTAGTGAATTAAATCCGACACCATTAAAAAATTCGTGGGGGCCACTGGAATGTTTATTTTCTATCCAACCTGTTGAAAAGGTCACAAAGATCAGGATGAAGATAGCAAACAAATATCAGCTTGACTCAAAGCTTTTGTGACCCACTGAGAAGCTTTTAATGATTGAGTACCATTGATTACTATATTATGGTCCACTTGAGATTTGCATCTACTTCATTTTTTAAATCTGTTCTAAAATGAGTTTTCAAAATGAACGGATGGCATAAATGTAATACACACATCACACAGTGGATGGCACAGTAAGGGATCCACCGACCTAGGTGGATCCGAGATCCAGCAGGAGCCGCGCCAGATTCGCGGGCAGTAAGGAATTACTAAGAAATTACATACGTGGCATATTAGTAATTAAAATAAACCGTCCAAATTATGCTACCGTGGATGTGTAATAAACAAATTATTGCCCTTATATGGTTATTTAACTGTTTGGACGGTTAAAAATGATTTTTTTTCTATAATCTTAATTCAAAAAAGTGTCCATGAATCAGAGGTTGGTATTATTCCACAATTTAGTCAGTTTAATTTGACTTCATATATGCCATGTTTATCATTTCAACGTGACTGCGTATCAAGCGGCATACATAGTCAGAGTAACAAATAACGCCCCACTGTAGATTTGGGTGAAAAGGGAAGCTTCACGTAGAATCATCGAACCAGCAGATTCCGAAAATTTGCCTTCCTTTTTTGACCTCTGACCACAACAAAAGCCAACCGTCCAAACCTTTATCTTGTTTCCACTCAAAACCTCTCATACTTATCCATCAAACTCTCTCTCTCTCTCTCTCTCTCTCTCTCTCTCTCTCTCTCAGCTATGGGCAATACTATAGGAAGAAGGAAAACAGCCAAGGTCATGAAAATAGACGGCGAGACACTCAAGTTCAAGACTCCGGCGAGGGTGGCTGACATACTCAAAGACTACCCAGATCATGTTCTGATGGATTCGGAGGCGGTTCGCCACTTGGGTGTCCGGGCCAAGGCACTGGACACTGATCAACAGCTCAAGCCGAAGAGATTATATTTCCTTGTGCAATTGCCTAAGGTCCCTGATCCTAAGCTGCCAAGACGGGTCCGATCGGGCGGTATCAACATGAGCGCCAAGGAACGGCTCGAGAGCCTCATGTTGTCGAGGCGATCGGTGTCAGACCTATCTTTTATGAAGTCGGCAGCGACGGTCGAAGGCATGGACGGCGCCGGAGGGGCTGTACGTGTGAAGATGAGGTTGCCTAAGGCCCAAGTGGCCAAGCTGATGGAAGAAAGCAACGATGAGACAGAGGCAGCTGAGAGGATCATGGAGTTATGCGTCAACCACAACGGAAATTCTGCTGTGGTTGATGATGGACAACGGAAGCCTGCTCTAGGAAGCATCCAAGAGATCCGCAAGACACGGGAGGTACGTAGTCCCGCAGCTGACCAGGCTTTTGCTTTGGGTCAATTTATTATTATTATGACGAATTCTCCAATGCCCTCATAGCACTATAAGTTATAGTGCTCCTACTTGCATCCGTTCACTTGGACAGACCATCAATTGATCTGAACCGTCTATTGGGTCCAGGATACATTTAATAGGCTACCATGCAAAAATTGGACGGATCAAATGATCCAATGCATCCTTGATTTGGCCTTATTTTTCTACCCATCCGTTTTGAAGCCATGGAAGAGGTACATTGCCTGACGAAAGTGATTCTTTAGAATCATAAGCAATTTATGATTGTCCCACTCCCCCAGCATCAAATTGTTGGTTAGACCTATTTTTTGTAAATCATATTGACCGTCTATATTAAAGACCATTGATCGCCTGCTTCCTATTTCATTGTTGGACCTAATGAACAGTCTACATCAAACGGTTGGGACTATAAAAGTATCCAGATGCAACGAACAAGCACTATAATTTTGGGCATTTCTCTATTACTATTATTATTATCATCCATTTAGCAAAAACTTTTAACTTATCAAGTGCATGGGTCGAACCTGTTCAATAGATCGATGGGCTCCACGGTGATGAATTCTTTATGCAAAAACCAGCGACATCCGCTCATCAAGTGGACCACTCTTATATTTTGCTATTTATCAATAGCTATACATCGCTTTCTAGGTGTGGCTTACTTGCTGAGGGGAGAGGGCTGATTTTGGTCAAGACCATGAAATGTGGTCCAACCGATTGGACCTGAGACCTCTCTATACACCGCACACACACAAACACTACTAGAAAACATCTAAATTCACGTGTAGTTGATTTGGTGGTCGATGTGATGTGAACATCAGAATGTCTATACAATTTATTTAAAGAAAAATAAATAAATAAATAAACCAAGCAAGTTGATACTTTCATCCCATAACAGTTTCTCGTAAATTTCATGTCACGTGGGACCTTGGTATGATCCAATCCGTTCATAGGAGGGATACCACTACGTGGATGCTTTTGGACAAGAATTAGGCCGTCCACTTGTCAGGTGGGCTCACATTTTACAAAAAAAATAAAAAATGTAGGGATGAGAAAATTTTGGATGGAGTTTTCTCATGCTTGCAACTGTTTCTAATTAATACCAGTGGTCCACTGTTGAATGACCTGGATATACATGTTTGGGAGGTCAGACTCACCTGATGGACCGCTCGGATGTTACACCTGTTCGCCACGGTGGCATATTTGATGGTGCATGTGGGAGATGCCATGTACACGCGTGTGGGCTGAGCAAAGCGTAATATATTATAAAAGATCACGTCATATATACTTATGCTTTAGTTATCAACGATTCTATTACAAACAAGCGGTGTATGACATCTTGACCGTTCATATGTTTTGTCCAAGAGTTACTATGGTCGGAGGATCGTAACCGTTGATGGGATAATTTTCGTAAATCCATATAAGACACGACACATGGATGGTTGAGAACTCATACATGTGTGTCAGATTTACGGAGATGGAAATATAAGTAATTGCACTGGTAGGTAGGTAGGGAATTGTTATTTGTCAGTAAGTCGAATTGATAAATGCACCGATCCTTTCTATTTTTGGTACCAAATCGCATAAAGTTTGTTAGATTGAATACAAAAAAGTAGAAAGAGTGGATGTGTTTATAAGTAAAAAGTGGGTGTAATTGTTTAAATAGTAGTTCTGCTGCTGTTATTGTTGTAATTCCATGCGACTGTGGAGCCATACCCATCGCTGGCACACGTGTCGATATCAACAAATGATCTTTAGCCTTAAAAAAGTCAGGCAGTTTCAGTCCTCAAGTGGGCCACAACGTGCAAAGTTAGATGACGGTGATTCTTTTGTAGCCGTCCATTTGTTTTGTACTCTGGGGCCCACCGAGATGTGAAATCGCCTGATTTTGATTTAGCCACGTATTACCAAAGTTAGATGACGGTGATTCTTTTGTAGCCATCCATTTATTTTTGAACGGCGACAAATGGGACGGCCAAGATAGCCAAATTGATCCAGTTTTCTACCATGGGCCATCAATCTAGGGCCTACTAGATGAGCAAAGTCTCATACAGCCACGTGTACAGTGGTTAGTGGCGATTGACTGGGTCCTTCTGTACATACCAAGGGTAGAATGTTTGACTGCAATACTAAAATGTTAAAATTTTCTCTAATAACTGTTTAAAAATTACATATTATTATTATAAGATTATAGAATAATCACAATAAAATATTCCGAAGGAGAGCTTTGCTAAACCCACATGCGTGTACAAGGCATCTCATGTTCACGTCCCATCACATGTGCCAGGGTCGCTAACAGGTGCGATATCCAAGCCGTCCATTACGTAGTTCCGATATTGTAGATGTAACTTTCATGAAATCCAAACCGTTCATCAGTAATCTGCCACTCTCTTTCACCTTGAAATCCATAAATCATGAAGATCCAAAACTCAGGTAGGCCACACCATAGGAAACAGTTGGGGCAAATGCCACCCATTAGTTTTGTATGGGGTTCTGGTGTATATTTCAACTAATACATTCATCTGATTTGCCTCGTCAAGATGAAAGCATCCCCAAAAATTAGGTTATCCAAAAGCTCAGGTGGGCCATAACACGTGAATCTGGAGGTTTCACTATGCGGTGGTCATCTGAGCATTGAATCAGCCTGAATTTTGTGATCAAGGTCAAACAATGGGTGTTGGACCTGATGAACGGGGTGGATCTTACTGGCATAGAAAGTAGTTCCCCTCACAGTAGCCATAGGCACGCTTCTCGCGTGCCTACACATGAGCTAATTAAAAGACAGCCATGACAGGGAAGTTCCAACCAAAAGAAAGGATATTTAAGTAATTATAAGGTCAGACAGGGAAGTTCCTGCCTGGGAACCTAGGTGGGGCCCACTGTAATGTTTTTAAGAAATCCACTCTGCTCATCCTTTTGTGAGATTATTTTAGTACAATATACTGAAATGTATCCGGATCCAAGACTCAATTGGGCTGCACTAAAGGAAAAGGTGGTTAGGGAAATTCTTACCGTTGAAACCTCCCTGGGTCCACTGATGAACTGAAAACATAAATATTAGCTTGATTCAAAACTTATGTGGCCCCAGAAATATTTCAACTGTGGACATTAAATCCTCACATTTTGTACCCACCTGAGTCTTTTGATCCAGCTTATTTTTGGTTTAATGTCCTAAAATAAGATCACAAACGGATGGGCAGGTGGATTTATCAAAAACATCATGTTGGGTTCCACTTAGGTTCCCAATGCAGAACTTCCTGCGCATGGCTTTAGCAAGAAATCCGCGTCCGACACTAAACTTTATTGACTTTTTCCCGCTTCTTCCACCTTCTATCTGGCGCCAAACAAACTACCCTTCCTTTCTTTACACATACACGCACGTGCCAATCTAATAATTTTAATATACTCGTCACCGCTGACCAAAACCGGGTTTCTTGCTCACAAAGTAAAAAAACTCAAAGATGGCAAAATTGCTTAAGGCCTGTTTGGTGTCAGGGAAATTAAACTATGGATTTTAAAAACTCAGAAATTCATGGTTTTACATTGGATGCAGATTTGGCAAATCTCAGAATCCACTGTTTGGAAATCTAAGTTATCTAAGAGCAATTATGACAGTGTTAAAGTATTTATTGTAGTGGAATAACCTTTTATTGCTTTTTGAAAGTCTCTTATTTTATAGATTTGCAAAGATTTTATTTATTATTCTTTTAGGCATGGGATTTGCTGAAATCCATATATTTATAGTAGGGCTGTAAATGGTCGGGTTCGGGGCGGGTTTAGCCAAAACCAGACCCCCCCATTTACTAAACGGGTCTGGGTCCAAATTTTAGACCCAGACTCTTTTACTAAATGGGCGAGTCCGGGTCGGGTCCGAGTCAACCCACTAGATCCATTTATAAATGGGTCCGGGTCTGGTAGAGGGAGATCCACCCAGACCCATTTATAAATGGGTCGGGTCTAATGGGTCCGGGTCTGGATGAAGTATGCAAGCATTTTACAAGGCTTTAAAACCGGGTCTAGACGGGTCTAGGCTAGACGGGTCCCTTGAAACATAGACCAAACCCGCCCACTTACTAAATGGGTTCGGGTCGGTTCGGGTCGGGCCTAATATAAAGGAAACCACACCCAGACCCGTTTAGCAACCGGGTCTGTTCTTGGACCCAGACCCGTACCATTTAACAAATGGGTCGGGTCTAAATGGGTTGGGTCTGGGTACCCCATCGGGTCCGTGACCCATTTACAGCCCTAATTTATAGGGGTGTAGGTCTGAGAAACTCATGAGTTTGGTAAGTCTTTAATAAAAACAAACATAAGAGATTTGAACCATTGATTTCATAAATCCTTGCCTCAATTCTTTCACCCAACAATCCTGGTGACCTGTGTCAGCATGAAACATAGGTTTGAGATCCAATCCATTCATCAGATTGAACCACTAATTTTATGGCTTAGCTCAAGAATCAGGTTGATTTAGTTGTCAGGTGGGCTATAGTTTGCAAAAAGATATTTGATCATTTGAAAACTATGTCGGGGTTGGACCAACCTGACGGATGGATTAGATCTCACACCTATGTGCCATGAGTTTTACTTCACACGCGTGTGATGAGGAACCTCAAGGATCCTTTATGCATTTCTGCCACCATAGGTAAAAGAAGTCAGTGATGATTTTTTTGAAAAAAAAAAAATCCAAAATTAAACTTTTTGCAATTCCCATTTCTTTGATCCTCTCTAACATCCAATTGTCATGAATATTCAGAAACTCGGAGTGAGATTCAAGCCAATTGAAGACAGTGAATTGGTTTAGTTGTCCACTGCCTCCAGTGGACTATCATATATATCATCAAACCCTTTGGGTAGATGCAACTGACTCGAGCTTTAGCTGCACGACTCGTTCTGGTAGTTGATTGTACATGCAACAAATCAATGAAGGAATATGAAATGGGATTTTACATGTTTGGTGTACCCACTTATTTATGTGGTTTATATGATACTTTTGAGCCCATGATGTATTGTATGTTTATACCATGTAGGACATTGCACTAGGTTTCTGTGTCTGCGCTGAAACTATATACTTGTTTTGTGATAAGGAGAATGATTCACTAGTGTTGATCTCTGTGGGGCTCACTGTTATCAGTGCATGGCATCCATCTCAACCATTAGGTGTGGCGTTATGTGTTATGTGTTGGGGCCAAAAATTGGTTCGATAGGAAACTCAGGTGGGCCATATGACAGGGAACAGTTACGAGGGACGGCCAGCCAATAATTCTCTGAATTGTTTATGGGCCCAGTCATGAGGTGGCTATATACCATCCAATCCATTCATCAGAAGCCCTGGTGGGCCATATGACAGGGAATAGATGGGAGGGGATGCCCGGCCAATAAAACTCTCTGAATTGTTATGGGGCCCAGTGTGGTGGCCTATATACCGTCCAATTCAGTCATCAGATGCGGTCCACCAGGATGAACGGACACAAAAAAAGTTTAAGTCATTTCAAGAATCCTGTGGGCAGCATCAACTGGATTGAGAGGTTTCAGGCATGATTTTAAATTATTTACTTTAGGTGTGGCCCATCTGAGTTAAGAATCATCCTGAATTTTGGGCTTCAGGGTGAAATTGAGGTGCCCAACAGGATGGACAAAGTGGATGTTTGACATACATCACAGTGGACAGCTAAGTTATAGTGCTCCTGATTGTATCAGGATTTTGAACGGTTTAAATGATCAATTCGCTCTGTCCATCAGGTTTAACAGACCCATTGGCTTGATCCATCGGTTTTCTAAGTCATGGGTGAGATGGTTCTTATTGCCTTCATCGAAACCTTAAGCAATCCATGGAGGAATCTAACAAGCGGACGTCTCAAACATTTTACTGGACATGCACACACGCACAAAAATGGTCTCATGGAAGCTGGTTCTTATGAAAACTTTGTGAAAACTTTTGACACATGACTATGGGAGGAAATTCAGATAATCCTCTAGATGAGTCACCTCATGAAACTCAAGGATAACTTTTTTTACCGAATTAAAAAATTTAATAGGCAATAGTAAAGAAAAAAAACTACATGCTTATATATATATATATATATATATATATATATATATATATATATATATATATATATATATATATATATACTCTCAAGTCCAACCGGTTGGAACACAATTTGCAGTCCACCCAGGAGATTGCTTCCAACTTGTTAAGTGCTTGTGAAATCCAATCCTACTAATAAGTTGGCCCTACCACAAGGAACAATTCATACAAAAATCAGCTGCATCCACTGACCCAGCGTACCACACTTGAATTTTGCTATTAATTAATGGCTATACACTGTTTTCTATATTGTAGCTCACTTAATGATTAGATAGGGCTGATTTTTGCACTAGGGAATCCTCAGAGTGGGGCCAACCTAATAGGAGGATTGGATTTCACAAGAACTTAACAGGTTGGAAGAAATCTACTGGGTGGACTGCAAATTGTGGTCCAACCGGATGGACTTGAGAGTGACTCATATATATATATATATATATATATATATACATATATATTCTTAGGTGGAGGCTGGTTCTCATGAGAAAATTTTGAGAACTCATCCCACTTGATGTGAGCAATTTGGGCCTTGAAGCTTAATGAGGTGCTGCATCAAAGACCATTCAGATTGTGTCCATGACATTTGTGCAAAAGTGCACAAGTGAACATTCCCAGGTGGGTGTGTATACACAACTAAACATCCATTTTATAAAAGTACTGAGTAGATGATTGGAACCATCCAATCTGTGTGAATTTTTCATGGTAACCCATGAAATATATGTTAATTCAATGGACAATCTAGATTAATTGATCAAAACATCCAAATGTTTTGATGTAACTAGGAGTTGACACCGAGGGAAATGTGGTGAAGTCGATCACGATCTTCCTCACGGGATAACTTCCTTGAATCTACAAGGCTCTCTAGACTTTTCAGCAAGGCTTCCTCGAATCCACGAGAAAAAAATGGTAAAAATTAAAATTTTATTAAATAATAATGAAAATTATTTATGAAAAATGAATTTAACAATCTTACACATTTTTGAACAAATCTTAATTCCTATTTACTAAACATAATAAATTTTCTGAAATAAAAAGTTACTAAAAGTAATAAATTTCTAATTAATGGCTACTATTAAATAGAGTCATTCTAAAATTCATTATTTAGCAAAAGTAAAAAATCTTAAATAAACAAAACTTTAAAAATAAGAAAATATTACAAAATCAAAATTACTAAAAATAACAACTTTTTCTCCAAAATTTAGTTTTCTAATATAATCGCATGTTTTCTGGAAGAACGGGCAAACAAATGGGCCAGTTCACCACAAAACATAATTTTAATAGGAATCGATATATTATACGTCCCGTAATTTCTCTGGATTTAAAGTTATGGTCGATTTACGATCTACCTTCTTTTAATCAATCAATGTAAAAAAATGTGCTTGACTCTCGTCCTTCACTACAGCTTATATGGCAGTGGGAGTACTGGATCATCTCTCTCTACTGTTAGCGCGACAGGCTAGAGATGAGCTCAGCAGTCAGCAGTGAAAAGAGTAACTTGGACGCCTCTCTACAGGTCTGCACAGCAATACGTGTCAAAGTCAATACAAAATGGATGAAAGGCATGCGTAGAATGAGTGGGATTGTATATTTTCATTTGGTGCGTACGTAATGACACCAGACCATTCTCCTATTCCAATGTCACTAATTACCTCATTGGAACGATCCTAATAAAGTCACTTACGGGTCGTGGGGTCCACCTAGATCGCATTCTTATGATGTCATCTACGAATCTGTGGGTCCCAAGGATTCAACTAAAGAGAGCCCGTGATGATCAAAGCGGTTGCCGACAATGATTATAGCTGAGCCCGTGACGAGCTGATTTGAAGGGTTACCAATTTCTTATTATCATTATTTTTTCCCGTGGGTTTTTGTCAAGAGCACGCAGGCCACACTCAGGTTTTTAAATTCCAACCCCAAGGCACAGGTGGGGCCATGATTCAGTAATCCAGACCATTGGTTTGTTGCCTTCAGCGATAGATGGACTGTGCCCCAAAAATTTGGAAGGTCCCACCGAGCGATTTCAGGACATTTCTCCAATTGGCATGAACCATTTGTCACACTTCTCTTAACTGTTTGCCACACCTTGAAATGTTTAAGATCTTCCTGTACTTCAATGGTGAAATACAACAGACCAATGGTCTGGATAACTGTACAGTGGGCTCACTAGTGACAATAAAATACTTTCATACAGCTATACACTGTACGTACAAAGAAGGCAAACACGGCTACGATATAATCCCTCTTTTAATTATTTTAAGTATATTTATATTAATTTATTGCAACATGTATTAATTTTAATGAAATAGCATTCTGCTCGAAATAAGAAATCTAATCCGTGACGATTTTTTTTTTCCTAATAATTTAATAGGAAGACCTCGTCAACTGTCCAATAGAGTCAGTTACACTAAATATAGGGTTCGCAATGGGCCCAGGCTTGGCACTTTAATTAGAGCGGTCTGACCACTTCCAAATCTGGGCTGAAGCTAACCTCAGGCCCAGTGTTTAGACAGCCTAGGGCCTACTATACCCACGTAAAGGCCGAGCTTTCGTTGAGTTTACCGGGTTTCAGGTTGGGCTCAGAAAACGTGGCCATTTAAATTTCAGCACAATATTTCTTCAAGTAAATGGGTATATATATATATATATATATATATATATATATATTATACTATGCGCTCGACCTTATGAGAAGTTCCCATGAGGTCGAGTTGTGTGGGCCCCACTGTGATGCGTGATGGTCATCTGTACCATCAGTCAGATACACCATTCCGTGGTAGGCCATGGGCCTAAAAATCAGTCCAATCCATAACTTGGGTGGGCCACACCATAGAAAAAAGTTAAGAGTGATATCCACCCATTGAAACCTTTATGATCGTTTATAGGAACGACTGAGATGTGCTTGAAAAATCCAGCCCATCCATTGTGAGTGTCCCACTTAAAAAAGAGCTCAAACCAATTTTCAACCATATCCAAAACTCAGGTGGGCCCCAACAAGTGCTTGTATATGTTGTAGGCATGACTTTACACTGTTTCAATTGGTATGGCCCACTTGCGTTCTGGATGCAGCTGATTTTTGGTATATCCCATACCTAACAGGGGAAGGTCGACTTTATAGTACCTTTTCCTATATATATATATATATATATATATATATATATATATATACACACCAACTTTTCCCTTTCTTTAGCGATAGAAATGTCTATGTGTAGTTCTTAAATCAAGCTTTGCCAATATAACATTTTAGGGTTGGCAATGTCTCCAAAAATTTTAAATGACATGTGCGATGCCCAATCATTCACCGGACGGTTTATTCAACAGTATAAATTGGAACAAGCCATGATGCAAAAATCATGTTACGCTTATGATCTAGAAGAACAAACCTGCTGAGTGCACCTCAAGTAATAGCTCGGTAAGATGAAAGTGTTTTCTAGAGTTGCCACTAGCCAAAATGTCATAATCTAGGGTGGGCTAGATACCATAGAAGCATGATGACCCAAGTGTCAAGATGAATGGTTTAGATTTTAATGATTGCGGTATATGTGCAGATTCAAAGTAAGGGCCTCGTTATGGAGAAGCCAGGTGTGCAATGTCATTCTCCGCATGCCATTTAAAAATTATGGATTGTTATGATTCTATCTTTAAATTGTTGCTTGCAAATAAATAAATGGATATAGAAAATCTAAATCAGAGATGTATGGGAAGGAGATACTGCAACATAGTAAGAAAAAAAAAGAGAATGTAAAAGAAGCTGCTCTGATTAGCCGAGGGCATAGAAATGCGAGTGGATAGGAAATAACTTGACACTTCTTTGAAAGAGAAGATGATCAAAGTTCTTAGAATTTTAACTTTGCTATACAAGATTTTCAATCTCAAGATCATGACTGGCCTTAATTAGAGACGTGAACAAGGAAGGAAGAACACTAGCACTTCTTAATTAATAAAGATAAATGGAATGCTTCGATTCGTGCCCTGCTCCAAGGACCTCCTTATAGAAACTGTGAGAGGGCAGTTATAGACAGATGGGAACAATTCACCTTTAAGCTCTAAGATGATGTCCTCGTCTAATCTTCAAAGTTGCATATCTAGAACCTATGGGATGGTAGTCTCAAAGAGGGGAGCATTTCGCCCTCAATATCTAGAACATCCTCACCTAGTCTTTAAAGCTTTGTGGGGTAGTAGCCTGTTATGTGTTGAAAATGAGATGGGTGGAGGTGGTGGCATTTTGGTAATTAATGGGTAAAAGATCATAGTTGCTTCCTTTTCTTAGTCATCAAGTTGGATGTCTTAGTGTGAACATCGTGCCGCACGAAGCAAGCAGGACGCATGATGCGGCTGGTTAGTTGGAGTTCTATTGACTGAACTCTTGGTTTGGTTGAATGGTTAGAGTCATCTTTTTCTCCTTGGTTCTACAATATTACAAGGGGAGCTCTAGTAAGTATCTATTTTAGAGTTGCAACTAGCCAAAACCAGCTCCAGATTCTACGACCAGTTAGGAACCGTAGAATAGCTTTTGGATTTGGGGAACAAAAATGGATTTTTTATTCTAAATGACTCCTACAATTTAATCTACTAATGTAGATTCCTGGGTAAGGACATTGGTTACGGAAAAGGAAGGGGTTAGGTACCTTTTTTGCCCACACGACCTGTTGTCTCTCCTTTGTAGGGTTTATCGATTTTTTAAATTTTAAGTGAAACTTTGGCAATATCACATCTAGCCCTACGAGGTTTAATCCTCTAGGTAGGCAAAAGTAGACAAAATAAAAATAAAGAGAGAAGAATTTAGATGAGAGAGAGTGTGCAAGTATAATCTAGATCCTTGGGATGTGTGAAGTGAGATGCGGGTTGACTTTGAGATGTAGAAAGAAAGGGAAACATTAGACTACCCTTTCTTATGCAAAAGAGATGATCAGATGTCCCTACTTCTAGCTCTACTTTTGTCTTTAGCTGCCTCGATGTCAGATGTCTCTTGGGTTTAATAAAATGTCGATGTAGTCCGAATCACAGTAGAGCCCCGGCTGCACGTTAGATATTTTAAAAGCCCTAAAGTACTCTACATGTTTTACTTTAAAAACCCCTCCCTTTAAGCTTTTTTATCAACCATTGTGGTTTATATAGACGAGACAAGCAATCTTTGAAGGATCGTGTAGCACCCCAAACTTTTCAATAATTGAGTATTGAAATAGAAAAACTAGAAAGAGATCCTTCTCCCAAGCCTCCTTGATCTTCCCCACGTCCTAGCATGCCTTGGGAATGAAGATGAGGTGTCCTTTTATAGCATAGATGCGCCATCACGTTGGAAGGTTCGAGAAAATGGAAAGTCCTATCGTGGTTGGGAAGCCTGGAAATTCGAATTTAGAAAGTTACTGATTTCACAACTTGCTGATTGCATGTGGCCGACCGGTCTTGCCCGATTGGACTGGGTTGGCTAACCGGTCGGACTGACTTTGGGCATGGTCCAGCTGCTCCAGACAAATAGTAACATGGTGGCCAACTGGTCATGACCGGTCGGACCACCTTATGACTTGACTTTTTCTTCTCTTTTCTTCTCTTCTTTCCTCACTTCTTCTCTCATTTTCTTTGGTCTTCAATGGTGTTCTAAAGAAGGTCTTTTAGCATTGAAATCACAAGGTTTCTCTCTCATTCCTACATTCACAAAAGCATTCATTAGATAGATCTTTTAAACGTAGAAAACATGCATAATAAGTGATGATTTCGGGGTTAGAATATGCAAAATTCAAAGCTCAACAAAAGTCCTCAAGTATTACCACAAAAATTTAATTCAGTGTTGGAATGTAGATAATTTATACTTGAAATTTTAGAAAATCACATACATACTATAATAAATTTTGTACCTTTGTATACTCTATCATATTCGATCATTTATCAAACCAATTGTTGAAATGACTCATCATCACTAAATTGAGATATCCGATCATCCACTTCAATTTTAGACCACCCAATCATACTAAATTTACTATGAGGTCCTTATATATACTCGTGCTCACAATCAATCAAAAATCTAATCCAGTCATCTTACTTGTTACCTATGTATATATAGGCTTAACCTACCGTTAAGATCACGATCTATTGATCCTACCCTTGTGTACACACATCTGTATATACTTTGACACATCCTAAGCCTATACATAATCACATACTTGATTAGTTATTGATTTGAACCTTTAAGATAATTCTTTATGGTCAGATTAGGTTATCTAACCGTCAATTCTCGATCTGGACCATCACATCTGTTCGCTCGCCTCAAGTGCAAGGCTTGCGATGTAGTAATAATCTCGGTAAGACTGAGGTCGATCCACGGAAAATTAGGTAAACTAATTCAAGTTGTTCCAGCAACTTTAAATTCAATTAATTAAGTAGTTCAAATTCATAAACTAGACAAAAACAGTAAAGTTGTAAAAATCTGTAATAAACGGAACTAAAGCCTCAAGGATCCACTTGTAGGAGTCCCCATGTGAATTCATTCATCCAAGCATAACACAACTAGAATTGAAGTTTTATCTCTCTTCTAGTTGGAAGATATAGCATTCAAACACAAACAATCCCTACTCAAGTTGGAGAATAAGATTTAGTTTTAATGAAGCTCGTAGAAATCGAATATGTAGCCTTCGAAGTAACAACCATGCCAATGGACAATGGTATGCTCAGGGGTTACTACAATTTGAATCTAAATAATCCAAACATGATAATCTCAGAGAATTTGCAAGGAATCCATGTCTGAAGCACATGGACTCATAAAACATTCAAAAATACCAAATTTTATTCAAATAAGAACTTAAAATCCAACTTAAAGTAAAGTACTTGAATTAAAATGAATTCAACATGATTATTACCCACAAGCTTCACCTCTTAGCCTTAGCTAAGAGGTTCTAGCCGAGCATTATCATACTTTAACTAGAAATAATGAAAAATTAACTAAAGCATAAAACATGGGATTTGGGAGAGTTCTAGACGCTCCACGATGACCCTCTTCACCTCCCACGAAGTTCCTAATCTTCTACGATCCCCTAGGAAGAGAACCTATGTGTCATTTTATAATGGGGAGGCTCCACTGCCTCAGAATCTTCCAGAATTGCGTAAGGACTCCTGTAGCGCATGATTTTCGGAGCTTGCTGTGCAAGCTGCTAAATTTGTGCCAAAATACACTGGCCGACCGATCTTGACCGGTCAAGGCAGGCTGGTCGACCGATCTTGACCGGTTGGACCTATCCAGTGGACAGTCAAGACCAGTCGTGGCTTGTCTGGCCGACCGGTCATGACCGGTCCAGCCCTTGTTCTTCCATTTTTCTTTCTTTCTTCTCTTTTCTCCCTCTTTCTTCTTACTTCTTTAGCCACCTTGGGTCTTCATCCAATGGCTCACAAATGGGTCTTCTAGCCATCAATTGTGTAAAGTCTCTCTCTCAATCCTACATCCATAAAACAAGCATTAGATGAGTCTTTTAAGCATGCAAACCATGCATGCATATGATGTGATGTAATCGGTTGACAAATGTATAAATTGGAGGCTCAACACACCCCCCAACCAGTATTTTGTTACTCCTGAGCAAAACATGTGTGAAACAAGTTCAATTCTCCAAGATCCAATTCTCCTTCAGAAACTATGCTTATATCCATTCTAAGACATACAAGTGTAAATATCAGAAAAACTATGTGATAGAAGTTGAAATCTTAAACTCTCACAACATAATAAGTGTTCATATGAAATTCTCGCTGATTGATTGATAAATAGAAGAACTTGAACAATTTTAATCTAGTGTGCATAGTGAATGTTCAGCTCATGAATTTTCAGGATTATCTTCTTCATTGATCAACTAAACTATAGATCTGACAGTGTACAAATCAACCACAAGCCAATGACAGGAATTTGCCTTATCGTCCTTCTGATGGCTTTCACATTACATCCCATTTCCGACTTTGGTTATGGGTAGACCATCCCCCAGTTGGTAATAGGTAGCCCTTTTTGAAATTTTCCACTATATTTTCAATCATACCCATATTTCCTTTCCTTCTTTTCTTTTCATACAATTTAGTTAGGATTTTTAGAAATCCATATCTTTCGTTATTTTCCCATGGACAAGGATGGACAAAGTACCCTGGCTTGGTTCCTCAACACCTCAAATCTAAGTCTAATCATTCCACGAATCAACATAATCCTTTTAAACCATGAAAATCGTGTAATGTAAACTAGGTGTAAAAGTGTTTAAATTTTTTATCAATCAAATAAATAGGGGAATTCACATATAAAACCATTATATTAGAAGTAGTTCAAGACTTGCAATATGAATCACTTCATATCTCCTTTTCTTATACTCGTATCATTCTAAATGCATAGAAATAACGTTTTCTAAAATTAAAAAAAAAAATCAACATATAATGCTCGAAATGTCCACAAACTGCTAGATAAGGACTCTCATCTCACCCC